>JAJIBD010037959.1:0-348899 GCA_021461705.1 Cryptotis parvus
GTCTCACGTTCATTGATTTACAGAAAGCCTTTGATTCTGTGGAGACTGAAGCAGTCATCGAAGCCCTAGCCAAACAGGCTGTTCAAACCCAATACATCAATATCCTTTTGAGCTGTATTACGGATTCACCACCAGGATCTCACCATTCTACAAAGAGGTGATCATTGATGTCAAAAGAGGGGTTCGACAGGGTGATACCATTTCACCAAAACTTTTCAGTGCCACCCTCGAGAACATCATGCGACAATTAGAATGGGAAGGAATGGGAGTGAAGATAGATGGTCGGCAACCACACCACCTCCGCTTCGCTGATGACATCGTTCTAATAACACCAAACATTAGCCAAGCAGCACAAATGCTGGCTGACTTCGACCGAGAATGTGGAAAGATAGGTCTACAGCTGAATCTGAAAAAAAACTATGTTCATGAAAAATGAACTAGTTCCTGAGGCCCCATTCATTCTCAGTGGAACAAACATCTCTGAATGCAGCAGTTATGTGTACCTAGGTCGAGAAGTTAACATGATGAATGACCTAAAACCTGAGCTGCGCAGGAGGAAGAGAGAGCGGCATGGAATGCCTTAAAAGGCATTGAAGAAATAGCTAAAAGGACAAACAGCCTCCAGCTACGGGCACATCTCTTCGACTCCACCATTCTCCCTGCATTAACATATGCCTCAGAGACCTGGGCCCTACAAAAGCAGGATGAGAATGCTATTCGGGTCTCCCAGAGAGGAATCGAAAGAGCTATGCTTGGAATATCACGCCTCACTCAAGTGAGAGAAGGAATCGGAGTTCTGACCTCTGTCGCTATTCCAGAATCAGGGATGCTGTCTCATTTGCCAAGGCATCAAAAGTCAGATGGGCTGGACATGTAATGCGATTTGGAGACAACCGCTGGACTAGAGTCGTTACTGACTGGATCCCATGGGATGTCAAAAAGATCACATGGCCGCCCACCTACAAGATGGTCAGACTTCCTTGTAAAGACCCTGAAGGAACGGTTTGAGGCTCTTCATGTTCCTGAATCAACCAGATGCCATTGGGCTACATTGGCACATGATAGGTCCAATGGAAATGTTACTGGCTCCCGCTCGAGCAAATCGATGAATAATGGGATTCAAGTGATCAAGTGATTAAGGAATCATGAGTGGAATGACAGTATAGCAGCTAAGGTTCAGTTTTTAGTATAGCACAGGGTTCCCAGAGTAATCCCAGAATAATTGCCAGAAGTAATCCCTGAGCATAAAGCCAGGATTAAGTCCCCAACCTGCTGGGTATTACCCACTTCTCATCAAAAAGTAAAGATTGATAGCAATCTCTACTCTGTATCAGTTGATTAACCATCAGATATACTATGTTTTTATGTTATGGAGGATTCTATACATGTTTTAATCACACACCAGTGAAGTACAAATACAAAATACTCTCTTTTATTTGTCACATTACATTAGGTCACTATACTGGCTTAATACTAATAGTTTATTGGCTGAAAAATGTGATATAAATTATATTTTAAATAAAAGTAATTAAACATATAAATATAAAGCAGTACAAAATTTACTATTGGCAAGAACTGAAGGAAACTTAAAATTAGAATGATCATCACTAATAGTGAATATCAATTTATATTTTAAGTAGTGTTTTAGAAGAGCAAAAGCATCTGTTGCTGCATCATGTTAAAATTTTTTAATCTTTTTTAACCCGAAAATCCATCAAGAAAGCACTTTCATAGATGAAGAAGAGGAACGACTGTACCATCTCCCACAGTTTGCTTTAAGATATCTTCTATCCATTGACTTTTGCAGTATTTTTCAAGTTTTTGTCCTTTTTGAATAGATTTATGTAGCTAAATTGGATAATAAAATGGGTGTTTCCACTTTCTTGAGCACCCTGCACCATATACACTGGAATATGCTGAAAGTTATCATTGGTTTAAGTTTCTCTACAGCACACTTTGATTTTTTGAGTATGAGTATGAGTATGAGTATGAGGTGGTACCTACAGGAAAAGACCAAATAAGATTACTTGATCTGAACTAAACTGAAATGTCAACAGATCTCTCTCTCCCTCCCTCTCTCCTCTTTCCTTCTCTCTCTCCTTCCCTTCTTCCCTCTCTCTGTCTCTCTGTCTCTCTCTCTGTCTCTCTGTCTCTCTCTGTCTCTCTCTCTGTCTCTCTGTCTCTCTCTCTGTCTCTCTCTCCTCTCTCTGTCTCTCTCTCCTCTCTCTTAAATTTTTTGGGCTTCACGTGAAGACACTCAGGGTTTACTCCTGGCTCTGCGCAAGTGCTTGGCAGTGCTTGGGGAACCATAGTCGGGAAGCACGACTCTTGGCAGTGCTTGGGGGAACCATAAGAGATGCTGGGGAGCAAACTCAGGTTGGCTGTTTACCAGCCAAATGCCTTACCTACTGTACTATTGCTCAGGCCTGCGTTTCTCACCTTTGAGCAAATGGTAAAAATAAATAAAAGTTCTAATAATATTTTACCCCTGTGATTTATCTTGCTAATTTATTGAAGTTGATACATTTTTGCTTTGAAGGTTTTTGTTTTTTTTTTTTTTTATAAAAGTAAAATTCTCCTCAACACAATTTATCTGCAGATGTTTCTGTTATAACTTCAAATGCCATGGTTCTAAATGTATGTATACACTGGTAGACAACCTAGATCTTGGAAGTCTTTCCAAGGCTCTATTTCATTTTATAATATAATCTGATTAGCCTTCAAAATTTAAAGACACACATGTAGACCTTTCATTTGTTGGTGTTTTAATCAATAGTGTACAATGGATAGTATTCAGCTTTAGTTTTTTTTTTTTTTTTTGCTTTTTTGGGTCACACCCGGCGATGCTCAGGGGTTTCTCCTGGCTCTGCACTCAGGAATTACTCCTGGCGGTGCTCGGGGGACCATATGGGATGCAAGGCAAATGCCCACCCAGCTGGGCTATCGCTCCAGCCCCTGCTCTGGTTTTCTTAAGGCTGCCTTTTCTAAATAATTGTCGCCTGAAAATCTTTTTTTTGTACAAAGACCACCAAATAAAATAACTTGGTTTATATATATATATATATATATATATATATATATCTGTATATATGTCTATCTCTATCATCTCTATCTCTATCATCTCTATCTCTATCTCTAACTCTATCTCTATCTCTATCTCTATCTCTATCTCTATCTCTATCTATAACTGGTTTGGTAACATAAGGACTTAATAACAAGAGATAATAAATATAAACAAAATGACCAAAGGATATGTAAAGTTATCTCTTATTTCCCCAGTGCTTATTTAATATAAATGGTTATATAAATGGTGGAAATATTTACAGATTCAGATTTCACATGGTGTTTGTACAAATATTCACATATTTGTAAATGAGAGAAATATGAAATTAAAATATAACCAAACGTTTTCATAAGCACATGAGCCTGTCCTCTAAATAAAGGTTTAGACATTTAATTTCTGAGATAAACTTTCATATTAATGTCAAGAAAGAAAAATAATTTTGTCTTAAATATATAGTCTAGGACCAAAAAAATCTTTAAGATCTAAGCTGAAGGATGGTTTGGACATTTAGTTCCAGGAAGACACATTGGAACTTTTGGTAAAATAATAACTTAAAAATTTGTTGTTGGGGAACAGTTTTTGCAGGTTTTGTGATGCTCTTGACTGTCCTAGGGAGTCTTTCCTGGTAGTGTTTTTGGGGGACCATGTTGTGCTGGGAATCAAAATTGGGTCTCCCTTGGGGCTGGAGCGATAGCCCAGCGGGTAGGGCGTTTGCCTTGCACGCGGCTGGCCTGTGCCGGCCTGGGTTCGATCCCGGCATCCCATATGGTCCCCGAGCACCGCCAGGAGTAATTCCTGAGTGCATAGCCAGGAGTAACCCCTGAGCATCGCCGGGTGTGACCCAAAAAGCAAAAAAAAAAAAAAAAATTGGGTCTCCACATGCATGGCATGTGTTCAGCCTTTTGAACTTTATCTCTGACTAAGCTATTTCAGTTTTTAAGAGTGTTTTTAACTTTTGCATTCATATTCTATGAAACTGATAAGTGATTTAATTAAGCAGTAATTATTTTCCATCTTTAAGACAGGAATGATAAAAATTCTCACAGTTATTAGAATCAAATTGTCCTAATATTTGATATTGTGATGTTTGGGAGGTGTGATCGAATGCATATATAGTCGGTTGTCTTCAGAGAAAAAGCTGAAAAATTAAGAAGTTTTCAGTTTTAACAAATAAAATAAGTTTCAGCCACATAAAGATTTAAAATTTTAGGACAAAGTAAAATGCTATATAATATTTAAGAAAAACAAATTAGTATCATGTATTCTATAGTAATGTTTTAAAGTTTTATACTTTTTATTGAATGCTTCACTTCAGCTTGATTTATTGTCTTATTATTGAGATATTTCATTTTATGTCACTTCCATTGGGCAAAGGCTACTGAGAACTATGTTAAAACAAATGAACATTTTTAACAGCTTTTCGTTAAATTGATATAATGGACACCAAAGTGCAATGTTGCTAATCTTTTCCTAAAAGCTTAATATAGCTATTTATTTGTTTACTAATAAATTAAAGAAAGGGTACTTTGTAATTTTAATTTCTGCACAAAAGGTTGGAACTTCAATGTCTTTGTCTTGAATGTGTTTGAAAATACAGAGGTCCAATAGAAGGATTATTTGCTTAAAACACAAACACAAATACAAATACACCCAACACTACACAGAATTAAAAATATTATACCCAAAAATGAAGATTAGAATTGTGTCTATTAACATATTTTATAAAATATATAGTTACACTATTGATATTATTTTATCTATCTTTGAATGTATTATTTGATCTTGTTGCAGTCCTGAAGGTCAACTGGAATATTGTTGGATGACAGGTTTAGCTAGTTTTGGAACTTTTCTGTTTTGCCCACTCTCAGCTTAATCTACTTAAGCCAAGTTTCATTCTAATAAGATCTCTCCTCTATGAAAACACTGCTAGAGGGTGTGGCAGTTATAGAAGTTACCTTGACTCTGAATAACTTCTGACTTATACATCTACTAAGACTTCTAGGTTTTCTAGATTGGGCACAGCTTCTCTTATACCCACTGCACCCAGCATGAGACAGTTAGAATTTACCAGGAGACTACCACCCTGGCAATGTTGAGACTATAGGAAGATTATAGGAAGGATCATACTAGTTTGCACTCAAGCAGGCGAGTGTGACCCTTTCAGTATATGGAGAACAAGATACTCAGAATCACCCTGGTGCGATAATAAATAAGAAGGACCTTGTAGGTAACATCTAGATTACATGAAGTTCATGAAATTAAGATGTATTACTTTATACCAGCTCTCTCTCTCTCTCTCTCTCTCTCTCTCTCTCTCTCTCTCTCCAGTGTTTTTCATAAGAGATAATCTCAGTAGAAGGGATTAGTCCTTGGTGTAACCTTTGTTTATAGCTGTAATAGGGTGTGGAACTGCCATTCTACAATCTGTTTAGGGTTCTTTGTTGACAGGATCCTCCTTGTCACAGATCAGATTACTTTGGTGTATATAAGGGGTGAGGCTTGAGGCCCCTTAGCGTTTTTTTCCCTTCTTTTTGGGTAGGACTCCTCTCAAATGAGATCCTCTCTCTTTGGTGGGAGACTTAGGCTCTTTTGTATGGTCTAAGTTCGGACCAGAGCTAGAGTTCTTTCATTATATTGGCTTGCTATGGAAGAGCTTTTGTACTATTTAAAGCCTTTTTAGAACTGCGCCGGTCTCCTGAGTTTTCATCTGTTACTTATGTGGACTTGGAGGTAGAAGAGAACTGTCCTTACACTGTCGGGGACCCGGCAGCATCCCCCAACAGAATATTATATTTGTTGGCTTTTAATTTTATATTTAGTGGTCTTCTGATCACAGTTCAGGCTCTTGTATTAATTTCCTCTGGAGATTTGTTTGTTTATTTAAAGTTCTGGTATAGGTATAGATTCTATTTTCTGGGCCTGAACGATAGTCCAATGGGTAGGGCATTTGCCTTGCATGTGGCTGGACTGTGTCGGCCTGGGTTCGATCTCTGGCATCCCATATGGTCCCCTGAGCACTGCCAGGAGTAATGCCTGAGTTCAGAGCCAGGAGTAACCCGTGAGCATTGCCGGGTGTGACCCAAAAAAGCAAAAAAAAAAAAAAAATTAATATCCTGAAGATTTTTTATATTGTTTTTTAAAAATTTTATTCTGTTTGGATCATAATTTAGTATTCAAATAAGTAGTAAATGAGATAATATGCACACTTAGGTTAATAATTTTATATTGTTTATTTCTGCATTTCATTTAAGTGCTGTATGGCAATAGATTCAGAACAATATTTAATAAGTAAGGAAGAAAGCATGGACTCTTGGAGGGTTGAGTTAAATGTCACAAAATATTTAAATGTAGGTTTCATGTTTACAGCAGCACCTGAATTCTTTATTTTTATTATATATCGGTACAAGGCTAAAGTTGTAACATATATTAATTCAGTTTAATTCTGTGTCAAGTTTTACTTTGGGTTTAGTACTTCAGCTATTTTGACTTCAGATAAAAAATCAAGTGGTATAGTGTTGGAGGACATGTTTAGCTAATCTGGGAGTTTTGTTGTTTTGCTCACTCCCAGATTAATCTTATTTAAGCCAAGGTTCATTCTAATGAGATCTCTCTTCTATGTAAACACTGCTAGAGGGTGTGGCAGTTACAGAAGTCACCTTGATTGAATAACTTTTGACTTATACATCTACTAAGACTTCTATGTTTTCTAGATTGGGCACAGCTCCTCTTTATACCCACTGCACCCAACATGGGACAGTTAGAATTTACCAGGAGACTACCACCCTGGCTACGCTGAGACTAAAGGAAGACTATAGGAAGGATCATACTAGTTTGCTCTAAGCAGGCGAGTATGACCCTTTCAGTACATGAGAACAAGATACTCAGAATCACCCTGGTGCAGATGATAATAAGGACCTTGTGGGTACCATCTAGATTACATGAAGCTCATGAAGTTAAGATGTATTACTTTATATCAGCCCCTCTCTCTCCAGTGTTTTACATAAGAGATAATCTCGGGATTAGTCCTTGGTGTAACCTTTGTTTATACCTGCAATAGGGTGTGGCACTACACTCTGTTTAGGGTTCTTTGTTGGCATGACAACCTCCCGATTGGATTACTTTGGTGTATATAAGGGGCTGACTTGAGGCCCCTTCACCTTTTGCCTTTTGTTTCCTCAGCCTTCAGCTTTTGGCTCCCTGCGGCTTTTGGCTTTTGGCTTTGGCCTTTTGCTCCTTCTGGGTAGGACTCAGCTCGGGTGACATCCTCTCTCTTTGGTGGGAGACTTAGGCATTTTTTGTATGGTCTAAGTTCGAACCAGAGCTAGAGTTTGTTCATTATATTGGATTGCTGTGGAAGAGCTTTTGTACTATTAAAAGCCATTTTTGGAACTGCACCGGATTCGTGAGTTTTCATCTGTTCTCCCGGCATCCTCGGAGGTAGAAGACAACCTCTGTCCTGACACTGTCGGGGACCCCGGCGGCGTTCCCGACAGTATAGCAATTACAAAAATTAAATGTTTCCTTTACTTTAAGGTATATTTTTATACCCATTGATGATGAATTATTTACAGTTGTTTGATTCATTGATGATTAGGTTATTTGTAATTTTTAAGTTTTTGGTTTGGGACCATACCTGGAAGTACTCGGGAAGTTTTCCTTGTAGCATTTGGGAGATCATTGGGGTTCAAGAGATTGAACCCTAGGCTACCTCATCGTGTCTGTTTCATAGGTGTTTAGTTTATATAATAATGTTAATTTAATATTATGATTTATATATTAAATCATTTTATTCATTTATATATAAATGTATATGTGCATATATACTTATCCATGATTGCTTATGCATATTGGTAGAAATGACACAACAATGAAAAGTATTTGAGAAGTTTCTGTTATGTTTGAAGTTTCTCATTTCAGATTCTAAGGTAGCCATGTTTGATCTAGGTCAGCTCATAGGACTGAGTTGTCTTGAATTCTAAAACTTCTTTATAGACTCTTAAAGAATCCATTTCCTTTACCCCTTAAGTGGTTTATGTCTCTTTAGAAGCATCTAGTCTGAGTAAGATTGTGGGAACTAGAGAGCTCAAGATGAGGAGAAATGGTATATAAGTTCACAAAAAATATTCAATGAGCAAGAGAAAAGTCAGCAGGAACAAGTTAGGATATTAAGAGGCAGTAAGAACTGACTTTAACCTGATTTTTAAGCTGCTGGAAGTATCACTATAAGTCAGTCAAGAAATTCTTATTTATTACCACCATTCAAAAGCATTATATCAACTGTCCTTTCAATGAACCCGTAAACTTGACCCTTTATCTCTTTCACTGAGTTTTGCTGAAGACCCCCCTCTCCATGAGGGCCTCCATTTTCCACAGCCTAGCCGCCTAGTTCATGTGTAGGGGCAAGGCTGGAGTGGTAAAAGGCTCAGAAGAATCCGGTGAAAAAGAATACTTTGGAGATAATGAAGAGAATTACGCTGTAGCGGAGTCAAGACTTCCCCTCGTCTGAACTCCACCCAGCAGACAAGCCTATCACAGCACAGCTTTGCGTACACAAGCGGCTGCACAGTTCATCAATTAATGCTGGATTTAGAGATGACTACAAGAGTATACTACCGCACGGCAGAGCCTGGCAAGCTATCTGTGTCGATTTGATATGCCAAATACCAATAACAATTATAGACCTCATTCCCATGACCTGATGGAATGGTTTAAGGCACTTTATGTTCCTGGAGCAAGCAGGTTCCCTTGGGCTCTACTTGCATGAGACAGGTCATATGGAGATGTTACTGGTGCCCGCTTGAGCAAATTGGTGATGAACGGGAAGACAGTTTCAGTGACAGTGACAGTGCTGAAGACACATGCAGTTTCCTCAATAGTATCAGACCTTCCACCTCTACCTTCTCAACATAACTATTTACCATGATTTGAAGATTTAATATGAAAATCAATGTTTTCCTTTTCTTTTGTTTTCCATCTGTCACCTGTCTTTTCATCCAGTGTTTCTCTATATCCCATATAGATCGTCTCTCAAATGCTACTCTGCCTGTCTCTTAAAGCACAAGCCCTGCCAATGACCTTACCTGTATGACAGAATGCAGTGGTCCAAGCCATACTTACCCTGACATCCATGGCACCGTAGCACCACCAAATTCAGATTTTTTGGCTCATTTTCTCTATCCTCTCATGCTGTACTCAACTTTTAAGCCAAAAATGTCCTGGCAGCCCCAATAATCTCAAAGTTCTCATTCAGCCTGGAATGATAACTGTCTTTGTTTAAAATATAAGAAGTTCTTCATCTATCTTCTCTCCATGTGACTATTCTATGAGTTTTTTTAGCATAAATTAGTGAGTTTCCTTCTCTACTAAGTCTCCATAAACCAATTTGCAGGACTTTACACCTTCTAGTTTTTATTAGAGTTTTTTTTTTTTTTATCCATGCCACCTTAACTGAAGACCAGCTAAGAAGATCCCAGGATCCCTTTTCTATGCTTTGCCACTGGTTTTAAATTCTAGCAGAGTGTCTGCTTTAATATAAATTCACATGTGATATCCACCTAACTTCATTTTATTGCATCATGGTATCTTTCACAGGTTCTCTTTATAAGTGTACATCAAACATGAAGATTATTTGCAGTGTATCCTGAAAATGAGTTCAGTCTTAAGTTAATAAGTGTTTTAATGTGGCATGATATAACCTAAATGCATACCTATAAAGCCATCCAATTTAGAGATGGATTAGTCATCAAACTGTTCAAGTTAATAAAAACAAAATTAAGGTTTATTTGACTCTTCTTATTCAGACATTCCACATTTGGGTTTTTGTTTTGGTTTGAATTCCAATTTTATATTTTGACCCAGCCATTTGAAAAACCTTTTCCTAGCATATCCTTCTGTGTGTGTCTTTTGTTAAATAAGTTTTTGAGTTTTAGTGCATTTTTGGTGTGTCTTATATTTGTTTCTTTTTCTGAGATTAAACTTCTGTACATGCCATCTTTCCTTCATTAAAGCTCAGAGAGGCTAGGCCTGTGTCTCACTTTCTCTGCCTTCTTATACTTTTCTTAGCTTGCACACTTTATAAATATGCTGAAAAATGAATTCAAATAAAATTTCAACGTACTAGGGTTTCTAAATTTTATTTTTCTGGTTAAATATTAGTTCCTCTAGACAAAGGCTGTTGCTGAGTTACCTTTGTTATCTTCTCTTGCATTTATTGTTACCTTGTTTATGGTAGATGCATTTCATCCTTGAAACAAGATACTACTTCCATAAATGAGATACTGTACTAGATATTTGCATCACAAAGTGAGAAGATGGGATACTTCTAGCTTTGTGAAAAGAGTAAGACCCATGGATTCCTCCTGAGATGTTTGGTTTAAAGGAAATAAAAGTTTACGGAACATAGAGGCATAGTTATAAAGTAATCAAGGTGCAAAGGATCTTGAAAGTGATTTTAAGTACAGAACTAATTCAAAAGACAAAGGAATACTTAATTTACACCTTAAATTTTTCACACAGATTATGTGTTAATTTCCATTATAAGATATTTGCATATAAGGGCTGTAATAGAGATTGATATAGGTGTGTACCCTGATTTCTATTTTTTTCTTTATATTTCAGATTTTACTTTTGACTTCAAACATGGCCTCCTAGAATAAAACCTTCTATCTCTTATCCTCATGCATTTAGGTGACTATGGATGAACCAAAATATAATCTACACTAATAAAAGTCTATGGACAATATTTTGTGTTAACCATCTTTGGGGCATAGAGGAATATTATGAATAATAGGTCCACTTAGCTTATTGTCAAATAAACTGAGTGAGAGTTTTATCATTTTAACATTGTTGGTTCTTGCTGTAGATAAAAAGATTCAAAATAACCCAAGATTTCCAATTTATTGGACTACGGAGCTAAAATTTAATAGTTCAAGGAGGGCTACACTTACAACAAACACCACACTCAGTTTGTGTTGGAGGACAGGTTTAGCTATTCTGGGAGTTTTGTTGTTTTGCCCACTCCCAGCTTAATCTACTTAAGTCAAGGTTCATTCTAATGAGACCTTTCTTCTATGTAAACACTGCTAGAGGGTGTGGCAGTTACAGAAGTCACCTTGATTGAATAACTTCTGACTTATACATCTACTAAGACTTCTATGTTTTCTAGATTGGGCACAGCTCCTCTTTATATCCACTGAACCCAGCGTGGGACAGTTAGAATTTACCAGGAGACTACCACCCTGGCTACGTTGAAACTGTAGGAAGACTATAGGAAGGATCATACTAGTTTGCTCCAAGCAGGCCAGTGTGACCCTTTCAATACACGAGAACAAGATACTCAGAATCACCCTGGTGCAGATAATAATAAGAAGGACCTTGTGGGTACCATCTAGATTACATGAAGCTTATGAAGTTAAGATGTATTACTTTATACCAGCCCCCTCTCTCCAGTGTTTTACATAAGAGATAATCTTGGTAGAAAGGATTAGACCTTGGCATAACCTTTGTTTATACCTGCAATAGGGTGTGGCACTACACTCTGTTTAGGGTTCTTTGTTGACATGACAACCTCCGGATCGGATTACTTGGGTGTATATAAAGGGCTGACTTGAGGCCCCTTCACCTTTTGCCTTTTGTTTCCTCAGCCTTCAGCTTTTTGGCTCCTGCGGCTTTTGGCTTTTGACTTTTGGCTTTTGGCTTTTGGCCTTTTGCTCTTTGGTCTTTTACTCCTTCTGGGTATGACTCAGCTCAGGTGAGATCCTCTCTTTGGTGGGAGACTTAGGCTCTTTTGTATGGTCAAGTTTGGACCAGAGCTAAAGTTTGTTCATTATATTGGAGTGCTTGCGGAAGAGCTTTTTGTACTATTAAAAGCCATTTTTTGGAACTGCATCTGTTCTCCCGGCGCCCTCGGAGGTAGAAGACAACCTCTGTCCTGACACTGTCGGGGACCCGGGCAGCGCCCCGACAAGTTTGAATTCTTTTCCTGTGGTGTGAGTACAGACAAGTCATCTTCTCATATATGGAAAGGGATTACTCTGCCTGGTTGATTGAGAATATTAAATGATTAAATGAAGAAACATAAGAAGTAACATATGTTTGTTCTTATTCCCCTTTTTCTTTCCCTAAGAAGATACTGGAAAATTATGAAATAAGTCAGCCTGATTTAGATAATTAAAAAAGACATTTTTCTTAAGTGTTGCCATTGATCTTTTTTCTTGGTACTGGTATTGTTTTTCGCAAAAAAAAACAAGAAGAGTTTTGAACTCCTAAAATATCTTACTTGTTTTATTTACCAATATAGTTACTTTCCTCCTATGCTAAAATGTGGAGAATTTTTATATTTAGAAGCATTATTAAATAGACAGGCTTTAGTAGTGGTGGCATATAGAAATGGATTATAGTCCTTTTTGCACATAAAAGATTTAGAATAATTCAGTTAGTACAAGTACTATAAGGTTCTCATAAAATGCTGATTTCAAAGTTGCTTTTGTAACTAGCTTTCTCATCTTGTTCCATATGGAATTGTAAATAGTATCTGTTTCATTGGCATTTAGTTTTTAATTAATATTGATTATGTTGTCTAATTTTAATTTTACAATAGTCTCAATCTTGAAATTCTAACACAAACATATACAATATATTATTAATTTTTATGAGTGCTCAGAAGCAGCATTTTAAATTCATATCACTGTCAATATAGGACAGGTGGTAGTAGAAAAACATCCATTCTAAATTTATTATTTTATCATATATTTAAAGTTTAATTAATTAATTTTTATAAAAAGGAAAAGTAGAACAGATTCTAGTACAGATTAAAACTCAAAGAATGATATGAATAATTAACATATGGGTTTCAGAAGAGATCTTCATTTATCATTAGCAACTGTTATAAATATTTTAGATTTTTATTAAAAATCTGATGCCAAATATTTTATAATTTGCATGTTGAAAAGTAAGAGAGTGCTTTGGGAAATGTTTCATAAAATTTAATCATCTGAAATGTCAGGGCTGAACTTACACGCTAAGTTTTGTTTATTTCATCAATAAATGATTACGTCCTGTAAATTGTCACAAATAAGCAGAAACATTTCTGATACTTTGGTTTTTTTTTCTAAATGTGTTGTAACCTTTGTGCAAAAATTTATTAAAATGGGTATGTGAAATTCCATGAAAATATTATAATATTTTGAAATTATATAATAGCTCTATTATAAGACTTTTTCATGATATAATAATTACAAGGAAAGTTACTGGAGGGTGATTGTTGTCAGGATCAAACAGCATCTCCATTTTTATGTCAACCCTTCCTGATCTCTGAATTCTGCTTCTTTTCCCCATCTGCCTTTGCATCCTGTTGCTCACTCCTGTGCTTGCCAGGAGATAGGCCTTCTCTTCCTCTGCTTTGCAAATGCTCTGGCCAGAATTCTATTTGGATAAGTCAAAGCAGACATGTTAATAAAATATATCTTTTAATAGGATGAAAGAAAAGAATATTTGGATTATAAATACATATTTAAGAGGTTTTAAAAGAGTGGTAATAGCTTTTTGTCAATTTTTAAATTGGGAGGAGCCTCTAAAGTGGTTCTTCATAGGCTCCCAGAACTCTTCCCAGTGGAGTCTTGGCCAGTAAGGCCAGTGGTTCAATAATAAGCACTGAGGATTCAGTTCCATTTTGGGCTGTTGCACCCAATCTGGGGCAGTATTTAAAGGCCTTGGGGATTGTACCGAGTGATGCTAGAGTTACCATATTGTATAGGATATAGTGCAGGGGAGCTGCATACAGGTTTATTATTCCTGTACTATATCTCTCTGGCCCCAGATGGCATAGTAAAGAAAAACAATAAATTAAATTGAAGAATTGTAGTAGAATGTAAATTTAAAGTAAAACCTCATGTCTCAGCATTGTCTCCACTTCTTGTATCAGATCCAGTTGTTTAATTACACTTAGAATAAAGTTGGAGTATATGTGGGAGACTAAACACCACAATGAAATTGCTAGACATTCTTTTCAATGGCAGTAGTGGCTTCTTTTTCCTTTCTATATTTGTCTTTCAACAGTAATAATAAAATAAAATAGAAGTTGAGCTATGTAATCACTCCTCCGTGGTTCCTTTAAAGCAACCCTATCATCTAGAGTTGTCTCTAGCCCAGAAACAGACTATACACATCATCAGGCTTCTAGGCACCCCAGATACTACATCCAAGAGGCAAGGCCACCAGGGATGACAATGAAATCCAGTGGGTAATATCTGCATCTGCGAACCCACACACATCCACAGGACTGGCTATGTTTATTGGCCATTTGGAGACAATCTCTCATATCATTTCTTTCTTCCTGTGTTCATTTTCTTTGCACTTTTGGTGCACTTTCTTGTTATTCCCTTATTTTGCCTGATCCACATGCATTACTAATACCTTAAAGAGAGACTGAACAAGCAATGGTTCCTGGATTCTTGAGGAAAGAAGAAACCAATCTTCAAGAAAGAAAATTTCATAACAGAGAAATAAACTCATTCAAATGAGTAACCATTTGATGACTTCTGTATGCTAGCTGCTCCTATATGTTTTTCTATTAGAAAATGGTCCTTGAATCGTGAGGCATCAAACCAGCAGCTGCAGGTCACAAATGTGTGTACTGGCAGTGACTGCTCAATAAAACCATGGCTCAAAGATCAGTTATACTTAACTTATGAACCAGTTTAAGGCAAGGAGTTAGATTGCATGGAAATTGGCTTTTTGGTCACTTTTAAATAGATGAATTGGGTAGGGAAGACACAAAGCACATTTACCCATCCTTCATACACTGACTCAGAATTATGTTCAATCCTATTTAGGAACACATTCACTTGCTCTAGTGTTAGCCAGAAATCTTGTAATGGGACAGAATATATGCCTACCTGTGGCATAACAAAGGTGCCAATCCATTGTTCCAGCTTCTGCAACTAGTGTTGTTTAGTCTCATGTATCATCACATAACAAAACTATATATGCTTTTATTTTGTGGATTTCTATGTTTAGCTGAAAATTAAGTGTGACTGAGAAGTAGGTGATGAGAAAACAAAGAGAGGGATGGGGCAGAGACATAGGAGAAGGTAAGTATATTTATATCATATATATCTATATATATGAATATGTACATGGAAATAACAGAACACACATTAAGAGTTCTAGTAAGTAATCAAATGTATAACATTTTCAAAAGCAGTTCTTAAGCATCTGAATGATCCTTAAAGCTTCCTTTACCCACTTAAAGAATAAAATTAATCCATTCACTTGAAAAACAGCATAAGTTCATAGAGATAGCTTTACTAGTGGTGCATGTGGGAGAACCAAGATTGAACACCAGGGGCCGGAGCTATAGTCCAGTGGGTAGGGCATTTGCCTTGCATGCGGCCAACCTGGGTTCGATCCCCAGCATCCCATATGGTCCCCTGAGCACCACCAGGAGTAATTCCTGAGTGCAGAGCCAGGAGTAACCCCTGAGCATAGCCAGGTGTGACCCCCCCAAAAAAGCAAAAAAATAAAAAAAATTAAAAAAACATTGAACACCAGCACTGCATGGTCCCCTAACACTGAGGTGGGAGTAGTCCCAAGCACTGTTCATCCCCAAAACAAGACAGGCAAGACACAAAACAATTCCATAAAATTTGAACACAGTTATTGAAAAGTTAATGTATGTTTTTCAAGAAGGCATTAAGGTACTATTTTTTTCTAAAAACACGCAATTCTCTGTATCTTACTAGTGAATCTAATTTTGAGTCTGATACCAGTATTGTTTGGCAGAGAGAAGCTACCCCTTCCTTTTGTTAGATAGGAAACTATTTGTTAGTTAAAAATAATCTGATATCTTTCCCAATGTATTTGCTGTGCTATACACAGCTTTGAAGCCTTCCTATTTCTTTTTCTCCTTGTGGATCATTGACAACTTCTCACTGAAACTGCAGGATTTTTTTCTTTCTCTTTGACATCTTTGAAATGTGTGATCTGCTGATGCAGGAAAGGTTTGTTCTGGCTATGTATATATAAGTGACTCACTTACCTACCCAAGTATTTCAAACCACGGTCTGAATGTGCTTGGGAAATTATACTTTTGCCAACCTCCTGTTTTATCTTAGGCTGCTCTTCTCCATAGTCTCTATAATTTTCTCACATAGGCTTAAAATATTTTTTAAATTCCTTGATCAGACAAATATCATCATTTCCATCTGAGGGTCTTTGCATGTATTTTTAAGTATACATTATTGGATTACGCAGCCGAGCTAGCTTTGGATCTCTGCTATTATAGCTACTCACAGTTTAAGCTATTTACATGTCTTTAAGCCAGGGTTCATGCTAATGAGAACTCCCTTTTTTGTTAACACTGATGGAGGATGTGACAGTTATGGGAGTCATTTTGACTCTGAATTAATAATCAGAGAATAGTATTATAATCTCTACTATGATTTCAATGTTATCTAGAGTGGGCACAATTCCTTTCAACATCCAATGGTCCCAGTCTGGGACAATTAGAATTTACCAGGAGACCACCACACAGGCAATGTTGAGACTGTTGTTTATCAACTCTGCAAAGATCAAAGGAGGGATCTTGCTAGTTTGCCTCAGGCAAGAGAACATGACCCTTTCAGTAAACAGAGGGCAGAGCACTCTGAATTACCCTGGTGCAGATAGAAATAAGAAGGACCTTGTGGATACCATCTAGATTTCATGAGTCCATAAAATTATGATGTGATTCTCCCTATGAATATTCATCCATCTTGGGGCCAGAGACATAATACAGCTGGTAAGGCATTTGCCTTGCATGTGACTAAAGCAGGTTTGATCTCCAGCACCCCAGATGGTCCCCTGAGGACCACCAAGAGTAATCTGGAATTCAGAACCAGGAGTAACCCCTGAGCATTTCTGGGTGTGACCCAAAAAGAAAAAAAAATGTATTACTTAATACCAGCCCTCTCTCTCTTGGTCTCCAGTGTTTTGATAAAGAGATAATCTTATGTCAAAGATTAACATAAGACATAATCTTATGTCAAAGAGGATGGAACTAGGTGGCATTATCATTTCTTTAGACCTGAAACAAAGGTGTGGCATCACCTAAAATCTACAGGTGATTCCTTGATCAACTGAAAGCTGATTCCTTTATCTTTGTTAATAAACCCACCCTGAAGAAAGGATTATGACTTTGACTATATTAAGGAACTGACTGAAGCAGATCCATTCATTTGGTGGAAGACCTGAGCTCAAACACATGATCAGAGGTCTGACCAAGAGCTAGAGATCTGGGAAATCTCATTATCTTGGATTGTAGTAGCAGAGAGACTCACAGACATGGGGCAGATTTGCTACCAGCTCTCCCTGTGCCCAGCTGCTCACAAGGTCCCCTGGAGGGATGATGGGTTCTACCCTGGCCCGCCACCCCAGCAGAGCCTCACAAGAAGCCAGACGATTCCCCACTCCATCAGGGTCTCTTTTTCCACATCCGGACTGCCCTTTTTGTCAGAACTCCACCCAGCAAAAGAGCTGATCACAGCTCGGCTGACATGGCCGCAATCTGCCGCAAGGTTCATCACTAAATGCTGGAGATCAGAGGTGACAAAAGAGTATGCCACCTGCACGGCACATCCTGGCAAGCTACCTGTGCTGTATTTGATATGCCAAATACCAGTAACAATTATAGACCTCACTCCCATGATCTGATGGAATGGTTTGAGGCTCTTTATGTTCCTGGAGCAAGCATATTCCCTTGGTCTCTACTAGCATGAGACAGGACATATGGAGATGTTACTGGTGCCCACTCAAGCAAATCAATGATGAATAGGAAGACAAGTGATACAAGTAGTAGCAAAAATTGTTTTATTATTGGTAATTAGTAAAGGCTTTTTGAAACTGAGTTGAACTTGTGACTTGTCCTTCTGACACTGGTCAGTCCTTGAGATAAAAGGAAACTCTTTCCTGGATATTGTTGGGGATCCCTGTAGCTGTCCAGCAATATGCTATGTGATCTTTCTGATTCCTCAAGAATGGCTCCCATTGTACAGATATCAAGTTTAAATATTCACTGCTCATCCTCTGAGCATTGTTCACTCCTGACTCTACCAGGTAACAGGAATCTATCCTTGTTAATCTTTTTTTTTTCAGTGAAGTAAAATAGATTTTATTGAGGAGGTTTTTGGAGAGGGAAGGGGGGGAGAAAGTAAAAGAGAGAGAGAGTAACGCGCTCAAGGGAGAACGCGGGCTGCTCCAAAGGTGGAGAGCGAGTAAAAGAGAGAGTACACATCTCAAGAGGGGAGATGCGGGCAACACACGTGCTCAGGCAGCATAGCGCGCAGGCAACATGTGTACCCAGGCAGCATGTGCGCCTATCCTTATTAATCTTTACCACATTGTTTCCTTTCTTCATTTCCTTTATAGAAACTATGTTTTATTCTCCCATATTCATATTTATAATTGGGATATCTAATCTATCATGTGTCCCAATAAATTATAATTATCCTATGGTCAGGCAAATGTCTTTCTTACTAATGAAAGTTATGTTCAAATGAGTGGGGTATTTTTCTTTTAGTTTTCATTTAATAAGTTTTAGTAAACATTCTCTTTGAATATATAGGTATAAATTATAGATATGGGTATAAAAATTCCTATATGTTTCAGGATAATGATAATTCCTAATTTTACATTTCTCTATAATAAACTATAATTATATAGTAACTTTTATTTTTGGGATTCTAAACTATTTATAAATCATAATTAATGAACAAACAGATGTGGTGACATGGAATCATTACAATAATTTTGCATATAGTCGTAAGCTTCGTTTATAGAAGTTCAGAAGAAGTTTATAGTTTCTGAAGTTTCTGAAGACTGCTGCTGAACAAACATCAAGTTCTGATTCAGGGTCTCTAAATCACTGATTTGATCCGACCTAGTGACCCTTCTTTAGTAAATTATGTGCCAACAAATTAAAAAAATATTTACAAAAAATAAAACTCTGTAGTAAAAGGCTTAATTGCTCAGCATAGAATTAAATAATACATAATTATTGGGGAAGCTTAGAAAGAATAATAATAATTGTGTTGCTTATCTGGCAATAAGTATGCAGTTTTCTAGATAGTTTTTTTTTACTCTAGAATGAGAAAGCCTAATGTGGTCTTTTTCTTTATTTCACTGTTGTGTGGAGACACATATATTGTGTAGTAAAATTACATAATTTATCAGGTAATAAAATTAACAAGCTAAGTACAAATTGAAAGAAGGACTTTGGTAGGGACTCCTTTTGAAGAGACCCAGGAAATGGCACAGATGATACTATTGGAATGTCTTTTTATTTTTTTATGAATTAGTAGATTTTGGCTCAGAAGATTCAAGAGAAAAGGGGGACAGTCTTGGAGAAGATAGAAATAAATGAAGAAGGCAAAGTGTATAACATATTATGAAAATGGTTAAGTAGTTGAAAGAGAGTGCAAGGAAGGAACTCACAAGACAAGGCATCTCTCTGTTCTGGTATTTCTGTTAAAAAATGATATAGTCTTAGGATGTGCCATACATAATTGAGAAGAAAATGTCACTGTTTATTTTTTGCTATATTTTAGGTTAATACAATGTAAGAGCAGAGTTTAAATAATGTTATTATAAAATGTTTAAGAAACTAGACTGAACATTTCCTGTCATTTTTATTTAAGAAAAGAGGTCATTAAGTCCATTCAAACATGGTGGTCTTTTATCTAGATATTTCTGCATCTTTAGATAATTTAGGGCCTAAATTTCAGGCTATCAGTTTCAGGATCATTTAAAGATTAAATTGAAAAAGTTTGGCTCATTAGAGCTCTGCCATGATTTCTTTTCTTTTCCTTTCCTTTTCTTTTTCTTTCTTGTTTTATTTTTAAACATGTATAGTGGGTGGTCATCTCCATTACATGGGGAAGATTTTAGGAAAGGCTTCTTACTCAAAATATTTTGCAACCTATGAATATAAGTGATAGAAATGTTATATTTTAAATGACTTAGAGTTAAATAGTATTTCTTTTCTATTTATCTTTGAGGTGCAAATGACTTTGCTAACCCTTAAGGATATTCTTAAATTGTCATCTTATTAAACTTGTGTAAAATTTGAGACAGTGTCCATTTAAAAAAGGTATTTTTTCTTATTTTTAGGTTTGTGTTTTCTAAATAATATTATATACTCTAGCATGTCAAGTGTAGTTAAGTATTTATGCTGGGAATATGCGAATGAGGGATTAGAAAATGCATTTTAATATATATATATGTATATATATATATATATATATATATATATATATATATCAACTCATAGTCTATTTCATGGCAACCTGGTTTGTCTAGAGTTACTAATATAGATATTGTTTCATTTACCTTTTTATGTATATCTTTTCTTTTCTTCCTAACTGCAATATGGCTTTCTTACTGCTGACTGAATGGTAAAGAGGGATGTAAGATTTTAATTTCTCTTTTTCTCTCAGTTTCAGCTAATATTTTTTTCTTTACAGAACCCTTTCCTATTTCCAGAAGTTTTTTGCTACTTCAATTCCCAGTTCTAATAGGACAAATCCATTTTCTCTCCATTGATTCTTTATTTTGGCACTTGAACCTCTTTCAGTTTAGTTGAATTAGCAATTCTTTATTGAATTATTTCTGTATTTCAAAATATTGTTGATCTTTGCTGTCATTTTCTTTTCCATTCTTTTGATCTTTTGAGATTATAGCAGATCACTTATTCTTCTTATTCTTCTTAAAAGGATTTATTTTTTTTGTAAGGCTTGGGAAAGGAGCTAATAAATGTCTGTTTTTAGTCTGTAATGTTTAATTAATGATCCTCATTGTTTTCTGGAACACAAGTATTACTATTTTGGATCAGGGTGTTTTGGTTTATAGTCAACAGTTCTCAGGAGTTACTCCTCCCTTTGTGTCGGGGTGCTCACTGGGTCCCTAACAGTGCCGGGAAGCAAGTTCCCTTCTATCTCCGGCCGGCGAGGAATGGATGAACACTCAGGAATCCGATGCGGTTTAAAAGGCTTTACTTATCGCAGGTTCAGGCATACAAACCAGCAAAAGGAAAACCCGATGCTTAGGATTCCAGGCTAGAACCCCAGCCACGTGTAGGCCAAGATGGCGACCACCACGTGTTAAAAACTTCCAAGGGGAATAAACGCCACAAGGCGAGATCCCACAGGGAAGAAGAAGGCCAAAAGCCAAAAGCCAAAAGCCACAGGAGCCAAAAAGCTGAAGGCTGAGGAACCAAAAGGCAAAGGTAAAAGGTGAAGGGGCCTCAAGTCAGCCCCTTATATACACCAAAGTAACCCAATCGGGAGGTTGTCATGCCAACAAAGAACCCTAAACAGAGTGTAGTGCCACACCCTATTGTAGGTATAAACAAAGGTTTCACCAAGGACTAATCCCGAGATTATCTCTTATGTAAAACACTGGAGAGAGAGGGGGCTGATATAAAGTAATACATCTTAACTTCATGAGCTTCATGTAATCTAGATGGTACCCACAAGGTCCTTATTATCATCTGCACCAGGGTGATTCTGAGTATCTTGTTTTCATGTACTGAAAGGGTCATACTCGCCTGCTTAGAGCAAACTAGTATGATCCTTCCTATAGTCTACCTTTAGTCTCAGCGTAGCCAGGGTGGTAGTCTCCTGGTAAATTCTAACTGTCCCACGTTGGGTGCGGTGGGTATAAAGAGGAGCTGTGCCCAATCTAGAAAACATAGAAGTCTTAGTAGATGTATAAGTCAGAAGTTATTCAATCAAGGTGACTTCTGTAACTGCCACACCCTCTAGCAGTGTTTACATAGAAGAGAGATCTCATTAGAATGAACATTGGCTTAAATAAGATTAATCTGGGAGTGAGCAAAACAACAAAACTCCCAGATTAGCTAAACATGTCCTCCAACACCTTTGTACTCAAGAGTGACTCCTGAAGCTGCTTAGAAGATTATTTGCAATTTTGTGCTTTAAAACAGGGTCAACTACATGAAATTCAAATTTCTTAATCCCTGTATAACCTCTCCAGTCCACAAAATATTGTTTTTATTCATCTGTCGCTTAATCATTTCCATAGCCTTGCTCATACAGTCAAGTCTGAATTTCTGTTAATACTTTCCAAATCAGTTCCTGGTTTGGCCCTTATCTACCTATTTCTCAGCAATACTCTTAGCTATGTTTAATTTTTTGTAGTCATGTAAGTCATTTGCATTAGCTGTCACTGATTCCTAATGCTTCTTCATTAAATAGTACAGGAAATAAGATTGCTCAAATGAAAAAAATAATTATATTCTGATAGCATAGGGAAGAATTTGAAAAATTCTTGGTATTTTAAATACCAAGTATAAACAAGCATTAGTGCAAAACATGTAGAAATGGATTTTGAGTAGTGAAAAAAAGTCTAAGATGCTTATCAGAACTCACGAGACTCTGAAGTCACGTATCACATTTGATGAGAAATAAGATCAGTTGGCATGCAATAGATTCATTTGAAATCTATATACCCATAAGCCTGCATATATTGACTGCTCATGCTTCTATCTTCATTCTCCTTTTCCTCTATTTTTTTTTTTTTGCCTTTTTGGGTCACACCCGGCAATGCTCAGGGGGCTAGTCCTGGCTCTGCACTCAGGAATTACTCCTGGCTGTGCTCAGGGGACCATATGGGATGCCGGGGATCAAACCCAGGCCAGCAGATGCCAGCCACGTGCAAGGCAAACGCCCTACCCTGGGCTATCCTCCGGCCCCTCCTTTTCCTCTATTATAACTAAGTTTCTCTTCCTTTAGTTTCTTTCTTTCTTTCTTTTTCTTTTAATTTTTGACTCACACCCAGCAATGCTCAGAGGTTACTCCTGATTCTGCACTGAGGAATTACTCCTGGTCGTGCTTGGGAGACCATATGGGATACCAGGGAGAAAACCCGGATCTGGCCACATGCAAGGCAAAAGTCTTACACACTGGTCTGGCTCCAGCCTCCAACTTTTTTTTTCCTTTAATTTCTTTATGTGCCTTTTTCTTTATTCTCCCCTTCTCCATTCTGCTTGGAATTGATTAGATATTTTTTCTCTTAAATCTTCACTCTAATAATATAATGTATCACTTTAGTCTAGGTCTCTTGGTGGGTGATATATACTTTTTTATCCTTTGAATTTGAACTTTGCTGTGTAATTTTCTTTGGCCACTAGCATATTAAGAATACAATGTAGAGTTTTTATTTGTTCATTTAGTGTTGTTTGCAGGACACCTAAAAGCCTAAAAGCCTCTGCATATACACTGGATTGCCTCCCTGCAGATCACTTCGTAGATAGGGGGTTGTTTAAATGTGGTAGTTTATCTGACCATGTATTCTGTACTGGCTGGTATAAATATTCTCTCATGCTACCACAATCATTGTGGGACTAGCTAGATCTTACCAGCTTATTTGCCTGGCCACGTTGGATCTATTAAGTAATTAGACCAGAGAGAAATTCTGTTTGCCTCCAAGCAAGTAAGCACGGATCCCTGATAACTCAAAGGCAACTAAAATACAAAACTACCCTGAAGGAGAGGAGACTCTTGTGAAGGCTTGGAGAAATATTTAACTGGCATTAGTATAGTCTTTGGTACAGAGACATGCCATCTTAGAAACCCCCTTCTCTACACTATAAAGGCATTTCCAGCCAGATCTTGGCTCAAAACATTAGCATATAAAAGGGCCTAGGTGAGGTGCTGGGAGAAATTACCTGAAGGCATTTGACACTCCCTGCCAGGGGAAGTTACATTTATCTTACTGCTCCTCCCAGCTCTGCTAGGGAGGCTTTGAATAAGCTCTGGGTTCTTGTAAACAGCCAGAAGGCCTCCTGAAGTTGCTTCATTTCTATAGAGCTGTTTTCCTGTTTTCATCTCTAGATAGCTCAGCCCAGAATGGGCGGGGGCTGTGGAGTTTGGGCGGATTTCTAGCTATAAAATAAGCTGCAAGAAGAAAGAAGCTCTCACTTTTGCCATTTCGGCTTCCCTTGGCATTTTGCTTATTCGTCCTCTCCATTCTCTGTTGGGCCTCAACACGTGGTGGCAGCCATCTTGGCCTACATGTGGCTGGGGCCTAGCTGAGAACCCAGAGTCTGGAGGTTTTCCCTGCTCTTGGATTGTATATCGGAACCTGTGGTAAAGCCCTTTTAAAACAGCATCGGATTCCTGAGTTTTCATCCATTCCCGCCAGCTTCGGAGGTAGAAGGGAATTTCCTTCCCGGCACTGTTGGGGACCCCCATGGAGTCCCCAACATTGTTGGGCATGCTTTCTGTATGTTCAATAGAGCTAAGGGGTAGCATTCCCTGTTATTGTCTTTGTAGGTTATTGCCAGGATAATCTGGTAACATGGAAGTTTTCACGTCAAACCTTTTTTTTTTCAAGACTTGAAGAAATGAATATTTTCTTTTTAAATGCTTTTTTCTTATTCTCCAAACCTACAGACAGACTTGACGCCCCTGCTTTGAGGAGGAGCCAGATGACAAAGAAATGTCAATTGGGACTCTGGCACAGTCATGGCCTCACACACCACATACAGCAGTGTTTTACAATGTAAGTATGTAATTATAGGAGTTAGTGACGAGCTCACAAGATGTCTAGTGAAGAGCATAATATTATGCAAAACTGAGCCCGATCTATCAGGAAGATTTGTGATAGCCCACATCAGTGTCTGCAGTTTTTGATTCAGTAGGAGTTAGGTGAGGACGAAGACCTATTTATTTATAAGAGAAAAAGAAAATATTAATGACATGAATACATTAACAATATGTAGTAACTTATTCCTTTCTGAAGATGCAAGGTCAAGAAAAGTCTTTCAATGCTGATGGTTATTGTCATTAAATTATGGCGGCATCCATGTAGAGAGAAAGGTTGGCTAATAGACGCTGTCAGTAATAGATGGGTGCTACCGTGAAAATCTTGGTCTGGGCGGTGGGTGTGATAGAAGTATTTTTATACCAGTTTGAAATAATAGGAATACTTTTTAAGTGGTACAACACTGGTAAAATTATTTTTTGTAGTAAAAAACCTCAAATTTGCCTGAAGAATTAGGTAGATTTCTCATAGAATATTGAAAGCATGAACTGACTACTACTAACTTAATTTGATAAAGTACTTTAAGAAATGGTTGAATGCAAAAAAAAAAAAAAAAAGGACAGTCAATTTATAAGCAGAATTTGGAGGGTATATAGATTTATGGGTATACAGATTTCAATTGAGTCTATGGCATGCCAACTGTTCTTGTTTATCATTATATGTTATATCTGACTCCAGAATCTCTTGTGAGTTCTGATAAGCATCTTAAGCTTCTTTTTGCTACTCAAAAATCCATTTCTACATGTTTTGCATCTGTATTCTCCTCTTCCCCATTCTGTTTGCAATTGATTAGATATTTTTTCTGCTAAATCTTCACTCTAATTAATATGTTATATTACATTATTAGAATTCAGAGCTTACACATTTATAATATAAAAATGATAGAGCATTTTAACTCAATACAAGTTAAAGACTAAATCTGAGGTGCTTTTTGAAAACTTAATCAGTAAATGTGATCAAACTGAAAATATAGCTGAACTACACTCTGCTAAGAAGTCAAAATAATTCAAAATTTCTAGTAGATTTTTCATAAGACAAAAAGTGAAAAAAAAATTTTAGAAGGCTCAAGGAATTTTTCTCACAAGTGTGAGTTAAGCCAATGTCTGTAAACAGTACAAATGAAATAAGTGAGATATATAAAGAATCATGGGTCTAATTTTTACCAATTGCAATTGATAGAAATCCATACATTAAAAAATAACATAAATGTTTTATGAGAGGTGTACTTTCAAAATCGCCACTGGCTTACAACAAAATAAATTTTTGGTCACTAAAAAATATTTATCCTCTTCCAACTTTCAACAAGCTAGAATGTATGCACTTAATGCTACACAGTTCTAAGTTCTACCTTCAAAAGTAAAAATAATTACCTTTTGTTAATTTTATTAATTCAGTTAAATCTTTTATAACTTTTATTCTTTGATCCTATGCTGGCACGTGATAGGGTCAAATGAAAATGTTACTGGCGCCTGCTCGAGCAAGTCAACAAATAACGGGATGTCAAGTGATCAAGTGATTCTTTGACCCATATATGGTATATGTGCTTTTTATTTACTTTTGTTTTTTAGATAAACCCTGGAAGTTATCAGGGTCTATTTCTGACTGTGTTCAGAAGTGAGCCCTGGTGGTGCTTGGAAGACCATTTGCGGTGCAGAAAATCAAATCAGTTGACAGCAAGCAAGGCAGGAGCTTACACTCTTTCTCTGTCCCATATATATATATATATATATATATATATATATCAATATATTTAACCAATATATATGTATTTATATATACATATATATTGGTTAAATCTCTAATGAATCTAGGATTCTCTAGGTCTCTCCGTTACTGATTTTTAAGTTAATTGTAGTATGATAAAATACCCTTTATATGGCATAACTGATTTAAAATTTTCTTTTAGTGCTTCTAATATAACTACTTTGTTACTGTACTGGGTTGAAATGATAGTACAGTAGCTAGGATGTTTGCCTTACTTGCTGCAACCCGAGTTCAGTATTTAACACCATATATGGTCCCCTGCCCATTAGGAGTGATTTCTGAGTGTAGAGATAGGAGTTACCCTTGAACACAATTGGGGTGCTTCAAAAAGTAAAATATAACTTAAAATAAACTTTGAAATTATATATATATACATTATACAAATTATAATATATATATATAAAATGAACCATGCTCTTCTATTAGCTGTAGTTTTATAAAAGTCATTTAGGTCAAGTTGGAAATTATGTTGTTTCCATCTTCAATACTTAAATAATTATTTTTTATGTTGTCTTTCAATTACTGAGTGATAAGTATTAAAATTATGGTTGATACTTTTAATACTTTTAATACTTTAATACTTTTAGCTAGTATTAATATTATTGCTATAATCATCTCTATTTTTGCAACTCTACCCGCTTTTATTCAGTTATTTCAGTTATCTTAATGCTCTGAAATTAATTGAATAATTGTTTAGAGTTTTTAGGAAATAATTTTTATTTTAGTTTCTGTCCTCCATGATATTTAATGAAAACAATATAACACTGTAAGAATATATACTACTTAAGAAATTTATTTCTAGGGCCAGAGCGATAGGACAGAAAGTAAGGCATTTGTCTTGCATGCAGCTGACCTGGATTTTATCCCTGGCATCCTATATGGTGCCCTGAGCATTGCCAGGAGTGCTTCTGATTGCAGAGCCAGGAGTAACCCCTGAGCATTGTTTGGTGTGGCCCCAAAAAGGAAAAAAAAAATCTACTTACTTGTTGGCACTTTAAAAAATGTAAATGGTTTGTTCATGAGGACAAATTAAAAATTAGAAGAGAAAGTAAAAATATATGCACAGATAAAAATAGAACCTTCAAGAACACTTATAATACTATTATAATGTTCAACAACTAGCAAGGTCAAAATTCACAATGCTATTGTTAAATAAAAATTTACCAGTCCATTAAAGGACACAAATTACAATGAGAAAATCTGTTTAATTACTCAAGAAGTGTAGTTTAACCATAATGCCTTAACCTCTAAAATTTGACTTATGACAGAACTTTAAGGTATAAGAAAAGGCCTTTTAGATAACACCTTAATAAGGTAAAACATAGAAGTCCTGTAACAATGAATCAGTGATAAAATAAATAGTGCTTGTGCTATTTGTTTTGTTTTTGGCAGAAATTCTCAAATGACAGTAGCGCTTGTGTTATTACAAGTAGTATTCTAAGATAAAATATAATTTTACAGTAAGATAAAAGGATGCCAATTATAGGAAGTAAAATTCAACAAATTACCTTGTGATATGACTTCAGAGTGAATGTTGGGTAGGTGACCCTGAACAACTTAGAGAATTAGGGGCTGAGCTGATATATGTAGGATGTATATGACGCATGTATATTCTTTATTAAGGAAAGCAAGACCTAAATTTGATGAACACTTCTCTTTAATGTACCTGTGTGGGAGAATATTTAGTTGGGAAAAAGGCAACCTGAGCCTTGGGTTTCTTGCCCAAAGTCATCTTCATACTTCTCCCCAGGCTTTCTCCCCCTTCTTCCCTCCCTCCTTATCCTCCCTTCTTCCGCTTTATAGACACCTTTCCCCTCTAACATTGTTCTAGTGTTCCTTCCTCTAACTTAGTTCTGCCAACCCCCAACCCCATGGCAGCCTTCCTATTGAAGACCAATATTCCTGCTCCTTGTTTCTCTTGCCTTTGAGTATTAGATACCCACTATGGAGATCCTTTATATCCCATATATGAGAGAGATCATTGTGAATCTGTTCTCCCTCTGACTTGTCTTCAGTCGACTTGATACTCACCAGATGTGGGGGCCCGGGCCAGCGACCTCGGGCACGAATGAGGGGAGACCTGGATCTTGCAGGACTTCAACCCTGTGAAAGAAGAGGGAAGGACTTGGAAGAAGCTTCCGCCTTGCTGCTACCGCAGAAAGAAAAGAAAGACACCAATGCTGCAGGGGAGGTGAGGAAATCTGGAAAGCAGTACCCATTTTTACTGAACACAGTTTAAGCCTTTTGTACAATTTTTGGGTGGACAAGACAAAAAAACACAAATCACATAGCATCCTGGGCCATTGCAACAGAAAACAATCACTGATTTAGCATTTGCAAGGTAACAATCACTGATTTAGATACTCCTGTGATCAGAAGACCAGGCACATCCTGCCGCACCTCCCATTATCTTGGATAAGCACAGATGTTTTTCACATGGGTTTAAATATTTGAGCATCTGGAAGCTCCACCAGCCAGAGAACAGGGCCCACCTCCGGGTCCTGCCCCCAGGTTCCCACAAGGGAAACTGCCAAACCCTGAGATAAGCTGCTTAGAGCCCAACAACCAGGACCATCCACATAGCAGCAAAGTGTGTCACTTCATGGTTTCTTATGGTCAAGTAGTATTTCATTGCATATATGTACCATAATTTCTGTCATCTGTTCTTGGACACTGGTTTTTTCCAGGTTTTGGCTATTGTGAATAGTGCTGCAACGAACATAGGAGTGCAAATGTCTTTTCTTTTTTATGATTTTGTGCCTTTTGGGGTATATTCCCAGGCATGGAATTGCTGGGTCCTATGGGAGCTCAATTCCTAGTTTATTGAGGAATGTTTGTATTGTCTTCCATAAAGGCTGGATCAGTTAACATTCCCACCAGCAAAGAATGAAGGGATTTTTTTCATCTACATCTTTACCAACACCAGTTTTTGTTGTTTTTATTTTTTCCATCAGTGCCAGTTTATGTGATGTGAGATGATTTCTCATTGTTATTTTGATTTGCATTTTCCTGAGGATTAGTGACATAGAGCATTTTTATATGCTATTTGTCATTTATATTTCTCCTTTGAGGAATTTCTGTTTATTTCTTGTCCCCATTTTGATGGGTTTGGATGTCTATTTCTTGCAGTATTCTCTGAGTGCTTTATATACTTGGACATTAACACTTTATTGGATGAGAGGTTGGCAAATAAATTTTCCCTGACTGTGGTTGGTCATTGCATCCAGGCCATCATTTACTTTGGGTTACAGAAGCTTCTTAATGTAATGTAGTCTCACTCGTTCATATTTGCTTCCACTTGCTTGGTCAGTGCATTTCACATTTATAGATGCTGGAATAGAGTCGAGTATCCTGACAGCCATCCTAAAACACATGACCATTTAATCTTTGATAAAGGAGCAAAAAGTACCAAATGGAGCAAGGAAAGCCTCTTCAACAAGTGGTGCTGGGAAAACTGGACAGCTACATGCAAAAAAATGAATTTGGACCTCTGTCTAACACCATGCACAAAAATCAGATCAAAATGGATTAAAGATCTCAATATCAGACCTGAATCCATAAAATAAATCAAAGAAATATAGGAAAAACCCTCCATGACATTGAAGCTAAAGGCATCTTCAAAGGTGAAACACCATTAACAAAGAAACTAGAAGCAAAGATAAAGATATGGGACTACATGAAACTAAAAAGCTTCTGTACCTCAAAAGAAGCAGTGACCAAGATAAAAAGACATTCCTCAGAATGGGAAAATATTCACCCAATACCCATCTGATAAGGGGTTAATATCCAGGACATATAAGGCACTGGTAGAATTTTACAAGAAGACAGACAACAGCGCCATAAAATGGGGAGAAGAAATGAACAGAAACATTGACAAGGAAGAAATTCGAATGGCCAAAAGACATATGAAAAATTGCTCATCACCAGAGAGATACAAACCAAGAGAACAGTTAGATATCAACAGTTAGATTACATCATCAGAAAGATGCAAACCAAGAGAACAGTTAGACATCATCTCACACCAAAGAGACTGTCGCATATCCAAAAGAGCAAGAACAACAAGTGCTGGCATGGATGCCAGTGGAAAAGAGGACTCTCATCCATTGTTGGTGGGAATGACGACTGTTACAGCCTTTTTGGAGAACAGTATCGACATTCCTCTAAAGACTAGAAATTAGCTCCTATTTGACCCAGCCATACCACTCCTGGAATATACCCTTGGAAGCCAAAAACACAGAGCGGAAACACCATCTGCACTTCTATTTTCATAGCAGCACTATTCACAAACCAGAATCTGGAAACAACCAGAGTGCCTGAGAACTGATGATTGGATAAAGATGGAACACTATGCAGCTGTTAGGGAAAATGAAGTTATGGAATTTGCTTATAAATGGATGGACAAGGAGAGGATCATGTTGAGTGATATTAGCCAGAAGAAAAAAGACAGGTATAGAATGACATCATTTATTTGCATGACATAAATATCACTTGTATCACTTGTCTTCCCGTTAATCATATATTTGCTCGAGCGGGCACCCACAACATCTCCATATGTCCTGTCACATGTGAGTGTAGCCCAAGGGCATCTGCTCATCCAGGAACATAAAGATCCTCAAACCATGCCATCAGGTCATGGGAATGAGATCTATTATTGTTATTGGTATTTGGCATATCAAATATGACACGGGTAGCTTGCCAGGCTCTGCCATGTGGGTGGAATACTCTTGTAGTCACCTGTAATCTTGAGCATTTATTGATGAACTTGTGGCTGCTAAGCAGCCCCATGAGCTGGGCTTTGATCAGCTCTTCTGCTGGGTGGAGCTCTGATGAGAGGGGAGTCCGGATGTGGAAAATAGCTGCCCTAGTGGTGTGGAGGTTCCTCTGGTTTCTTGCAAGGCTTTGCTGGGATGGTGGGCCAGTAACACCATTTTCTACATCCGTACCCACAGCTCGTCAGAGCTCCACCCAGCAGAAGAGCTGATCACAGCCCGGCTCATCACAGACCTACCCTGCAGCAGTCTTTTTCAAACCAGCCCAGGTACACTGATCCAGAGACTCACATACATGGGGCAGAGCTGCTACAGGCTCTCACTGTGGCCAGCTGACAGAAATATATAAATATATAAATATATATATATATATATATATATATATATATATATATATATATCACTTGTCTTCCCATTGATCATCCATTTGCTCAAGCAGGCACCAATAACATCTCCATATATCCTGTTACATGGTAGTGTAGCCCAAGGGCATCTGTTCACTTCAGGAACATAAAGAGCCTCAAACCATTTCATCAGGTCATGGGAATGAGGTCTATAATTGCTACTGGCATTTGGCATATCAAATATGACATGGGTATCTTGCCTGGCTCTGCCATGTGAGTGCGATACTCTTGTAGTCATCACTAATCTCGAGCATTTATTGATGAACCATGCAGCCACAAAGCGGCCACATGAGCCAGGCTATGATCAGCTCTTTTGCTGGATGGAACTCCTACAAGAGGGGAGTTTGGGTTCGGATTGAAAAAGACTGTTACAGGGTGGGTCTAGACAAGCTGGGCTATGATCAGCTCTTCAGTTGGGTGGAGCTCTGATGAAAGGGAGTCTGTGCAGGGCTTGAAAAAGACTGCTGCAGGGTGGGTCTAGACAAGGCTATACTGGGGTGGCGGGCCACGGCTAGAACCTGCCTTTCCTCCCGAGGGCCTTGTGATCAGCTGGGCACAGGGAGAGCTGGTAGCAGCTCGCCCCATACTCCCTCTTGTCAGAGCTCCATCCAGCAGAAGAACTGATCATAGCCTGGCTCATCTAGATAAATTTATATATATTTAAATATTTATATATATAAATATTTATATATATTTAAATATATATTTAAATATTTACATATATAATTATGATACCAATATCCAATTCAGGTCTTGTCAAAGGTGGAAATTACCACAAACATGTCAGAGTCAGAGGCTCAGTAATACACAGAAGGAAAGAGTGTGCTAATAATTGTCGAAAGTGCTAATATCAACTTGGAACTGAGCATCAAATACAGGCAAAATGATACACACGATAACCTCCAAATGTATGTATTACAATCCACAATATGTAAGAGAAGGAAGAGAGAAAGAGAGAGAGAGGGAGAAAGAGAGAAAAGAGATAAAGAACCTGCCATAGAGGCAGGCTAGGGGTGGGGGCAGGGAATCGGGGACATTGGTGGTGGGAAATGGGCACTGGTGGAGGGATGGGTGCTGGAACACTGTATGACTGAATCCCAAACATGAACATCTTTGTAATATCTCAAGGTGGTATAGTAAAATATTTAAAAAAATTATAAGATGAAAAGAGCAATCCTTATCACAGAAGGCAAGGTCACTGGTATTCATAAAGAAATAAAGAGGGAAATCACACACTTTTATTAAAATAGAAGATTCCTCAATTTCAAAGTCATAGAGTTGTCTGCTTATATCTTCCTCAGTGTACCTCATGGATGCAGGTCTGATAATTCATTGTTAATTGACTTTTATGCATGATATTTTGATCTTTTTTTTTGCACTTTGCCAACTAGTTTTCCCAGTTCTTCTATTTAAGAGGCTTTCCTTGTTCACTTTATAATTTTCTCCTTTATCAAAGATTAACTGATTTTTTGACTATTTGATAATGGGGGAATGAGCAGTATTATTTCAAATGACATTCAGAAGTGTTTTATCTGTTCCTTTGAGAAATATCATGGACTTCATTGACTCTAAACAATCTTGTGCATTGTTCCTTCAGTTCTAAATATGAGACTGACTGAGTAAAGTATTCTTGGGGAAGTATTCATTTTATTGTTTGTTTTTTGACTACATACCACCATTGTCTTCAGGCTCATAGGATCTTATTTGATAAATTCATGTAATTTCATTACTTGATCTTGCTGCTTTCAGTGTCTTCTGTCTGTGGATTTAGTCATTCTGAGTAGGATGTGTCTTGGAGTTTTTTCTTATTTGTGTCTCTTTTAGAGCTCTCTGGAATCCGACTGCATTGCTTTATAGCTCTGGAAACTTCTCAGTGATGATTTGTTGGGCTAATGCTTTGTCATTTACATTTTTTTTCCTGGATCACTGTGAATGATGACTTGTATGTTGTTCTCTTGAATTCATCCCAAGTTCTCTTCTCTGGTGTTCTTATATTTTGAGTTTTTTTTTTTTTTGTCAATCTTCTGCTGTTGGCTGATGTTTTTCTGCATCTGAGAGCTTACTGATTCTGTCCTTGGCTACTATTTTTCATTCTGTTGCGGAGGCTTTCCAGTGAGTTTTCCATTTCATCTACCAAATTCTTTAGTTATGTCATTTTTGTTTATGGTTTTTCTCATTTCTACTCTCATAGCCTCTGTGTTTTATTGCTATCTGTTCTATGGTTTCTTTGAGCTCATTAAACATCCTCTGCATATCCACTATAAAGTCTTTATCTGGGAGCTTTTGCATCCTGTTAATACAAGCAGAGTCTTTAGGGGTATTATCTTTGCTCACTAAGCAATGTGGGATTCTGCATTGCTTCCACATTGTACCCTTTGCAGACTGGGAGTGAGTCACTTTAGTTCACTTGCAACCCTATACTACTGGGGACCAGCTCTTTGGTGCTCTCTGTGTTCCTTGTCAAAGCTATCCAATGTAATTCATTATTACTTATTTGGGGCTTCTTGCACTGGCCCCAGGAGACATTGTGTTTTATGTGGTATATGCCAGAAGTGATGGCATCTTCAGGTGGCTGCTGTGATGTAAGTTGTGCCCAGGCCTCTGGGTGTGCATATGCTGGAAGCTTAAGACTTTCGCTACTCTCATCTTTATAAATACAATATGGCACAAGTAGAATCAATGTGTTTGAAGCTGAGGTACTTGATAACATTTTTTTGGTCACACCCAGCCATGCTCAGGGGGTTACTCTTGGCTTTGCACTCAGAAATTACTATGGGCAGTGCTCAGGGGACCATATGGGATGCTGGGGAATCCAATGTGGGTTGGCGCCGTATGCAAGGCAAATGTCCTATTTGCTGAATTTTCACTCCAGTCCCCTACTTATTTTCTAGGTATCTTTACTAAATACTGAGAAATAAAAATATATCTGAGGAATTAGTCAGTTCTATAAATAGCCTTACTAGCATAATATAGTTTTCTAATCTTCTTATAAAAGATTTTTTGATTTATCATGAGATTTGTGGATATGTTAAACCACCAGGGAACCCTATTAACTATCTCATCTCTACCCCTTTTTGTTTTCAGGATTAAGTCTCTCTCTCTTATTTTTTGGATTTTTTACAGCCTGAAAAACAGTGTGGTTCACCTTCCACACTGCTGCCAGGAGGGACTGATTTTGGTGAGAAACTACTTCTTGGAGGTAACGGCATGGGCTTACTTTGGATTATGTTTGATAGTAGAATAAGGAGTATTGAACTCAGAGTTTTAAAGCAAGATTAAATAAACAATAACAGAATGACTGTTCTGTATAGCCTTCAGTGTGATTCTATAAAGGAGATTAAATGTGTTCTTTTTTCATGATCTGAATATTCATGATCCCAAGGAAATATTTTTTGATGTACAAGCTGATATATTTTTTGCTCTTGGTATTTCTTTCTACTCCATAACCTTTCTCAGCAAGACATTTTATCTTCATTGGCTCAGATATGCAGAGACAGAAAGAATGTAATTCTTAATTTCAGTCTAAAAAATCTAGGCCCTGCTGTACTGAAGTAAAAATTGAATACTGTGTCATGTGGTTCAATTTCCACCTGCTTTGGTAAGGTTTATGTAAGCAATAGGATTCCAGGTTCTTTGCGTGCAGAATGACACTGAGGTAGCAATGTGCATAGTCATGGAGGGTAGGGCTATGCTACCTTTAAATTTTCAGTGTATGTAAATCAGAAAGTACGGAAGATGTCAAGTTTTGGGAGCTAGGAAACTACAAAGCTCTGAAGTTCACCAGAATGTGAAGAACACTTTCCAAGGCTTGAAGGCAGAGCATGCTATGGGAGAGAGGCAAGCATTCAAATATGTCTTATAGTTTAAAATAAAAATCCCCTTTTGCTTTTATACTTTGAATCATTTAAAAACAAATATTTGTGCTTTGTGGTCAAATCTGATTATGGGCCTAAAAAAGAAGTGTAAGATCAAAGTTGAACAATCTTTTCTGATTTAAAAAGGACAACTGACACGAAGAACTATGACGTGTAAGATCAAGAAAATTAATATTGAAATTCATTGAAAATAGTTTTGGAAAACACTTGAAATTTTGAAAATAATTTTCTTTATAAATAGTAGTGATATTTATTCTGCATATAAGTGCAGCATGTTAATGGTTAGCTGAATGTATGTTTAAAACTATCCAGGAAATGGTGTTAAAATTAAAAGTGAAGCTTTGCTTTATTTGACGTATAATATGCTTATTGTCATTACATACTTTTTATTAAAAAGCGTAAAATGCACAATAACACATGTACATTCATAGATATGTAAAACACATAACATATATATAACATACAAAACACACATATATATGCACAAAAAGTAATATACACAACACACATATATATGTATATGAATATGTGTGTGTGCTTTAAATACTTAGACTACTTTCCAATGATAATTATACATACATTTGACATTCTTATACCTTCCTTTTGTGATCCAGTGTCACACAGAACTTCTGATATTAAATTCATATTACTACTTTATTGAAATGCATAGTTAATATCAGCATTCTATAACATTTGTAAAACAGTTCACTTGATCACTTGACATCCCGTTAATCATCGATTTGCTCGAGCGGGCGCCAGTAATATTTCCATTTGACCCTATCAAGTGCTAGTATAGCCCCGTGTCATCTGGTTGCTTCAGGAATACGAAGAGCCTCAAACTCTTCATTCAGGATCTTGATGACGAAGTCTGACCAACTTGTAGGTGGGTAACCACGTGATCTTTTGAGGCCGTAGGATCCAGTCGGTAATGGCTCTAGTCCAGCAGTCATCTCCAAATCGCATTATATGTCCAGCCCATCTGATTTCCGATGCCTTGAAAAACGAGACAGCATCCCTGACTCTGGAACATCTATGGAGATCGGAACTCCAGATTCCTTCTCTCCCTTTTGTGAGGTATGATATTTCAAGCATAGCTTTTTTTATTCCTCTTTGGGAGACCCGAATAGCATTCTCATCCTGCTTTCCAGGGGCCCAGGTCTCTGAGGCGTATGTTAATGCAGGGAGAATGGTAGAGTCGAAGAGATGTGCCTGGAGCTGGAGGTTCTTTGTTCTTTTAGCTATTTCTTCAGTGCTTTTTTTTTTTTTATAAGAAACAATTTATTGAATAGTTAGAAGGGTTACAGTGAGCTCATTTCAGCCTTGGGTCTCTGTAGAGAGGTGACAGAGTCTCTGTTCAAGACTTAATCGAGCAGAGATTCTCAGACACCTAGGTCTGTCCTTAATCGTCTGGTGGTAAGTAATGCTCAGGCTTTCGTCTTGGGTCCTACTTTTGTCAAGTAGAGGGAAAAAATATTTTTTCTTTAATTTCCTGAACTTTATTTATTTTTAAGTATTTTATTATACCACCGTGAGATATACAAATAAAAAGATATACAATTAAAAAGTTCATGTTTGGTTTTTGGTCATACAGTATTTCAGCACCCGTCCCTCCACCAGTGCCCATCTCCCACCACCAACATCCCCGGTTCCCTCCCCCTTCCCCAGCCCTGCTCCATGGCAGGTTCTTTATTTCTTTCCCTTTCTCTCTCTTTCTCTTTTCCTTCCCTTCCAGACTATGGATTACAGGCATGCCATACCACTCTTTTCCTCCTGTGCAACTCAGGTTTTAGGTCATTGATCATGTTGACTTCTCGTCCTAGGGACACTTAACTGCTGCATTCAGAGATGTCTGTTCCATTGAGAGTGAATGAGGCCTCTGGAACTAGTTCATTTTTCATGAACATGTTTTGCTGAGATTCAGCTGTACACCTATCTTTACACATTCTCATTCGAAGTCAGCCAGCATTTGTGCCGCTTGGCTATTGTTTGGTGTTATTAGAATGATGCCATCAGCGAAGCAGAGGTGGTGTAGTTGCCGACTGTCTATCTTCACTCCCATTCCTTCCCATTCTAACTGTCAAATGATGTTCTGGAGGGTGGCGCTGAAGAGTTTTGGAAAATGGTATCACCTTGCCGAACCCCTCTTTTGACATCAATGATCACTTCCTTGTAGAATGGTGAGATCCTGGTGGTGAATCCATAATAGAGCTCATGAAGGATCTTGATGTATTGGGTTTTAACGCCCTGTTTGACTAGGGCTTCGATGACTGCTTTAGTCTCAAAAGAGTTAAAGGCTTTCTTTAAATCAGTGAACGTGAGACAGAGCAGCATCTTGCACTCCCTACATATCTCAGTGAGCTTGGTTACCCTGTGCATATGGTCGATTGTGCTGAATCCTTTTCAGAAGCTCATTTGCCCACGTGGCAAGGCACACGCCACAGGCGACCAAATGCTAACATCCAAGTTTTCAAAGCAATGCAGAGAAACGATAAAAGAAGACCTCAAAGAGAGAAGAGCAGCAATACTGGCCTATGCAGCAGAAGCCGGGAAAGCATTCGCAGTGCCCGCCTGTCCTTCACCAACTATAATACCAAGATAACTGCCCTCCCACGTCCTGATGGATCTATCACATCTTCCAGAAAGGCAATGGAGAAGATTATCCATTTCTTCTACTCCAAAATTTGTAAATACAGTAACAAAATACATTTCATTCTGGGTGCTAGATAAAATCAGCATTTTAAGGTTAAAACTGTGCCAGCACCTTCACAGTTTGTCCCTTATTTCAAAAGTTATAATGTTACCAATGATTTCATAATTGTATTTAATGGGGTTTTTGAGATCCCAGAAATCACATTTTGAGCAATGTTGCCATGTTATTTGATGTGATTTACCCCAGGTAGATTTGTAACTTATTATTAGTAGATAATTAGGAGTGATTTTTCTCATTTAATCATCCTATTGTTATTAAACAACCTGCATGTAAAGAAAGAAAACAATGGATCAGAGGAGTCATCAAATCTACATCATGGGCTGTATTTTGGGTGAAACGCTAGCTCAATTATGAAGCTCTTGCTTTAGCTGTGATATTCTTAGTTGATAATTTTCCCTTTTATATAAATTTTCAAATGATATTTCATTTATTCATCTCTTTATTTAATAAACACATTTTATTTCTCTTTATCTATTCAAAATCATCCTTCTACAAGTCTTTTCACATTTTCTCCTCTCAAATGACTAGGACAACTTCATAAACTGTAAGGTCATTTTTATTAATGACTTTTTGTTGATGTTTATTTTTTCTGGTGTTTTATGGTGTTTTCTGTCTACTCATGATTTTGAAGATATGGGTTTAAAATATTTCCCTAACTTTAAATTCCCAGAAATATAGTTTATTTTTTAATATAAGCATACATAAAAATCTCATTTTTATTAATTTGTTCCCATTAATTTGTTTTATTAGTAATCTGTTCTTCCCATTAATTTGTCCTTAAGAAGTGTTTTATAGGGGCTGGAGCCATAACACAGAGGGTAGGGTGTTTGTCTTGCATGCGCCAACCTGAGTTCTATCCCCAACATCCCATATGGTCCCCCAAACACAGCCAGGAGTGATTCCTGAGTGAAGAAGCCAGGAGTAACCCCTGAGCATTGCAGGGTGTGACCCAAAAAGCAAAAAAATAGAAGTGATTTATGCAATTTTATTCAGATAATTGAAATAGTATTTGGTCAACAGACTCCCTATTCTGGGAATTTATTGAAGAATGTCAGTCTGACCTTATTTTGTGACTTTGCATGGCCTCACTTTACCTAGGAATCAGAGAATAATATTAAACAAAGCTCCTTGACTGAGGTAATCCTGAAAAAGCCTTGGATTCTGCCAATTCTACTCAGATTTGTGCTAGGTGAGACCCTCCCCCAGAGATCAATGATTTAACAGATCATTCCTGACCATAGAATGTTGTCCTGCTCCCACCATATTTCCTGATTTTTTTCTCAAAGTTGGGTACTAGACAAGAGTTCTTTGTTTGCTCCAGACAAAGGCATAGCAAATACTCATTACATATTTCCTCCAAAGGTCAGATAACTTACTAATTAAACTGGAGCTTATTTGTCCAGCTTTCTTAGCAATTAATATGGCATATATGTTAGAATGAGGAATCCTGTCCATAGGCAGATTCGTGGAAATTAAACATATGATTCTCTCTGCATTAGCTCCATTCTCCCACCAAGTGAACTCACCATGTGCAGACTGTTTTGCAGAAGGTGTTAATTCACAAAATTCAAATTAACATTAATATTTGCAGACATTGCCTTTCATTTATCTTAGCTCATTTACTTTATCATAAAATAAAGTTGAATTAAATATTACTTATGTGCAAAAGATATTTAAAGTGGTTATGGAGTATATTTGTAGGCATTAATCTTCATTACCAAGGAGACATTTGATAATTCACTTAAGGATATATCATTTGAGTTTATCCAATCATTTCTCTTAAATATGGTTTTTCTCTCTATCTTTTCACCTTTGTTAAAGTCTATTACCCTAATATTTACTCTTCTTATAGTGAAAAACTTTTTTTCTTAGAGTTGGTTATTTCCTTATATATGAAGACTCTAAATATATTTTTCTCAGATATTTTTCTTAACATTATTTTACTAAACAGTGTTTATTTATCCTCTTTCACTAAGAAATATTTATTCTTTGATTATGAATCACAACAAAGTCAAAATAATTAAATTATAAATTAATCAATTTTTAATTATCATATACTTTTCCTTTTAAAAAATTTGGATTTTTGCCTCACTCAAATATTACTAATGGATTTGCATCATCTGAGAATTTAACTTGTCAATTCCATGCAAACCTGCTGCACTATATCTCCCTTCCTAGAACATCATATTTCTTTCGTGTGAGATTGAGACTACTAATTTTACCTTCTGTTGTACTGAACTTTATATCAAATGTCCTTAATACCTAGCATATTTAGAAATTCTAATTTTTTATTTCTTTGGTAAAAAACTTAATTTTTCCCATATTTTTCTTTTTTAATATCTTGGATATATGCCTCTGCATTTATTTTTATTAAATATTTTATTATACCACGGTGAGATATTAAATTACAATGTTGTTCATGTTTAGAGGTTTCGGTCACATAGTGTTCCAGCACCCCGCCCTCCACCAGTGCCATTTCCCACCACCAATGTCCCCAATTTCCTCCCCCTCCCATAGCCTGCCTAAATGACAGGTTCTTTATCTCTTTTATCTCTCCCTGTCTCTCATTTACTTTTCTTACACATTGTGGTTGCACTACATACACTTAGAGGCCATCATGTGCATTTTTTGCCTATATTTAATGCTCAGTTCTAGGTTGGCATTAACCCTTTTGACATTTATTCACACATGTTCCCTTCTCTGTCTTACCTAAACTCTGACTCCCACACATTTGCAGTAATTTCCTCATTTGGTAAGACCTCCTGATCCACTTTTCACCTGACATAGGATTTTGGTGTCAAAATATGTATATATGTATATATATATATATATATATATATATATATATATATATATATATATATATATATATATATGCAGATAAATGCAGTCATTCTATATCTCTCTTTTTTCCTTCTGACTAATTTCACTCAACATGATCCTTTCCATGTCCATCCATTTATAGGCAAATTTCATAACTTCATTTTTCTTAACAGCTGTATAGTATTCCATTGTGTAGATGTACCACAGTTTTTTTTAATTCAGTCATCAGTTCTCGGGGATACTGGATGTTTCCAGGTTCTGGCTATTATGAATAGTGCTGCTATAGAAATAAAAGTGCAGATTGTGTTTCTGATGTGTGTTTTTGGCTTCCCAGGGTATATTTCCAGGAGTGGTATGGCTGGGTCAAATGGGAGCTAATTTCTAGTCTTTACAGGAATGTCCATATTGTTTTCCAGAAAGGTTGTACAAGTCGACATTCCCACCAACAATGCATGAGAGTCCCCTTTTCCCCACATTCACACCAGCACTTGTTGCTTTTACCCTTTTGGATATGGGCCAGTCTCTGTGGTGTGAGGTGATATCTCATTGTTGTTTTGATTTGCATCTCTCTGATGATTAGTGATGATGAGCATTTTTTCATATGCCTATTGAACATTCTAATTTCTTCCTTGTCAACGTTTCTGCTCATCCCTTCTCCCCATTTTTCAATGGGGTTGGCCGTTTTCTTCTTACATAGCTGTACCAGTGCCTGATATATCCTGGATATTAACCCCTTAACAGATGGGCATTGGGTGGATATTCTTTCCCATTCTGTGGACTGTCTTTCTATCTTGGCCACTGTTTCTTTTTGAGGTGCAGAAGCTCTTTAATTGCATGTAGTCTCATACGTTTATCTTTTCTTCTAGTTGCTTTGTTAGTGATGTTTCACCTTTGAAGATGCCTTTAGCTTCAATGTCGTGGAGGGTTTTTCCTATATTTTCTTCAATGTACTTTATGGATTCAAGTCTGATATTGAGATCTTTAATCCATTTTGATCTGATTTTGTGCATGGTGTTAGACACAGGTCCAAATTCATTTTTTTACATGTCGCTTCCCAGTTTTCCCAACACCACTTGTTGAAGAGGCTTTCCTTACTCCATTTTAGACTCGTTGCACCTTTATCAAAGGTTAACTGATCATGTCTTTGAGGGTGGGTGTCAGGATACTCAACTCTATTCCATAGGTTCACAAGTCTGTTTTTATTCCAGAACCATGCTGTTTTAATTACTACTGCTTTGTAGTACAGTTTGAGGTTGGGAAAGGTGATGCCTCCCATCTTCTTTTTTCCCGAGGATTGCTTTAGCTATCTGTGGGGGTTTATTATTCCATACGAATTTAGGAGTGTTTGGTCAATTTCTTTTAAGAATGTCATGTGCATCCTTATAGGGACCGCATTGAATCTGTACAAGGCTCTAGGGAGTATTACCATCTTGACAATGTTAATTCTTCAATCCATGAGCAGGGAATGTGTTTCCATTTCCTCGTGTCCTCTTTTATTTCTTGAAGCAGTGTCTTGTAGTTCTCTTTGTATTGGTCTTTTACACACTTGGTTAAGCTGATTCCTAGGTATTTGATTTTCTGTGGCACAATTGTGAATGGAATCGATCTCATAATATATATTTCTTCTCTTTTGTTATTTGTAAATAAGAAAGCCACCGACTTTTGGGTATTGATTTTGTACCCTACCACTCTACTTTAAATATCTATTGTTTCTAAGAGTTTTGGGGTTGAGAGTTTAAGGTTCTCTAATTATAATATCATGTCTTCTGCAAATAATGATAGCTTGATCTCTTCCTTGCCTATCTGGATGCCCTTAATGTCCTTTTCTTCTCTGATTGCTATGGCGGAGTAATTCCAGTACTATATTGAATAAAAGAAGTGAGAAATGGCAACCTTGTCATGTTCCTGATCTTAAGGGGAAGGCTTTTAATTTTTCCCCACTGAGAATGATACTCGCTGTGGGCTTTTGGTAGATTGCTTTGACTATTTGGAGGAAGTTTCCTTCAATTCCCATTTTCTAGAGGGTTTTAATCATGAATGGGTGCTGGATCTTGTCAAATGCTTTTTCTGGATCTATTGATAGGATCGTATGGTTTTGATTTTTTTTCTCTTATTGATATGATGTATTATGTTGATTGATTTGCGAATGTTGAACCATCCTTGCATTCCTGGGATGAATCCTATTTGGTCATGATGTAAAATCTTCTTGATGAGTGTTTGGATTCTGTTTGCTAGTATTTTGTTGAAGATCTTAGCATCTGTGTTCATCAAGGGTATTGGTCTGTAATTTTCCTTCTTTGTGTTGTCTCTCCCTGTTTTGGGTATCGGGGTGATATGTGCCTCGTAGAAGCTGTTTGGGAGTGTTTTTGTTTCTTCTATTTCCTGGAAGAGTTTGAACAGGACAGGCAGCAGGTCCTTAAAGGTTTGGTAGAATTCTCTAGTTAACACATCTGGACCTGAGCTTTTGTGTTTGGGCAGACTTTTAATTACTGTTTTAATTTCCTTGATGGTGATAGGCTTTTCAGGTATTGGTGGTCTTCTTGTTTCAATCGTGGGAGGTAATAGGACTTCAGGAATTTATCCATTTCTTCTAGGTTTTCATGTTTCTTGGCATACAGGTTCTCAAAGTAATCTCTGATGATCTTTTGAATTTCTGTCTTTTCTTTTGTGATGTCACCATTTTCATTTCTGATTCTGTTTATTTGGATTCTCTCTTTCCCTGTCCCTACAAGTCTTGCCAGTGGTTTGTCAGTCTTGTTTATTTTTTCAAAGAACCAGCTCTTGGTTTCATTAGTCTTTTGTATTGTTTTTTGGGTTTCTAACTCATTCATTTCCTCCCTACGTTTTATTATTTCCTTCTTTCTGCCTGGGTTGGGCTTCTTTTGTTGGTCTTTTTTCTAATATTTTCAGCTGTGAGGTCAGGTTATTTCTGTGTGCACTTTCTTCTTTCCCTATGAATGCTTGCAGAGCTATGAACTTTCCTCTTAACACAGCTTTTGCTGTGTCCCACAAGTTCTGATACTTTGTATCTTCATTGTCATTTGTTTCCAGGAATCCTTGGATTTCCTGTTTGATTTCTTCTATGACCCATTGGTTGTTCAGCTGTGAGTTGTTCAGTTTTCAGGTGTTTGGTTTGACTCCCTGCTTCTGTGTATGGTTAACTACTATTTTCAGTGCATCATGATTTGAAAAGATAGTTGACACAATTTCTATTTTTTATTTTGTTGTGGTATGCTCTGTGGCTCAGTATATAGTCTATCTTGGAGAATGTTCCATACGCACTGGAAAAAAACATGTATTCAGCTTTTTTTGGCATGAAAAGCCCTGTATATATCAACCAGCTCTCTTTCTTCCAGTTTTTCCTTCAGGTCCAGTATTTCCCTGGTTAGTTTCAGTCTCATAGAGCTATCCATAGTTGATAAAGCAGTGTTGAAGTCTTCGACTATTATTGTGCTACTGTTTGCTGGCCCCTCATTTGGCGCATATATGTTTAGTAGTGTGATTTCTTCCTGGTATATATACCCTTAATTATTAAGAAATGGCCCTTATTGTCCCTTTTAACCTTTTTTCAGCCTGAACTCTATATTGTCAGATATGAGTATGGCCACACCCTCATTTTGGAGGGGTTGTTTGCATGGAGAATGGTCCTCCAGCCTTTGACTTTGAGTCTGTGTTTGCTCTGATTATTCAGATGTGTTTCTTGTAGGCAGCAGAATGTTGGATTCAGTTTTTTAATTCTTTTTCCACTCTATGTCTCTTAATTGGTGCATTTAGACCGCTGATGTAGAGAGAGATTATTGTCATTGGATTTTGTGTCATCTTTCTGTTTAAACTTGTGGTTTTGGGTTGTCTTATTTTACAAAAGATCCTTCAATCCTTCGTTTAAGGTTGTTTTTGAGTCTATGAATTTCCTGAGGAGTTGTTTATCCATGAAGTTGTGTATCTTTCCTTCGTATCTGAAAGTAAGTCTAGCTGGGTAAAGAATTCTTGGTGAGGCCTGCAGTTCATTGAGTCTTTTCACAATATCGCACCATTGTTTTCGGGCTTGGAGTGTTTCATCTGAGAAGTCTGCTGTAAATCTCAGGGATGCTCCTTTGTATGTGATTTCTTTCTTTGATCTTGCTGCTTTCAGTATTCTATCTCTGTCTATCGTTTTTGTCATTTTAATAAGGATTTGTCTTGGAAGATTATTATTGGAATTTCTTTTAGCTGCTATCCTACCTGCCTCTTGTATCTCGGAGCATGATTTCTTCAGTTTGGGGAACTTCTCAGCGATGATAGCTTTGACAGTTTCTTCTATCAGGGTTTTCTTCTTGCCCTTCTGGGACCCTAATGATGCATATGTTGTTCCTTTTGGCTTCATCCCAATTTTCTCTTGTAGTCTGTTCGTTGACTGTGAGTCTTTTTTCCATCTTCTGTTGTTGTGTAGAGAATCACTGAACCTCGTCTTCGAGATGATTAATTCTTTCTTCAGTAGCTGTTACTCTGCTTTGGAGGTCTTCCACTGTGTTTTTCAGTTCACTTACCTCATTTTTAATATGTCATTTCTGCTTGTATTTTGGTCTGAAATTTACTCAATTCTGCTCTCATGTCCTCTTGTATTTTATTGACTTTGTATTCTATTGTTTCTTTGAGTACCTTGTGCATCTTTAACAGTTCCTTCTGAAATTCCTTTTCAGAGAGGTTATATAGCTCATCGTTATTGCTTCACTCATTAATGACTTCAATCATTGAACTTGAAGGAATTCTGCATTGCTTTACCATAATGACTATCGTTGGTTGAAAATGTGTGTTCTGGGTGACTAGTGAATAGAGTTAGTAGGTGCCTGAATTACTTTGCAGTTAGGGATGGAAAGCAAAGAGTGTAGGGGCTTAGTGGTATCTCAGGTAGATTTTGCGCTGAAGTGCTAGCGTCTGCGCGGTTTTGAATTTTATGGTGTCGATGGGTGGATCTGGAGTCATGAGGTCAGGGTGGAAGTCATCCAGTGGAGGTTCTGAAGAACTGGATGTGGTTTGGTCCCCTTCTCAAAGTTCCAGCCCTTTAACCTGGAACTGAGTGCCTTCGGGAGTGTCGCGGAACGCACCTGGTGGGGAGGAGAGGGGGGAGCTCATTTGGTGGAGGATCCGAAGAAGCTGGGTGTGGCTTGGTCCCCTTTTCATAGTTCCAGCCCTTTAACATTGAACTGAGTGCCTTGGGAAGTGTCCGCTGCAGGAACGAACCTGGTGGGGAGAGTGGGGAGCTGCTGGACCTGCCTCTGCATTTGGATAAAATTCTTTATTTCTTTGTTTTTTGGGTCATGCCGGGCAATGCTCAGGAGTTAGTCCTGGCTCTTCGCTCAGAAATTACTCCTGGCGGTGCTTGGGGGACCATATGGGATGCCAGGGAATCAAACCCCTGGTCAGCCACGTGCTCTGGCCACCTTAGATAAAATTCTTTAACTTAGTTAAGTTTCATTATGACCGATGGCTTGTCTTGTTTCTTTCACTCTTACCTCCTTTAATTTGGGATCCTTGTGTTTATTCTCAGGAGTTGGGAGGGTTAACACTCTCCCCCAGCACCTTCCTCTCCCACCTACACACACACACACACACACACCACATACACAGGGCTGTGCTCAGAGCTTAGCCCTAGTTCTGCACTCAGGGATCATTATTTGCAGATTTCAAGAAGCCATATAGATGCTAGTGATTGGACTTGGTCAGTAGCATTCAAGACAGGAACCTTATCCTCTGTACTACAGATTCTTATCTTATTTTACCAATGTTGACCTTTAGTTTTTCTTCTTATGCACCTTAGCACTTTATTTGAAGGTAATTCTGTAATTTTGATGCTAAAATCCTCCTTTTTAATAATACCTATGATGTATAAGAGAAAATGATGAAGTATTCTGAAGCTGGGATTGGTCATAGTCTAGTTAGTGATGGTAGGAAGACTAGACAAATTGAAAATCCCAAGCTGCTCCTCCACCTCTGTGGCTATTATGGATCCTTATCTGTAACAAAAGTCTTCATTATCATGCTTTATGTCTGAACTATGAGTAGATCGCTGATCAATTCAGTTCCTGAAAAGAGGGGAATCACTCAGTTTAGCTGCCAGAATTTGTCTCAGAATTTGTTTTATTTCTCTAGCAGTCTTTTCCCCTTCTGTAGAAGTTTGCTATGGTGGGTATTGTCCCCACAATGCCTTCTGGTGATGAGCATATCTTCCCTTGAGAGTGGTAACCCTTACTCCTCTCCTTTTCTAAAGGTTTCTTGGTCATACACAAAGAGTTCTCATATTTTGAAAAATGAATAGAAAATTTCTTTTAATCTTTAAGTACTATTTTTTACTTAACAATTCTGCCTTTTATAATTTTTTCTAAAGGTCCATTCATAGCAATTTAGGTTAAAATTCATTATAGCATCTATTTTCCTCTTTCAAAAAAAACCCCACATTTTAAAGTCAAACCTATTTTTGGTACCAATTTTTAAGTGAGTTTAGCCTGCTGTATAAAAAATATTATGGTCTTGGTGAATTATAAATGACAGAGTTTTATTTATCATACTTCATGTGAATTTGATGATCAAATTTCTCACATATTCAGTGTCTTATGAGAGGTGTTTGCTGCTTCTAATTTTTTATAAAGGGTCATGATCTTACTGTGTATGCTTATAGGATTAAAGAGGCGAGTTCTGTTTTAATCCATTTTAGAGTGTTGCACCCCATCATCAAATTTTACCCTCCAGTGTTGTATAAAATGTTATAATATGGAAGATTAGGTTTATTATTTGAATTCTGGGAAGACACAAACATTTATTCTATAGCAGCAGTTAAAAACTGCAAAGGCAATGCATTTTTTGGGAAAAGACATTGCTAATTATGGTATACAGTTTCAGGTACAAAACCTAAAATGTGTCTACCAGATGGACAAAAATCAAAGTTTTTTTTCATGGAAAGAAAAGAAGATAAGTGGTGTTAAAAAATATATCCAAATAAATTCAGAGATCTAATTGGTTTTATTAAATGATTCATGAATCTGTCAGATCCCATCTGGCAAGTAGGAAGGCTCCTCAAGTAACTGTGCAAAATAGGTTTTTATAGTGAGAAAAAAGGGTGGGACAAAACAGTGTTTATTTAAGGCAAGCTCACTATTCCTTCTCATGAGACAGGGTTTCTCATCAATTTAGATCTCTAATGTCGACCAGCTAATACCATATTATTGGTTTAAAGGTACACTTTTGAGGAAAACTGAAATTATAATTACTTGCTACTAAGATTTGATGGGTTTTGGCATGAAAGATTTATTTTTGTGCGTGTGTCATTTCTAATTTTGGTTAAAAAGAGTTGATTGGTGTAAATAAACTATTCTAGGCTCTACATAATTGGTTGCTTTTCTCTAGAAATGGTGATGTGGAAGGGAAATTGATTGCTTTTACCATAAGCAATTATTTTCTATAGTTTCTCATTCCTTCTTCCCTCCCACCCTCCCTCTCTCCCTCCACCCCTCCTTCCTACCTTCCTTCCTTCCTTCCTTCTTCCCTCCCTCCCTCCCTCCCTCTCTCCCTCCCTCCCTCCCTTCTTCCTTCCTTCCTTCCTTCCTTCCTTCCTTCCTTCCTTCCTTCCTTCCTTCCTTCCTTCCTTCCTTCCTTCCTTCCTTCCTTCCTTCCTTCCTTCCTTCCTTCCTTCCTTCCTTCCTTCCTTCCTTCCTTCCTTCCTTCCTTCCTTCCTTGCCCCTCCTCCATTTTTAGGTTTGGGGGTCACACCTGGGCTCTAACTGTGATTGTCTACATGCAAGACTAGCACCTTGTCTTTTGTTTTATCTTTGTAGACCCATGAGTAGTTTCTATAAACAAAGATCTTTGTTTCTTTTTGTGGGCCAAACAGAGTGGTTTTGAAGTTCTCCAGGGTCTGTGCTCTAAAATAACTCCTAGAGATACATGCTTTAAGTACAATGATTTAACTGCATCTTGTAATTTCTTTTTAATTATTGAATAACCATGACTTACAATTTTACATAGACATTCATGATTAAGTTTCAGCTGTACATTGTTTCAGCACCAATCCCTTTACCACTGTCTACTACCTTCCACCAATGTCCCCAGTTTCTCTCCAGCCCCCCATCCTGTCTGTATTGCAGGCATTTTCCCCCTAGCCCCATTGTCCTACTCTTCCCTTTGCTAATTTATCCACCCGCCATTCCCAGCCAAAGTAGCAAGTTTCCTACTGAAAGCCAATTTTGCTCTTCATTTCGATTGCTGTTGGGCATTTGATATTTTCCTCTAAAGTTTCTTTATATTTCGCATATGAGAGAGATCATTCTTTATCTGCTTTTCTCTCTGATTTCATTCACCACTTTACTTTCCAGATCCATCCACATCAACCAATATGAAGACAATAATTGAGAGAAATTATTTGTCCACTCTTCATTCAACAAAAGTTTTATATCCAAGATATAAAGCATGGGCATAACTATACAAGAAAAATACCCATCAGACCTTGTCAAAAATTAGAAGATGAGATGAGCATGAAATTCCTCAAAGAAGTATAAATGGGACAAAAACCATATGAAAAATATCTGTATCACTAATCACTAGGGAATCATGAATCAAAATAATAAGATATTATCTCATGTCACAGAGACTGGCACTCATTAAAAAGAACAACATCCAGTGTTGACAAGAATATTCGGAAAGGAATATTATTCCAGCATTATTCATTGCTGGTGGGAATATCCACTAGTCTAGGCTTTAGAAAAGACAATATGGACACACTCCTAAAATTAGAAATTGAGATTTAGTATGACCCAGCAATTCTGTTTTAGGAATATACCCTAAGTGCCCAAAAGCACAAGACAGAAAAGATATCGGTGCTCCTATGTTCACTGAAGCTCGATATACAATAGCAAAACATGGAAATGACTCATATGCCAAGAGCAGGTGACTGGATAAAGCAATTATGCTACATATATAAAATGAAATATTACTCAGCAACCAAAAAAGATAAAGTCATGTCATTTGCTGCAATGTGGATCAGTATAGAAAGCATTATGTTCAGTATCTTATAATTTTATAGGCTGTATTTTCATTTCAATCCCAAATATTTTAAATTTTTCTTTAAAATTTTACTTTAGACGCTCCTTAAAAGTATATAGGGTTGGAATATAGCTTAAATGACAGATCATATGTTTATCTATGGATTCGTACAAATTAAGTGTGTCATTTTATGTTTGGGAGGATTTTCATTTTATTTCTTTTAATGATGTCTAGTTTAACAGTGTTACTTAATTTTGGTTTTGTTTGGGGAATACATCTGGCTGTGCCCGGGCTTATTCCTCGTTCTGTGCTAAGGGGTCACTTCTGGAGATGCTCATGGGACCACAAACATTTCTAGGGATTGAACCAAGGTATGTTAATAGTAAGCAAAGTGTTTTAACCACTATTCTATCTGGCACCTAATTGTGTTAGAATTTAAAAGAATATTTTATATGATTTATACTTTTTAAATTTATTAAGGTATGTTTTATGACACAGAATATTATCTACGTTAGTGAGTTTTTTACATTCAATTGAAGTTAATATGTATTTTGATGTGTATGCTTTATATCCTTTGTAAGAACAAATTCCTTTGATAGTGATTATTCTATTCACTTTTAGATTCTCTTTTCCTGTCACTTATTGCAAGAGAACCATTAATGGCTACAGCTATAAAAGTGGATTTATTTACTTTCCATTTCATTCAGTTTATACTTAACCAATTTTAAAGCTTCAATAGTAGGTGAGTAGTTATTTAAAATTATTTATTTCCTTAGAGAGTCAACAACTTTTTAAATACACAATAATTCTCTTTATGCCCAATACTCATTGGTATTCCTTCTTCTTTATTTGCTACTAAGTGAGTTATTCCAATTTTCTTTTCATTAGTAACTGCATACTTGATATATATGTTTCCATTTTTTGCATTTAACTTTTGTTAAATGAGACTCTCAGACATGGGGCAGAGACTCTCAGACATGGGGCAGAGCTGCTACTTGCTCTCCCTGTGCCCAGCTGCTCGTAAGGCGCCCGGGAGGCATGGCGGGTTCTAGCCCTGGCCTGCCACCTCAGCAGAGCCTCACAACAAGCCAGGCAACACCCCTACTCCATGGGGCCCACCATTTTCCACATCTGGACTTCCCTCTTGTCACAACTCCACCCAGCAGACCAGACTATCACAGCCCGGCTCAGCGGCCGCTAGCGGCTGCGTGGTTCATCAATAAATGCTTTATTCAGAGGTGACTACAACAGTATGCCACCCGCACAGCAAGCCTGGCAAGCTGCTCGTGTAGTATTTGATATGCCAAATACCAGTAACATTTATATTGGGTCATTCCCATGACCTAATATAATGGTTTGAGGCTCTTTATGTTTCTGGAGCAAGTGGATGCCTTTGGGTTCTACTAGCATGTGACAGGACATATGGAGATATTACTGGTGCCCGCTCTAGAAAATAGATGATTAACGGAAAGATAGTGATAGTGATAGTGAACTTTTGTATTATAGTAAGTTTATTGTATATAGTTTACTATTAAATTATGCATTTTAATAGACTCAAATGTCCTCACCTATGAGGCAGTTGAAAATGGCGGCCCTCATGGTATTGGGGTTCCTCTGGCCTCTTTTGAGGTGCTGCTGGAACGGTGGGCCAGGTCTAGAACACGCCTTCCCTCCTGAGCACCTCATGAACAGCTGGGCACAGGGAGAGCCGCAGGCAGTTCTGCCCCGTGTATCTGAGTCTCTGGATCAGGCCTACCTGGGCTTGAAGTAGACTGCTGTAGGATGGGACTCTGACAAGCAGAGCCTGTGATCAGCTCTTCTGCTGGATGGAGCTCTGATGAGCTGTGGAGTCCAGATGTTCTTGCCTCTCAAGTAGCTAGAGGAACCCCCACACCATGAGGGCTACCATTTTCAACATCCAAACTCCACAGCTCGTCAGAGCTCCACCCAGCAGAAAAGCCAATCTTTCCCTGTCTCATGCAGCTGCATGACTCATCAATAAATGCATGAGATAAGAGGCTACTATAAGAGTATCCCACCTGGGCCCATCACCTCTGGGGGTCCCGGAAGCATCTGGATGAGACTCACCCACCACAGTAGCCGCCACCTTCACTGTCCGGACACTGGGATGCTACCACAAGACCAAATTGACAGAGCAAAACCTTCGCTATCCAGATGCTGACCATGAGACCCCTGAGTCTCAGCGGTCACACAGTTCGTCAAACTAGTGGAAACAGTTATGTCCTTTAATGTACTGCATTCTACCATGTGTAGGGAAGTTAGGCGGGAGGGAGAGATAGAGAGGAGGAAAAGGACATACAGAACCTGGCAAGTGGTTGAGGTGAGGGAGGCGGGAGAGGTGGGGACATTGGTGATGGGAGATGGGTTTGGGTGGAGGGATGGGTGTTGGAACACTGTGGAACCAGAACTTTACATGAGCATCTTACAATTAATTGTATGTCTAAAAGTGGTGTAATAAAATTTGGAGGAAAAAAAAATAAAATAAAGAGTATCCCAACTGCATGGCAGAGTCTGGCAAGCTACCTGTGTCGTATTTGATATGCCAAAAACCAGTAATAATTATAGACCTCATTCCCATGACCTGAAGGAATGGTTTGAGACTCTTCATGTTCCTGGAGTGAGCAGAGGCCCTAGGGCTATACTAGCATTTGACAGGACGTATGGAGATGTTACTGGTGCCTGCTTGAGCAAATCGATGAACAACAGGAAGACAAGTGATACAAGTGATACAAGGAAATATAATCATATTGAAACTGCTTGCCTAGATCATTTATAGATAATGGAGTTATTGTTACAATTGTATTGAAGGTATCATATCATTATTTTTTATCTAGTCATTCATTTCTAGTTGTCTTCATGCCTTCTGTTGACTTATTAAATTGGTGACCATTTACATCTATAATATACATATTTTAGTATATTTAATGTGTATTTTAAATGCAGTCTACAATCAAATAATCTTTTAATAAGATATAATAATGCTGTATTCACATGCTGCCACTCTCTTCCTATTTGGTGCGCTAATTTTAATTCTTTTTAACTGCAAATAATATACCATAAACAGGTGATATATTCTGTAGAAGTTTCTCCCATATATTTACAGATTTTTTTTCAGTAATTATTTGGCTGAGTAAATTTTTTAATATAGTTTTATAAATACATTTTTATTTGTTTTGTAATTCTGGTTGGGTTTTTTCTTCTTTTCTTTTTCAGTGGAGAGAGCAAAGGCAGTACCCCACTACCACAAATTATGCAGTAGAGTTTCCCACATTTGGGGAAATCACAGGGGTCAGCACATCCGGAGTGCAATGGATAAGCCTCGCTCTGGGAAAACCACCTTTATGATCATGGTATCTCCTCTGCCACGTAAGTAAGGTTTTTTTCTTCATTTATGGTCATTTTTTTTTGTCTCTAATTGCTGTGCTTTCTAATGAGAAATTTGCTAGAAATCTTAACATTCTTTTTAAATAAGTGATTTCTTTTTTCCCTCTTTGGGTTCTTTCAATATTTTCTCATAGGCTTTTTATTTCAACCTTTGAAATATACTATGTCTGGGTAACTTGTTTGCTTGTGTTTACATGGTTGGTGTTAACTGAACTTCTAGTCTGTGGTTTGTTATCTATTCAAAATATAATTTTTTAACTTTGTGAAGTATTTCTCCCTGTCTCTGTCCTTTTGACACCTCCCCTCTCCATTCTTTTTCAAGGATTTATATTATATGTATTTTAGATGAATGGATACATCAGTAGTTTTGCATATATTTTCAATGTTTCTTTTTTTAATTTTTTATTCTTTCGCTTTTGACTCAGTTTACATAATTTCTATTCACAGGTATTCAAATGATTTTCAGTTTCATTGATTCTTACATTATCTATGTCAAACTTTTTTTTTTCTTTTTGGGTCACACCCAGCGATGCTCAGGAGTTACTCCTGTCTCTGCACTCAGGAATCACTCCTGGCAGTGCTCAAGGGGCCATATGGGATGCCAGGGATCTAACCCGGGTCAGCTGCATGCAAGGCAAGTGCCCCACCTGCTGGACTATTGCTCCAGACCCTAAAATTTTTAATGTTTTATTATATTTATTATTTAATTTTTATTATACTACTGTGGAGACTGAAGCAGTCATCGAAGCCCTAGCCAAACAGGGTGTTCAAACCCAATACATCAATATCCTTCGTGAGCTGTATTACCGATTCACCACCAGGATCTCACCATTCTACAAAGAAGTGATCATTAATGTGAAAAGAGGGGTTCGACAGGGTGATACCATTTCACCAAAACTCTTCAGCGCCACACTCGAGAACATCATGCAACAATTAGAATGGGAAGGAATGGGAGTGAAGATAGATGGTCGGCAACTACACCACCTCCGCTTCGCTGATGACATCGTTCTAATAACACCAAACATTAGCCAAGCGGCACAAATGCTGGATGACTTTGACCGAGAATGTGGAAAGATAGGTCTACAGCTGAATCTAAAGAAAACTATGCTCATGAAGAATGAACTAGTTCCTGAGGCCCCATTCACTCTCAATGGAACAAACATCTCTGAATGCAGCAGTTATGTGTACCTAGGTCGAGAAATCAACATGATGAACGACCTAAAACCTGAGCTGCGCAGGAGGAAGAGAGCGGCATGGAATGCCTTCAAAGGCATCTAAGAAATAGCTAAAGGACCAAGAACCTCCGGCTCCGGGCACATCTCTTTGACTCCACCATTCTCCCTGCATTAACATAAGCCTCAGAGACCTGGGCCCTACAAAAGCAGTCTGAGAATGCTATTCAGGTCTCCCAGAGAGGAATCAAAAGAGCTATGCTTGGAATATCACGCCTCACTCAAGTGAGAGAAGGAATCCGGAGTTCTGACCTCCGTCACTATTCCAGAAGCAGGGACGCTGTCTCATTTGCCAAGGCATTGAAAATCAGATGGGCTGGACATGTAATGCGATTTGGAGACAACCGCTGGACTAGAGCCATTACCGACTGGATCCCACAGGATATCAAAAGATCACGTGGCCGCCCACCTACAAGATGGTCAGACTTCCTTGTAAAGACTCTGAAGGAACGGTTTGAGGCTCTTCATATTCCTGAATCAACCAGATGCCATTGGGCTACACTGGCATGTGATAGGGTCCAATGGAAATGTTACTGGCGCCCGCTCGAGCAAATCGATGAATAATGGGATTCAAGTGATCAAGTGATACTACTGTAAGATATACAATTACACAGATGTCATGTTTGGGTTTCAGTCATACAGTATTCCAGCATCCATCCCTCCACCAGTGCCCATTTCTCACCACCAATGTCCCCTGATTTCCTTCCCAGCCCCCGAGCCTGCTTCTATAGATAGCACTTTGCCTCTCTCTCTCTCTCTCTCTCTCTCTCTCTCTCTCTCTCTCTCTCTCTCTCTCTCTCTCCCTCTTCTTCTTACACATTGTGGCTTACACATTTAGTGGTTTTCATGTATATCCCTTTGTCTACATTTAATGCTCAGTTCTAGACTGGTATCATTTCCAACAGTTGTTAGCACATCGCTCCTTTCTCTGTCTATCTAAACTTTGACTCCCACACACTTGTGGTATATTCCACCCACTGACAAGACCTCCTAATCCATGTTTTTCCTGACTTTGGATATTGGTATAATACTGTTTATTTTTTATATCCTGCAAATAAATGTAGTCATTCTATATTTTTCTTTTCCCTATCACTAATTTCACTCAGCATGATCCTCTCCATGTCTATCTGATAATAGGCAAATTCCATAACTTTGTTTTTCCCAATAGTTGCATAGTATTCCATTGTGTAGATGTACCAAAGTTTCTTCATCCAGTTGTCTATTCTTGGGTACTCTGTTGTTTCCAGATTCTGGCTATTGTGAATAGCACTGCTATAAACATAAAAGTGCAGATATTGCTTCTGCTGTGTGTTTTGGCTTCTCAGAATATATTCCCAGCAGTGGAAATGGGAAATGGGCTGGGTCAAATGGGAGTTCGATTTCTAGTTTTTCGAGGAATGTCCATATTGTTTTCCAAAAGGCTGTACCAGTGGACATTCCCACCAACAATGGATGAGAGTCTCTTTCTCCCCACATCCATACACTTGTTCTTGCTCTTTTGGATGTGTGCCAGTCTCTGTGGTGTGGGATGATATCTCTTGTTGCTTTGATTTGCATCCCCTGATGATTAATGATGATTAGCATTTTATGTCAGACATCTTTATTTGATCATTGTAATTTTAATTTCTAGTGCTTGCCATTGAATTTTATATTTTCCTACCTCTGTCCTAAAAGTACAAAACTTATTGTGCATATCACCCCTTTATCTGATTTGACAAATTTATCAGTTATTTTAAAATTTTCTCTTTAGAAGCTTCACTATCTGTGTTATATCTAAGTTCTTCTTCCAGGAGGATGGCGTTTTTACTTTCCTTGTATATGCCTTGTCATTTTTGTTGTTGAAATGTCAAGTATCTTTATTCCTAGAAATTGACATGCCTTTCCTTCTGCTAGGCCTATAATGTGGGATATGCATTAATGTAGTCAGCAGTTGGATCTAATTTATATTTTTTGTTTCTATGGTTACTGGGAGGGCATAACACCTTCAAATTTCTCTAGAAATTCCTTGTGTTAAGATTTTGTATTTTTTATTTTAAACTTTTTTGCCATTTCCCCCTCCCTTCTGCTATATCAACTTTGGACCGTTCTTTATGCCCCGCTTCACTGTTTATCCCCCCTGATATTCTCTCCCATCTTCTTAGCCTCCCAACAATACAATGTGTTTGTTCCTTGTGCACATATTTCAAATCATTAGTTTGTTAGTAGCAGGTGGTGAAGGATACTCTCTTGTTCATTTTAATTTTTAATCTTAGTCTGTAGTGATATATTTTTGGAAGGTCCTAGAATATGAACCCCTCAGTTGATTTCTTCCTCAGTTTCTTCATCCAGTTGTCTATCCACATCTAGTTTTGTGTCTTGTAAGCAATACTCTCTTCTTCAAGGAATAGGAATTTGCTGCTATTTTTGTTGTTTTCTTTCTTACCTCCTATATCGGAGACTCACAGACATGGGGAAGAACTGCTACTGGCTTTCCCTGTGCCCAGCTGCTCACAAGGCACCCGGGAGAGATGGTGGGTTCTACCCTGGCCTGCCACCCCAGCAGAGCCTCACAAGTGACGACCAGACGACCCCCCACCACTCCATGAGGGCCACCGATTTCCATATCCGGACTTCTCTCTCATCAGAACTCCACCCAACATAAGAGCCTATCACAGTCTGGATCATCGAGACCCACCCTGCTAGCAGTCTTTTTCAAATCCGGCCCAAGTATGCTGATCTAGAGACTCACAGACATGGGGCAGTGCTGCTACCAGCTCTCCCTGTGCCCAGCCACTCATGAGGCACCTGGGAGGGATGGCGGGTTCTAGCCCTGGCCCACCACCCCAGCAGACCCTCACAAGTGCCAGATGACACCCCCACTCCATGAGGGCCACCGATTTCCACATCTGGACTTCCCTCTGGTCAGAACTCCACCCAGCAGAAGAGCCTATCACCCAGCTTGCACGGCTGCTTGCAGCCGCTGGTTCATCAATAAATGCTGGAGATCAGAGGTGACTACAAGAGTATGCCACCCGCACAGCCGAGCCTGGCATGATACCCATGTTGTTTTTGATATGCCAAATACCAGTAACAGTTATATACCTCATTCCCATGACCTGATGGAATGGTTTGAGGCTCTTTATGTTTCTGGAGCAAGCAGATGCCCTTGGGCTCTACTAGCATGAGACAGGACATATGGATATGTTACTGGTGCCCGCTTGAAAAAAAAATCGATGATGAACGGGAAGACAGTGATACAGTGATATCTCCTATATCAATTTACCAATATACTTAGGGTAACAATAATATTAGCTGTCTTCACATTTTGTTTTGTCCTCTGTTCCTCTTATAGTGGTTCATCTACTCCAAAAAAACATGTTTATACAACTTCATCTCTTGATTGTTTTTTTCTTCTTGGAAAAAACCCTGAATAGATTATGAAATAGTTCAAAGTTTCTCATTCCCTGGACGCATCATACTATTTCCAAAGTATATTTATTTTCCACCTATTTTACAGTCAATCTTATTTAATATTCTTACTAATATTCATTGCATCTGTATTATAAGTACTAGGTAAACTTTGTTTTATCTTACACTCTCTGCAGACACTATTCTTCTAAATTTAGTGTTGTTAGTTACCTGAAATTCCTGATTTCAGTGGTTTTAAATTTTTTTATTTTCTTACAGTATATAGGTATAAATGACATTCAGCTTTCCACAATTCTGGGTTGAAATAAATTTGTTATTAATGAAGCATGATTATAGAAACGATAAGAATTTCATATTTTCTTGCCAATTAACAACTAAGGATTTGGTAGACCCAAAAAAAGTAAGAGATATACAAGTAGATGAAGATGTGTTATGTTTTGTTCCTGAAACACTTGCAAAGAGATTATTATCACACTCCAAGCATTGCAACTGAAGGTAGGATAGATTGCCAACTTCCTTGGAATAAATGAAGCCATTTCTAGGCAATGAGGGGCTGATATTATCAATTCATATGTTGCACAGGATTATCATTAAGACATCATGTCAAAGTTTAAATAGAAGCACTTTTTCTTTCCTATGGTTTATAAAATAAGGCGATATCATATAAATGACAGAATTCTCTGTACTTTTTGCAGAAGGTTGAGGCTTTCTATACATAGAGTGACAGGTGACTTTCAAATTAAACATTGAGATTCAAGAGCTCACAAAATATAAAAATAGTCATGCAAACTGCCACATTAAAGCTTTATTATTTGTGATTACCTTAAAATAAATTTATTTATGAGGTTACCATCTGTTAACTAGAAAATGGGCAACATTTCTCTTATGGTTTTGAATGCAGATCAGATATATTTTAAAAGGGGTAAGGGGCAAGACCAAACTTCATGGTGGGTTGTCTCATAAACAATTTATCACTACTTGATGCATCTTGAAACAGATGACTTGGGTAAAAAAAAAGAAAGGAAAACAACTGAACAAAAGTTTTAAAAGACTTAGTGAATAAAGGTTAGAGAACGTAAACAATGCTATTGTATGAATTTCCCAGTATCGCCTGTCAGTATTTTCCTATATTGTTCTAATAATAAAATAAGTGAAAATTTATGGAACTTAGCTCTTCACTACTTATCCAAAAGAAATTTAACTTCTCCTTTGACAACCATATCACATAGATCTGGATCCGGTGGCGGGGGCGGGGGGGGGTTAATCAGTAAGTTGATTCTTTTTCAATCTGCTATGCCAAGGAGACATTAGCGTATTGCAGAATTCTGTGTGTTGATTTCCTAAAAAAACATGGTTCATGGTTCAATATTTACTTACAGAAAGAGTCCTACAGCATTTTATGAAACCATTTTAGTTATTAACTTATTTTTTTTGGTTTGTATACTCCATTTCAAAAAATTCCATAATAATTTTTAAGGCAAAAATGAAGTAAAAGTAAGAACTGTATAAAATTGGTACTCCATCCTTCAGGAAACACATGGTATCTTTGTTTTACATTAAGAAGCTATCTTTAATCTTTGATTCTAAATAAAATGTAAGATTCATATATGTCATATGTTAGGGAATAAAGAGTGTTGGGACCAGATAAATATTTGGTTTCCTTGTGCTTAGTTTTATCATTCATAAAATTTCCAAGTGAAGAGATATGCCACATGGTAGTATATTTTTTTATAATCTATTTCTTTTGGTAGTATTTTAAATAACAGGGAGTAACGAAAAAAACTGATCATTATGGAGGGCTTTAACCTCAGTTAGCTATTTTATAACCAATGCTTTATTCCAGCTCTATAATTAACATCTAAAATTAACATTTTTCTACATGACTTTAAACATTAGAGAATCTAAGTAGATATAAATACTTAAAGTACTACTGCTTTGCACTTCTTAGGCCTTTCAAAATGGAACTAAAGGCAATCTCTCTCCACATGAAATATGGCACACACTACATACTTTGGAACTGTTTTATAGGTTTAAATATTTTTTTGTGCAATTGGCTATAACTATTTCCATATGTTTATAAAGAGTAAAGGGAGGTAGTTTCTGATTTGCTGAAATGTTCTATGTCCCTTTCCATTACTAGTAACATAAAAAACTAGTCCCTTCTTATCTATAGTCTATTGGTAAATAGAATTTATTAACTTCTTTAATACCAACCTGAAGATGCTGTTTAATGCACCATAAACAAATCTTATGAATTTTTACATGATTAAAATGGTCATAACTATCCAATGTTTCTTGCTGATTAAATCTGCCACTTCTGTTTACCAGGAAAATAAATAACATATGTTTGCTCTTTTTCTAAAAGGTTCCTATTTATTCTGTGGTCATTTCCCACTTATAATATTTCCAGCTTAATTTCATAAAACAGCTTTTATATGACTTGAAAAAAGTCCTTTTTGTACATTGTCTTGAAGAATTTTGCCTTTGAGCTAGGGACTTTTATTGGAAGAAACATCCAACCATCCAATTTTTATTTTCTTTTTTTTTTTAATTGAAGACTGAATTAGAATTGAAATTTGAAAAGTGAAACAGCTGCATGTCTTGCATATGCCTTTCTCCCTCCAAATTTTCCCCCCCAACTTTTCCCCTCTCCGTCATATTAGCAATGATCGTGCCTAATGTCTAGTTGTCAAACAAATATAAACTGGTTTACAGAGTACATTGCATTTCAGAGGATTCATTAAGATGAACCATTTTAGAGAGAAAAAAGCCTATTAATGAAACTCCACTCTTGTTAGAGCTTACAATAAGAATGTCATATTACTGTCCTCTTAGCTTCTCTTTCAGTGATTTAAGGCCTATATAAATTTTAATGAACATAACTTAATTGTGTATTCAATAGATGAACTAAAGCACATACTAGATTCCCTGTCATGCACTTAACATCCACCCAAACTTGCAGTCAAGATGTGATTCTACACAATCATATTTGTTTTAGTGACTCTTCCTTTAGAACTTCCATAGCTACAGTTTTACAGTTTGGGGTATGTGTATCACTTCAGTAAACCTCTCTGTAAATTTTAGTAACTTAGGTGCATGCTTCAGGCTTATATAAAATTGCATCTCTTATAATAAACCTTATTATTCGTGATCTACACAACGGAATACTACTCAGCTGTTAGGAAAAATGAAGATATAAAATTGCCTATAAATGGATGGACTTGGAGAGGATCATGTTGAGTGAAATTTGCCAGAAGGAAAAAAGACAGATAGAATGACTGCATTTATTTGCATGACATAAATATATATATATCATATATATTTGCATGACATACATATATAAATATATATCATAATTACTATGAGACCAATATATAAGGTCAGACAAAACAAGGATCAAGAGGTCTTGTCAAAGATGGAATCTGCCACAAACGTGGGAATCAGAGGTTAGGTAAGACAGAGAAGGAAACAGTGTGCTAACAATTGTTGTGATATTACCAGCCTAAAACTAAGCATTGAATACAAGCAAAAGTTACACATGATAACCTCTAAATGTATGTATTGCCATCTACAATGCATTGGAGAAGGAAGAGAGAAAGAAAGAGAGACAGAAAAATAAAGAGAGAAAAGAGATAAGAAACCTGTCATAGAGGCAGGCTATGGGAGGGGGAATAGGGCACATTGGTGGGGGAAATGGACACTGGTGGAGGGATGGGTGCTGGAACACTATATGATCAAAACCCAAACATGAACATCTTTGTAATTGTATATCTCACGGTGGTATAATAAAATATTAAAAAATAAAAAATAAAATAAAATAATTTAAATAATAGAACTTCCATAGCTACAGTTTGGGGTATGTGTATTACTTTAGTAAACCTCTCTGTAAATTTTATTAATTTAGGCACATGCTTCAGGTTTATCTCAAATTGCATCTCTTATAATCAACTTTCCTATTATCTGTGATGGATTTGATGTATCACTTCCACAATATACATGACCTAATATTCAGATTTATATAGAAATTATTTATTGGTCTGTATATTTTCTTCCATTTTCACATGTAAATATCTATTCCTTCCTTTCCTGCTATCTTAAACAAAGGCACATCTCTTGTATGAGCTCTTTTTTTTTTTTTTGCTTTTTGGGGTCACACCCGGCAATGCTCAGGGGTTTCTCCTGGCTCTGCACTCAGGAATTACTCCTGGTGGTGCTTGGGGACCAAATGGGATGCTGGGGATCAAACCCAGGCCGGCACGGGCCGGCCGTGTGCAAGGCAAATGCCCTAGATGCTGGACTATCGCTCCCGCCCCATGTAAGAGTTCTTCAATCTACAACCAACATTAAAGGTAAGTGTACTTCACAGGTGGGATGAAATAACTGGTTTAGTGTTTCTCCAACTTTTACTAACATGTCAATGTTGATAAAGTTAGATTTTGATATAAATAATACATGTTATTGCATGTATTGCACACAATAGTGTATATAATAGTATATAACATGTATATAATAGTGATTGTGTGCAATATATTATTACACACAATCACTATTATATATTTTAATAATTAAATTTAAAATAATTTAATTATTTTGTTATATTTCTAGGTAATTGTAAAGTTTCATAAAAACCATGGAGCACTAGAACTGGAAAATACTTTAAACATCTCACTTTTCAATAAGAAGGTAGTGAGATTCAAACTAGAGACAGGCAAGAGCTTAATTTTGCTTTTAATTGGTCTAACTCAAACTATAAGAGAACACAATGGATTTCTCATATTCAGACATATGTTAATGAAGTAATCATATTTCTGAGAGTAAATACTATGAAGAAATATTTTTGGGCCAAGGCCACATCCAGCAATGATAAGGGGTTACTCCTGGCTCTACACTAGAGAATTACTCCTGACCATACTAGGGGGACTATAATCGGATACTGGGGATTGTACCTGGGTAACCGCATGCAAGGCAAATGCCTTCCACGGTACTATCGCTCTTGTATGAAGCAATGTTTTTGTCTTATTCTTGCCACACTTTTCTATAGATGATTTTATGTGGAATTTTAGCCCATCTATTTTTGCTCAAAAATGTGATGCAACATTAAGAAAAAAGTTAACAAAAGTTAATCATTGCCTTTGAGGAAGCATTCTAAAATGAAGCAGAGCCAGAGACCAATAAAATTGCAACCAAATTTAGCTTGGGAAAAAATGTCATATAATTTTCTGTTCAGTAAGAGCATACCAGTTCTGGATGGATCTAGAACATTTGATCTCTTCTTATAGTTTTGGAATCATGAGGCCCAGAGTTTTAGGTCTAGTATAATGATAGTTCTCATTGTTATAATTGATAATGTAGGACACAACCAGGTGCTGACCAAGCCTTTTGCTTTTCCACCAGGAACTCCATATGGCCGCTCACCATGAGGCCAGAGCTGCGCAGCTGTGGATCTAGAGTCTCTGTCTTGCGCCGGTTGGCTGTGGTGGCTGGAGCTCAGGCTCACATCCACTGAGTCCGGAAGCTGGGGACTGGGTGGAGGCCCCCAATCCTTGCTCCAGTCGAGCAAGCGTGGCCATAGCTAGCAGGCCCTAGGAGCTATGTAGGACACGACCAGGTACTGGCTGAGGCTTTTGCTTTTCCCACAGGAACTCAATAGGGCTGTTCACCATGAGGCTGAGCTGCGCAGCCGTGGATCTGGAGTCTCTGTCTTGCGGCGGTTGGCTGTGGTGGCAGGAACTCAGGGTCACACCCACTGAGCCGGGAGGTTGGGGACTGGGTGGAGGCCCCCAATCCTTGCTCCGAGTTCCACAGGTGCTCAGAGATTCCAGATCCACACCTAACGGCCACAAGACAGAGATTCCAGATCCACGACTGCACAGACGTGTGGTGGCTCTGCTGCGGTTTAATCTTAGACTCAATGTATTTTAGCACCATGTCCTTTCAGGATCTTTCATACACTTTAACGGACATTCTATTTGCATCAAATGAGATTTTATGGGCAATGAGGAATTATGAGAGACAAACACACAGTGCAGAGCTGCTACTTGCTCTCCCTGTGCCCAGATAATCACGAGGCATCAGGGAAGGACGGCAGGTTCTAGCCCTGGCCTGCCACCCCAGCAGAGCCTTGAAATAAGCCAGAGGAACCCTCACACCACACCATGAGGGGCTGCCATTTTCCACATCCGGACTCCCTCTCATCAGAACTCCACCCAGCAGAAGAGCTGATTGCAGCCTGGCTGAACCGCATGGTTTATCAATAAATGCTCAAGTCTTGAGGTGACTAGAAGATTATCCCACCTGCACAGCAAAGTCTGGCAAGCTACCCGTGTTGTATTTGACATGCCAAATACCATATCAATTATAGACCTCATTCCCACGACTTGATGGAATGGTTTGAGGCTCTTTATTTTCCTGGAGTGGGCAGATGCCCTTGGGCTATCTCGCATGTGACAGGACATATTGAGATGTTACTGGTACCCGCTCAAGTAATCAATGATCTACGGAAGTCAAGTGATCAAGTGATAATTGATAATACTCTATATAATAATTTTCCAAATTTTCTATTAGACATTAAATTTTTATTTGATATAGAGATCTTTGCTTACAAACTAAACTCAACTGTATGATTTCCATCAGAGAATTACATTATAGGAGTTTGTGAGTTGTTCTAGTATTTTCTATTTAGCATAACTTAATATTTACCCACTGCAGAGTCTGGCAGTCTACCTGTGGTGTATTTGATATGCCAAAAACTAACAATAATGGACCTCGTTCCCAACAAATGGAGACGTTACTGGTGTCTGCTTAAGCGAATTGATGAACAAAAGGGAAATAAGTGATACAAGTGAAGTGATAATATTTTACATCTTTTATCTAATTTGACTTTTGTAATAATTATGAGATTGATATCATTACCAAGTTATATACAAGATAGCTGAGGTTCAATCATGTAAGTTATTATTCGGTGATAGCAATTGACTTCAAATCCAAGGTTTTTTACTTAAAGCTACATTTTTGCATTATCTTAAACTCAATTTACCTGGAATTTTACTTGCAGATCTCTCAACATTTAGAAATTTAAACTGGCCCATATATCACTTGTCAGTTGTCACTTGTCTTCCCGTTGTTCATTGATTTATGCAAGCGGGCACCAATAACGTCTTTATATGTCCTGTAACATGCTAGTGTAGCCCAAGGGAACTGCTCGCTCCAGGAACATGAAGAACCTCAAACCATTCCTTTAGGTCATGGGAGTAAGGTCTATGATTGTTACTGGATTTTGGCATATCCAAAACAACATGGGTATCTTGCCAGGCTCTGCCTTGTGGTGGGATACTTGTGTAGTAGCCTCTCATTTCGTGCATGTATTGATGAACTGTGTGGTGCTTTGCACAGGGAAACAGGGAAAGATGACAAACTGTGGAGTCGGATGTAGAAATGGTGGCCCTCTTGGTGTTGGGGTTCCTCTGGCTTCTTGTAAGGCTCTGCTGGGTTGGTGGGCCAGGGCTAGAACCTGCCTTCCCTCCTGGGTGCCTCATGATCAGCTGGGCACAGGGAGAGTTGGTAGCAGCTCTGCTCTGTGTCTTGAGTCTCTGGATCAGGCATACCTGGGCTTGAAATAGACGGCTCTAGGGTGGGACTCTGCCAAGCAGGGCTGTGATCAGCTCTTCTGCTGGGTGGAGCTCTGTGGAGTCCTGATGTGGAAAATGGCGGCCCTCATGGTGTGGGGGTTCTTCTGGCTTCTTGCAAGGCTCTGCTGGGATGGCGGGCCAGGGCCACCATTTTCTACATCTGTTCCCCATAGCTTGTCAGAGCTCCACCCAGCAGAAGAGCAGATCACCGTCCTGCTTGTCAGAGTTCCACCCTACAGCTGTCTATTTCAAGCCCAGGTATGCCTGATCCTGAGACTCAGAGTCATGGGGTAGAACTGATACCGGCTCTCTCTGAGCCCAGCTGATAATGAGGCTCCCAGGAGGGAAGGCAGGTTCTAGAGCTGCCTTCTAGGCCCAAATGTATTTGTATGAAATACTGAGTTATCCATAATTGAAAGTGAATTTGACATATATTTGATAATCAAATATTTATTAGCATCTTTTATATCCTGAAATGTGCCAAATGAAGGTTCTATGCATAATGTGAGAATGAACTACTTAACTATTAGCAGTTTGCCTACTATAACTATTTTGTGGAATGGAAAAATATGAATATAGCGTTTTTATTTCTTCAGAAGTTAACATCAAGAAGTTTGTAAAGGTAAGACAACTAAAATAACAGAGATTGAAAGTGTGTTCAGTGTCATAAAATATAAAGTTGTCTGGAGGACATTAAAGTATCATCGTATTTCCCTTGATTATAGTCTGATATGACTTTGACCACTGCAATTCACTACCACTACGTTCATCATCTATTTACTCGAGCGGGCACCAGTAATATCTCCATATGTCCTGTCTCATGCTAGTAGAGCCCAAGGGCATCTGCTTTCTCCAGGAACATAAAAAACCTCAGACAATTATATTAGGTCATGGGAATGACCTAATATAATTGTTATTGGTATTTGGCATATCAAATATGACACGGGCAGCTTGCCAGGCTGGCCATGTGGGTGGCATACTCTTGTAGTCACCTCAAATTCAGCATTTATTGATGAACCGCGCGGCCGCACAAGCCAGGCTGTGATAGGATCATCTGCTGCCGGGTGGAGTTCTGACCAGAGGAAAGTTCAATGTGGTAGATGGTGGCCCTCATGGAGTGTAGAGGGGTCGTCTGGCTTGTTGTGAGGCCCTGCTGGAATGGTGGGCCAGGGCTAGAACCCACCATCCCTCCCGGGTGTCTCATGAGTGGCTAGGCACAGGGAGAGCAAGTAGCAGCTCTGCCCCATGTCTCTAAGTCTCTGGATCAGCATACCTGGGCCGGATAGAAAAAAAACTGCTGCAGGATTGGTGTCGAGGATCCGGGCTGTGATAGGATCGTTGCTGCTGAATGGAGTTCTGACCAGAGAAAAATCCGATGTGGAAGATGGCGGCCCTCATGGAGTTGGGAGGGGTCATCTGACTTGTGAGGCCCTGCTGGAATGGCAGGCCAGGGCTAGAACCCGCCATCCCTCCCGGGTGCCTCATGAGTGGCTGGGCACAGTGAGAGCAAGTAGCAGCTCTGCCCCATGTCTGTAAGTCTCTGGATCAGCATACCTGGGCCGGATTGAAAAAAAAAAAAAAAAACTGCTGCAGAGTGGGTGTCGATGATCCGGGCTGTGATAGGATCATCTGCTGCTGGGTGGAGTTCTGACCAGAGGAAAGTCCGATGTGGAACATGGCAACCATCATGGAGTGGGGAGGCGCCATCTGGCTTGTTGTGAGGCCCTGCTGGAATGGTGAGCCAGGGCTAGAACCCGCCATCCCTCCCGGGTGCCTCATGAGCGGCTGGGCACAGGGAGAGCAACCACTGCAATTGAATAGGTAAATTAGACAGCGTTACTAATGAACTTATGTAAATATTATGTTGCACAACTATTTTTTTTGTTTTGTAGCTATTATATGATGACAGCCATTTTGCAGCTATTATATGATAACAGCCAGTAATATGAGGGCTAGATCTTCCTTCTTAAGCTTTAACCTCCTCTTATTGTCTTTCCTCTTTGAGTTCCATTTCTGTATCTTCTATATAAAGTATATCTTTTGCTTCTAAATCAACATTAATGAAGAAATTCTATAATTTTCAGTCTTACATTAATGAAGGCATTCTATAATTTCCTTATTTCCCAAAGAGAACTCCCAGAATGACCACCAACTGGGAACTCTTTGGCACCATTGCAGCAACACGGGAAGATACCATCATTGACGACATCGATGAAGAATACAACCGACTGGTTCAGCACCTCCATGATTGTGAGAAGAATGCTGAGAGAGAGAAAGACACAAAAGGACGCCTGTCTTCAGAAACTCTCGAGCTCATTCGCCAACGTGGCAAGGCGCGAGCCTCAGGAGACCAAATGCTAATGTCCAGCTTGCTAAACAGTGCAGAGAAGCGATAAAAGAAGACCTCAAAGACAGAAGAGAAGAAATACTGGAAGATGCAGCAGAAGCCGGGAAAAGCATTCGCACTGCCCGCCTTTCCTTTGCCAACTATAAGACCAAGATGACTGCCCTCCGACGCCCTGATGGATCTATCACATCTTCCAGAAAGGCAATGGAGAAGATTATCCATGTCTTCTACTCAAATCTCTTTGATAGCCACATCCACCTGCCCACATACCAAATTCCACAGGATGGGTATGTCATTCCCAACGTTCTCCCTTCTGAAATCCGACATGCCATCTTGTCAGTAAAGAAGGGAACAGCACCAGGCCTAGACAAAGTCAGACCCGAACACCTGAAGAATCTGCCGTCGGTACTCATCAATACACTAGCTCGGCTCTTCACACGCTACCTGTCCGAATGCAAGGTGCCCTCCCAATGGAAAACCAGCAGAGCAGTTCTACTGTTCAAGAAGGGGAGACATTCACGACATCGGCAACTATCGCCCCATCTGCCTGTTGTCTGTCGTCTACAAGCTGTTTACATGAGTCATCCTGAACAGGATTAGCAGAACACTAGATGAAGGACAACCATGCGAGCAAGCAGGCTTCCGGAAAGGATTCAGCACAATCGACCATATCCACATGGTAACCAAGCTCATCGAGGTTTGTAGGGAGTACAAGATGCCGCTCTGTCTCACATTCATTGATTTACAGAAAGCCTTTGATTCTGTGGAGACTGAAGCAGTCATCGAAACCCTAGTCAAACAGGGTGTTCAAACCCAATACATCAAGATCCTTCGTGAGCTGTATTACGGATTCACCACCAGGATCTCACCATTCTACAAAGAAGTGATCATTAATGTGAAAAGAGGGGTTCGAGAGGTTGATACCATTTCACCAAAACTCTTCAGTGCCACCCTCGAGAACATCATGCAACAATTAGAATGGGAAGGAATGGGAGTGAAGATAGATGATCGGCAACTACAGCACCTCCACTTCGCTGATGACATTGTTCTAATAACACCAAACATTAGCCAAGTGGCACAAATGCTGGCTGACTTTGACCGAGAATGTGGAAAGATAGGTCTACAGCTGAATCTAAAGAAAACTATGTTCATGAAGAATGAACTAGTTCCTGAGGCCCCATTCACTCTCAATGGAACAAACATCTCTGAATGCAGCAGTTATGTGTACCTAGGTCGAGAAATCAACATGATGAACGACCTAAAACCTGAGCTGCGCAGGAGGAAGAGAGCAGCATGGAATGCCTTCAAAGGCATCGAAGAAATAGCTAAAAGGACAAAGAACCTCCGGCTCCGGGCATATCTCTTTAACTCCACCATTCTCCCTGCATTAACATATGCCTCAGAGACCTGGGCCCTATGAAAGCAGAATGAGAATGCTATTCGGGTCTCCCAGAGAGGAATCAAAAGAGCTATGCTTGGAGTATCACGCCTCACTCAAGTGAGAGAAGGAATCCGGAGTTCTGACCTCCGTCACTATTCCAGAAGCAGGGGACGCTGTCTCATTTGCCAAGGCATTGAAAATCAGATGGGCTGGACATGTAATGCGATTTGGAGACAACCGCTGGACTAGAGCCATTACCGACTGGATCCCACGGGATATCAAAAGATCACGTGGCTGCCCACCTACAAGATGGTCAGACTTCCTTGTAAAGACTCTGAAGGAACGGTTTGAGGCTCTTCATATTCCTGAATCAACCAGATGCCATTGGGCTACATTGGCATGTGATAGGGTCCAATGGAAATGTTACTGGCGCCCGCTCGAGCAAATCGATGAATAACGGGATTCAAGTGATCAAGTGATCAAGTGATTTCCCAAAGATTTTATTTCAGAATTGTACCTTTTCTTTCGTTATAAACTTTAACTTGTTTAATTCTAAATCTTGTCTTTATTCCTGCCTGTTCCCTGACATGAATTTTTTGAGGAAGACGATGCTTTTAAAAAGGAGAGTAAATATTTTGACATCTAGTCAAAAAAGTATAAAAAAGCTAGCTGTAACTTAGAAAAAATAGATAGTTAAAGCTTAAATAATTATTTTCCTTAACTTTTGTTCAAGACACCATGATTTACAGTACTGTAGTATTATGTATGCTGTATTACAAAATCACACCTTACACCCATATCTTTTTCTTCCACCCCATTTCTCCACTATAGTAAGTTCAGTTCTATAGTTCTGGATTCTTACTGATTTCATATAATGGAAAAATTTAATTGAATGGTGAAAAGTTGGCTTGGTCTTAAAGCCCTCATTCTTTCTTGAATATGAATCTTGCTTGTTACTCACTATGTTTCTTTACATGCTTATTTCCATTATGTAAAAACATGTGTTCTCTCTTGAGCACATTTCCTCTACTTCTCTTCACTCATCATTTTAGGCAAGTTGTTTTAAATAAAAAAACGTTTAAAAGATACCATGTCTGATGTCAGATCATAACTCTGTTCAAAACATTATGAAAAAGTACTCCTGGGAAATACTTTATTGCTTCTTTAAAGGTGATTCAATGCTTCACCTATATAAGGTAAGGTGACTTCAAGTCAATGACATAAGATAGTGGGTTGGTTAATTATCAGTGCATTATAAAGTAATAGGATATCTTAAGATTTTTTGAATCTAAGAAATTTTGGACTGCCCCCTACTGATGATGTCAACAGTGGGAAGGGCTTTAGAACTCTGAAGGAAATATGATAGAATATACTTTGTAGTTTACAAGAAGTATTTGGATTTTTGTGAAATTAGTGTTTCCCAAATATAATATTAGGCAGATGCAGTTGTGTTGGTTATACACTGAAATAATAGTGAATATATGAATCTTTAGTGTTTTTGAAGGACTGATGATTTTTTAAAAATAAATACCATAGGAAATAAACTGTTGGTAATCTAGCAGTGGAAAATAATTGGATAAATCTGGTCAACATATAAAAAAGCAATATTCCACTTCTCAAATTTAGATATTTCTAGATATCTACATTTAAACAAAAAACTATGAGAAGCAACATATATTAAATGACTTTCATTTTATTATATGTCATTACATGAGTCACAGAGAAATATACATATTTATAATCCACAAATTATAAATATGGAAACTAAGTTCTTTAGGACTTTTTTGGCTACTGCTGACTTAATATATTAGAAGTGTCTTGAAGAAATATTGAGAACCATGTATAGACAAACCTAATTGGAAAAGATTGTATGTGTGAAAATAGATGGAAAATAAATTTAGAAAGGGAAGCGAACCTAAATCTACAATGCATCTATGTGTTGTCAAAGAGTTTCCCTCCTACCTACTCTCATTTTTATTGTTTTTCAATTCTATCAAGTATATGATGATTTTAGTAGCATATTCTGTATGTATAGTTATCTGGTAGATGGATGATCAAAGAGGAAAAAAATAAATCTTCAGTTTAATGTCTTCTATCTTGAAGTGATTTGATTTTTATAAAAAAAAGTCCTCAAATTACACTCTTTGGATCTAGTTCAGGCTTTGTACCTAATATAATCTACACCTCAGTTATGTATGCATATAAAGCCAATTCCAAGCAACTTGAAAGTAACTCAAGAAATGCAGGTTAACATTTGTCTTAGTTTCCAATGGAAACAATGTCTTCTATTTAATTTGTGATTAAATGAAAATGCTGTGCCTCATTTTCTCTTTCTTGGTGTAATGCCTCTTCTATCCTAGCCAAAATCTCACAAACTTGGACATTGCAAAGAATACACTTTTCCTGGCCTTTATTGTGAAATGCTGAGGACTGTTTTCTGTAAAGGGCTAAAAAATATGCATTTGAGAGATGATGAATGTTGCTCAGTGGTAAATCTTTGTGTAAAAATGTGTTAAATTTTAGTCATTTTCTGTGGGATTGTAGCATCAGCAACTGGCATAAGATGAATCAGACCGATGATTCCAGTTCTTTGCAAAGCAGACAGCATGATATAATGGCACTGAAAAAATCTCCCTTGGCAACTTTTGTAGCCACGAAGTGCAAAAGAGGTGTTAGATATTACTATACTTGGAAAGAGCAGGAGTCCTCATTTCAACTATTGAAATTATTTAAAGCCATTTTAAAAAATTTCCTTTAATGTCCATAATATGAATATTATCAGTATTTGGTTTCTTAAGACAAGATGACCTCACCTTCGTTTCCTGTATGGTCCTGAATATTTCAGAAGCTTGAGTATATTTTCTTGAAAGGGGCTGTTTGAACAATACGTGTCCAGATACATTTTTCTCTTTGCACATAGTTAATCTTGCCAAGTATCATTTAAAGAATTGGATGTTTAGTTTTTTTACAACTGCCATAATCTTGCTTGGAAGGTCACCTTCTGTGAGAATTGAATAGATGCAGTTCTTTCAAGAAAAAATTTAAAATGCTTTATATATTTGTTATTTTAAAGGAAATACATATGCTACAGAAGCACATCAATCAATTCTCCTGAAGAAGTTGTAAATGCTATCAGGACATGTTAATTTGAGAATTAGAGAGATTAATTGATCACCTGGAACTTTTGGTCTCTTTTAAGCTGATAAGCATGAATAATGAAAATGATGGAAACTAGCGTAGATTTCTAACTAAGTTCTATTGGAGCCCAGCGTAGAAATAGACAAATCATAAACTTGGCATAATTGTCTCTTGCCTTATAAGAAGATAGAGACTATTATAGAAGTGGGAAATCTGGTTTTAACCAGAGTTTGCCTACAGAATCCAAGTATAATCTTTCAAATCCTAACCAGGTTAAAATTTAGAAAACAAGTTACACAAACTATGTGGCAGAGAACTTGGAAAACAGCAGCAACATGAAGTCACATCAACAGCATCTACCTGAGGTTGGCGTATTTCTAGGTGATAGAAGCAAATTTTTCCAGCTATGAGTTTAGATTTCTCTCCAGCTGCTCTTTCTTGTTGACTATTATCATTTCCATTCCATCTTTCATAAAACCTCTTATACTGTTCATATTTTTATAATAGGAATATATTACTTAAAAGATTTCACCTTATGTTCCTCATTCAAATTGTATAATACGGCAAGTCACATAATAGAGCCCTTTTAAACGTTATTCAACAACTTGAACCTTATTGCTTACAGGTGCTATGTAAACAGACTTTTTGTGATATTGATATTTTAGATTTAAAAAAGATGTTTTAGTTTAATGATTGATGGATTCTTTTATACTTAAATGGTGCTTTTTAAAATAAAGTGCCTTATATACTTACTGTAATAAATATACCAAAGACCCAGTTCTCACAAAAGACCAAAAGGTACTCTGTGCAATTTGTTAATCTTATCTTTGTACATCTATAAATTGGGTTAGTCTAACTGCTACAACAAATGCCAACTATAAATTGGGGCAGTCTAACTGCTACAACAAATGCCAAATCTCAGTTTTAAGATCATTCAAGTTTATTTTTCATTCATATAACAGCTCAGTGCAAGTGTTGATGCAACTTTTCACATATTGATTCAGAGATTCAATTTCCTTATGATGCCATGCTTTAGGTCACAGAAACCTTTGCTGAATTTTTTTACCTTTGGCGTTTAGAGCGATTGGGAGAAAAAATAAAGAGACAAGAAGAGAGAGCAATACACAGAAAGAAAAAAAATCCTTTGTGAGAATATATATGAAGAAACTTTGCATATGGTGTCTATCACTTCCTTCCACCTTAGTTGTTCAGAATTCTCATATCTTCACCCTTCAAGTGAAACTGGATGAAAAAAAAGTCAGGTTGTATTCCAAGGAGGGAAGGAAATAGAAAAACAGTCAGTTATTTTTATTATAGATATTTTGCCTAGTTTTTTAACTGCTTGACTTTTTGCATTTTTCCTTCAGATTTTTTTCACTTATAGTATCTTTACATTGTAATATGAGCTTCAAAGAATAGTTTTAAAATTCAGGCATTTAGGCTTGCGGCCATGCGGTCCACTAAAATAGTGAAACAGTAATGTCTTTTAATGCACTGCATTCCACGAAGAGCAGGAAAGTTTGTTGGGAGGGAGATATAGAGAGGAAAGGAATGACATGCAGAACCCGCCAAGTGGTTGGGGTGTGGGGGGGGAGGGAGGTGGGGACATTGGTGATGGGAGATGGGTTTGGGTGGAGGGTGCGTGTTGGAACCCTGTGGAACCGAGACTCTACATGAGCATCTTTCAATTAAAAAAAAAGGTGGAATCTACCACGGACATATGGGACTCTGAGGTTAGGTGGGACAGAGAAGGGAACAGTGTGCTAATATTTGTCAAAAGTGATAATGCCAGCCTAGAACTGAGCATTGAATATAGGAGAAAAGATATACATGATAATCTCTAAATGTATGTATTGCAATCCACAATGTGTAAGAGAAGAGAGAAAAGAAAGAGAGAAAAGATAAAGAACTTGCCATGGAGGCAGGCTGGGGGGAGGGGGAGGGAAGTGGGGACATTGGTGGTGGGAGATGGGCACTGGTGGAGGGATGGGTGCTGGAACACTGTATGACTGAAACCCAAACATGAACATCTTTGTAATTGTATATCACATGGTGGTGTAATAAAATATTTTAAAAAAAATAAATAAAATTCAGGCATTTAAGAGGATTTTCACAAAAGCTTTCTTAACTAAAATATACTTTCTCAACATCAATAAGTATGAGAACTTCTCCCCCACACAAACACACAGAACAATGAGTATTCTTTTTGTGTAAGGACTGGGTTATGTGTTGGGAAAACAGAAGTTTCTGACCATTTTCTTTGATACCTTCACCCCTTTTACTTGCTTCTAAGATAGTCACAATTTACTAAACTTTATGCCCATAGCTGATGCCACTGTTTTAGTGATTCTCTTATTATTTATCTTCCTGAGGAGTTCCATGATATTTCTGGCAAGAATGTTGACAAGTTTTTACTTTTTGCATTTTTTTTCCTTTAATTGTTGGGGTTCAGAACATACTACTTGCATTTTGAAGGTGACTTTCTATAGATTCAAGCCTGAAATTGTTTTGCTTAGTACATGCCAAAAAACATTGATCCAATTAGGACGTTTTACACTGATAATCGGACATGTAGACACAAAGACATGACAAATGCACACTACAATGGATTCATAGCCCTCTATATCACGATCACGATCATGATCATCCCGTTGATCTTCTATTTGCTAGAGCGGTCACCAGTAATATCTCCACATGTCCTGTCTCATGCCAGTAGAGCCAGGGGCATCGGCTTGCTAAAGGAACATAAAGAGCCTCAAACCATTATATTAGGTCATGGGAATGACCTAATATAATTGTTACTGGAATTTGGCATATCATATACAACACGAGAAGCTTGCCAGGCTTGCCGAGCGGGAGGCAAACTCTTTTAGACACCTCCAAATAAAGTATTTATTGATGAAATGCTTTATCAATAAAGCATTTATCAATAAAGCTCACAGCGCGAGCCGGCTGTGATGGGCTGGTGTGCTGGGTGGAGTTCTGACGAGAGGGAAGTCCAAAAGTGGAAAATGGCGGCGCTCGTGGAGTGAGGAGGGGTGGTCTGGCTTGTTGTGAGGCTCTGCCAACGTGGTGGGCCAGGGCTAGAACCCGCCATGCCTCCCGGCTGCCTCATGAACGGCTGTGCACAGGGAGAGCAAGGAACAGCTCTGCCCCATGTGTGAGAGTCTCTGGACCAGCATACCTGGGCCGGATTGAGGAAAAAGCTGCTGCAGGGTGGGTGTCGAGCCTTCTTTATATTAAAAACATTTATTATAGCAAAATTAAATGGTTTTCTCTTTTAAGACATTTTTGGAGGGCCAATACCTGGCAGTGATCAGGATTTACTCAGGCATCACTCAAGGATGTGCTCTGGGGACCAATTCCAACACCAGGGATAGAACCATAGTAAGCTATGTGCAAGACAAGTGTTTTAACCTCTGACTATCTCTCTAAACCAAGACATTTCTTAATGTATTAAATTAATGGAATTTTTTGTTAATGTCATTTAACCACCTGATAATTAAAAGTAGAAAGTTATTTTTTTCCAAATTGAATAGACCCTAAGATTGTTTACCTCCAGGAATTAATCTATAATAAAACATTGCTTAACCATATAGAAATGATATTATTAAATAATATTAGATCTTCATAAATCAAATTGATCCTACAGCAGGCTGTATGGATGACAAGTGGGGATAGGAAGAATGTATTTTTAAAGAATAGTCATCTACAATGGGATAACAGTACTTATCCTTTTGCTCATAAAAATACTTTCTTTGATTCCTACTTTTTGGCAAATGGGTGCTTCATATTATTGAGATATTATAATTTACCAATTAACTATATTGAAACACAAGGGATGTTTAATGTTTAAATTCTCTAAACATACTTCAAAGAGCCAAAAAAACTCTGAGTATTCTTATTTTAATAAAAATGTATAAATCCACATATCTTTAGGTAAAAATTATAAGCATTTATTTTTAGAGTAAAAGGGTCTTGCTAGTATACTTGAAGAAACTTTTGTTTTAAAGAAGGATCTATAATGACTGGTTGGGAAGGGGACAAACGGTGCTAATCTCTTGAGCCTATGCAGCAAGAATTGGTAAAAGATTTCTAAACATATGTTATTCATAATCCAAATTATTATGGGAAATAACAGAATATTTTCTGACCTACAGTGCAATTTTAGGTCCCATTCCCATTGGTTTTAAGTCTGCTTTTAAGATTTCACTTGTCACTTGTCTTCCTGTTGTTCATCGATTTGCTCAAGCAGGCACCGGTAACATCTCCATTCATTGGGAATGAGGATCATTATTGTTACTGTTTTTGGCATATCAAATATACCATGGGTAGCTTGCCAGGCTCTGCTGTGGCTCTGGGTTAACCCCAGGGGATCCAGTCTTTTTCTATGTCAGACCAACAATCATCCAGGGCCCACAGGGCAGAGCCTTGGGGGTGTAGACAAGCCTATCTTCTGTCTGCCACCTGTCTATGCAGCTGGGCACCTATAGCCACACATGCAACACCTCGCATGTCAGGATGTCTGGCTTTTAAGATAAAATTATGTAATTATTAATTTACTATTAGTGTTTTTTCTCATTCTATGGTCAGTAAAAAAAAGTCAAATATATGCAATTAAAAATAGATTTCTAAACATTGATTTTAGGCAAAGGGATATGCATGATAACCTCTAAATGTATGTATTGCAAGTCACAATGTGTAAGAGAAGAGAGAACTAGAGAGAGAGAGTGAGAGAGAGAGAGAGAGAGAAGGGGAATGGGGGAGGAAATGGGAAATTGGTGGTGGGAAATGGGCACTGGTGGAGGGATGGGTGATGGAACACTGTATGACTGACACCCAAACATGAACATCTTTGTAATTGTATATCTCACGGTGGTATAATGAAATTAATAAAAAAAAAACAAAAAAAGAAAATAAGTTTTAAGAACAGAAGAAAAAATAAAGCACTCCTTTAAACTCCTTTAAAGGTTGAGCAGGAAAGATACATGATAAATGATGGACTTGTGGTGGACAAGAAGGAGGAGGCGCAGGTCGCCCGTGGCGCTCAGGAAAGAAGGAATAAGATGTGTTGGAAGAAGGCCGGATCAGCAACTTCAGGGGTGAAGGGAAAATAATTGATAGGAGACCCGAAAGGTGAACACCTCGTGAATGACGATTTGGAAAACCACTTGAAGAAAAGAGTGAAGGTGGAGAATTTTCAGTTGATAGACCGATTATTTACCGGCCTATCCGAGGCTGTGGTGGTCTTGGAAGAGGTCGAGGAGGCCGTGGACTTGGAAAGGGACGGGAAGATGGATTTGAATCTCGTTGCAAGCGTAAATTTGACAGGCATAGTGACAGCAATAGATCGGGCCTGAAACACGAGGACAAGCGTGGTGGTAGCGGATTTCACAACTGGGGGACTGTCAAAGATGAATTAACTGACTTAGATCAATCAAATGTGACTGAGGAAATACCTGAAGGGGAAGAATATCCAGTGGCAGATACTGAAAATAAGGAGAACGAAGTTGAAGAAGTAAAGGAAGAGGGTCCAAAAGAGATGACCTTGGATGAATGGAAGGCAATTCAGAATAAGGACCTGGCAAAAGTGAAATTCAATATCCGGAAACCAAATGAAGGTGCTGACGGGCAGTGGAAGAAGGGCTTTGTTCTTCATAAGTCAAAGATTAGGTCCTGGATCCTTTCCAGAAGCCAGCAAATGATAGAACATCTCAGCTGGAGATCAATTTTGGAGACCTTGGCCGACCGGGTGTGGTGGCCGGGGGTTGGGGTGGGGGGTGCGTGGAGGCCATGGCCGTGGTGGGCGCCCAAATTGTGGCAGCAGAAACGACAAGTCAAATGCGTCTGCTCCTGACCTAGATGACCCTGAGGCATTCCAGCTCTGGCTTAACTGGATTGCCATAGACACCCTGGTTCCCATGTGGACCCTCTTGACTGAGGTTTTGCATGCTTAAGGATCCCCAAACGACTAAGAAATTTTAAAAAAAAGACAGTCATTCATACCATTCACACCTAAAGACTGAATTTTATCTGTTTTGAAAATGAACTCTCTCGCTACACAGAAGTAACAATATGGTAGTCAGTTTTGTATTTAGAAATGTATTAGTAGACACCTCCACGGCAAGCCTGGCAAGCTGCCTGTGTCGTATTTCATATGCTAAATACCAGTAACACACGTTAGGTCATTCCCATGACCTAATATAATGGTTTGAGGCTCTTTATGTTCCTGGAGCCAGTAGATGCCCTTGGGCTCTACTAGCATGAGATGGACATATGGAGATGTTACTGGAGCCTGCTCGAGCAAATTGATGATGAACAGAAGATAGTGATAGTGATGATAAATGATTATACAGCAAATGTATAATTGGATGCTTATTGGACAAATGATTATATGCCAGAAAAACAGAGGCATTTTCTTTTTTTTTTTTCAATAAGTCTGGCAATTTGTTTTATTTTTTTCATTCGTTGATTTTAGTTATTCATTCTTTATTTTCCTTAGCATGATCACCTCAAGATCCATACATTGTGTCCTAACATGCATACTTTACTTTTTTTTTCTATGGGCAGAGTAGTACTCCATTGAGTACATCTACTATGACGTATTTTTCCTTTTGGTTCATACACAGCAATGCTCAGGGGTTACTTCTGGTGGTGCTTGGGTGACCTTATGGGATGTTGGGGATTGAACCCAGATCAGTCCATGCAAGGCAAACCCTCTATATGCTATACTATTGCCCTGGCCCCTACCTCAACTTCTTTATCATCCATTTGTTGGGGAACACAAACCCCTGCTGTTTTTTTTTTCTTTTTTTTTTATTATTATTTTTTAATTTTTTATTATACCACCGTGAAACATACAATTACAAAGGTGTTCATAATTGGTTCTTGGTAATACAGTATACCAGCACCCATCCCTCCACCAGTGCCCCATTTCCACCACCAATGTACCCCACCCCCTCCCGCCCACCCCCATGCTGCCTTAATAGCAGGTACTCCAGTTTCCTCTCTTTCTCTCTGTCTCTCTCTCTGTCAACAGAGGCATTTTCAAAAGACACATTGGTAGACATCAGAGAGAAATATAAGAAATCTATGTGATAGGAGAATTCTTAATATTTATTGGCCTTGTTATCTTACTTTATTTACCTCAGGCAACCAAAAGCAGAAAATTCACTGATTTTTCTACTGAATTAATATGGAAGTACTGAGCACTCAGGTTGCAGTTACCAATTTTCTGCCCTTAGTCCTTAATAATTTCTGGGAGTAATATGTTTCCAGGTATTGAACTGAACACAGAAACTGCAATACTAGGTAAATACTCTAACAGTTGAGTTATTATGTACTAGAGCTAGCCTAGCTACTAAAATTCATTGAAGTAGACAAAAAATAATTGCGTTTTGCAATTATGTATTAGTCAAATGTATTTCTCAAAAATGATTAGAAACAGACTTGTATCTTACTAATAGTTTGATTATACTAGGTATAATTTTTTCAGAAATAGTCATCACATTGCAGATTTTAAATTTCCAATTATCACTATTGTTGCAGGACACCTAAAAGCCTAAAAAGCCACTGCATCTGCCCTGGATTGCCTCCTGAAAATCACTTCGTAGATAAGGGGGCAGTTTACATGTGGCAGTTTATATTCTGTACTGGCTGGTATAAATATTCTCTCATGCTACCACAATCATTGTGGGACTAGCTAGATCTTACCAGCATATTTGCCTGGCCACGTTGGATCTCTAAGTAATTAGACCAGAGAGAAATGCTGTTTGCCTCCAATCAAGCAAGCATGGCTCCCTGATAACTCAAAGGCTACTAAAATGCAAAACTACCGTGAAGTAGACGAGACTCTTGTGAAGGCTTGGAGAAATATTTAACTGGCATTAGTATAAGCCTTTGGTACAGACATACCATATCAGAAACCCCCTTCTCTACCCTATAAAGGCATTTCCAGGAAGATCCTGGCTCAAAACATTAGCATATAATAGGGACTATGTGAGCTTCTGGGAGAAATTACCTAAGGGCATTTAACCCTTCCTGCTTCCCATAATAGAGGGAGGTCTGAGTTGCAGGAGTATAAAACCAGCCTGCATCCTTTCTCTCTCTCTCTCTCTCTCTCTCTCTCTCTCTCTCTCTCTCTCTCTCTCTCTCTCCTCTTTGGGCCCTCTTTTGAGCTTGCACTCTTCTTGGGAGTTTTGTCTTTGTCTCCTCTTTACAGGGCTTTAGCATGTGGTGGCCGCCATCTTGGTCTACACGTGGCTGGGTTTCTATCCAGGAATCCTTAGCATAGGGTTTTTCCTATTGCTGATCTGTATGCCTGAACCTGTGATAAGTAAAGCATTTTAAAACCTGCGCCGGATTCCTGAGTCTTCATCCATTCCCAGCCTGCTTCAGAGGTAGGAGGGAACTCACTTCCGGTACTGTCGGGGACCCCAGCGGCGTTCCCCGACACACTACAAAGTAAAGAATTTTGTACGGTCTGTTCTGAATTTTGGGGTAGTTGTTGTGAAAATAGGGTTTTCCATGATTTCTATGTAAAGGCAACTTTATTTACTTATCTTTTGGGTCATACTTTACAGTGTTCCTGGCTTTGCTCTCTGGAGGAGCTAGGGGGATGACAGGTGTACCAGAGATCAAACCCCAGTTGGTTGCGCGTGCAAACAAAAGCCTCTAGATTCAACATCAAGACATATTCTGCCCAGGATTTTCTTAATATCACTTATAGATTCAGTTTGATATTAATGTGTTTAATCTATTATGAATTGGCTTTTGTGCATGGTATGTTTAAGGGATCTGTGCTCATTTTGTACATGTTTTTCACCAGTTTTCCTAACACAAATTTCTGGTGGTCTTTCCTTACTCCATTTAATACTAGTAGCAACTTTGTCAAAGATTAACTAGCAGTACACCTGAGGATAGGTATCTCTGGGCTCTGGGCTCTCAACTCTATTCTATTGGTCTGAGAATCGACACTTATTCCAGCATGGTACTGTTCTGATTATAGCTTTATAGTGTAATTTAAATTTGCTGAAAAAGGTTCTCTTTTTTCCTAGGATTGCTTTGGCTATTTGATGAATGTATATCATTACTCATATATATTTTGTTAGAACTGAGTATATATTATTTTTTAAAAATGTAATAGATATTCGTATAGGAACTTCATTGAATCTATATACTAGAATAAGTGTGTCATTTTTATAACATTAATCCTTCTGATGGGAAAGAATGGGAGTGAAGATAGATAGTCAGCAACTACACCACCTCCGCTTCGCCGATGACATTGCTCTAATAACACCAAACATTAGCCAAGCTGCACAAATGCTGGCTGACTTTGACCGAGAATATGAAAAGATAGGTCTAGAGCTGATTCTCAATAAAACTATGTTCGTGAAAAATTAACTACTTCTGGAGTCCCCATTCACTCTCAATGGAACAAACATCTCTGAATGCAGCAGTTATGTGTACCAAGGTCGAGAAGTCAACATAATGAACAACCTAAAACCTGAGCTGCGCAGGAGGAAGAGAGCAGCATGGAATGCCTTCGAGAGCATCAAAGAAATAGCAAAAAGGACAAAGAACCTCCAGCTCAAGGCACATCTCTTCAACTCCACCATTCTCTCTTCATTAACATATTCCTCAGAGACCTGGGCCCTACGAAAGCAGGATGAGAATGCTATTCGGGTCTCCCAAAGAGAAATCAAAAGAGCTATGCTTGGAATATCACACCTCACTCAAGTGAGAGGAATCCAGAGTTCCGACCTCCATTGATGATCCAGAGTGAGGGTCACTGTCTCGTTGCCAAGGGATTGAAAATCAGATGGGTTGAACATGAAATGAGATTTGGAGATGATCACTGGACTAGAGCCATTACCGACTGGATGCCACAGGACATCAAAAGATTACATGGCCGCCCACCTACAAGATGGTCAGACCTCTTCATCAAGATCGGAATGAATGGTTTGAGGCTCTTTGTATTCCTGAAGCTACTAGATGCCATTAGGCTACAGAGGCACGTGATAGGGTCAAATGGAAATGTTACTGGCTCCCGCCGAGCAAACTGATAAATAACGGAATGTCAAGTGATCAAGTGAAATCCTTCTGAGTTGATTTATAACCTCTCTCTTTATTATTTTGTTTTGGAGTTTTTTTTTTATTTTTGAAGAGTCTTAAAGTTTTTATTTGAATAGTATCATGTCATCTGAGATAAGTGGTGATTGACTTCTTTTTTTTCTTTTTGCTTTTTTGGGTCACACCCGGCTATGCTCAGGGGTTTCTCCTGGCTCTGTACTCAGGAATTACTCCTGGTGTTACTCGGTGGACTATATGGGATGCCGGGATCGAACCTGTCCTGGCATGGGCCAGCCGCATGCAAGGCAAACACCCACCTGCTGGACTATCGCTCAGGCCCATAATTGATTTCTTTTTGAGTCTAGATACCCTTAATATCTCTTTCTTGCCTATTGCTATGATCATAATTTCTAATACTGTATTGAATAATGCAGTAATAATGCATTAACGCAGTAATAATGCAGTAATAATGCAGTAATAATGGTGCTGAGAGTGAACAATTTTGTCTTGTATCTGATCTTATAAAGAGAGCTTTGAGTTTTGTACCATAAAGTATGATGTTAGCTTTGGGTTTGTGCTAACAGTTTTAACTCTATTGAGGATATGGTAATATTTTTGAAGAATTATCATCAAGTATTTTGTAGAATACCATTTTTTTAAATATTTTTCAATACTTAATCTCAAATTTGGACTGAGTTTATGGGGGTAAGAGAGAGAAGGAGAGAGAGAGAGAGAGCACAGCAACTAATTTTTCTCACGTGATGTCAAGGGATGCCTAATATCAATACAACACGACTGCTAATGTTGGTCTTCATAATGTGAGAGAGGTGACATCATCAGGTTTTTTCTTTTTATTTTATTTATTTTTTCTTTTTCTTTTAATTTTTTATTTTTACAATTACAAAGATATACAATTAAAAAAGTTCATATTTCGGTTTTGGTCATACAGTGTTCTAGCACCCATCCCTCCACCAGTGCCCATCTCCCACCACCAACGTCCCTGGTTCCCTCCCCCACTCCCCTGCCCTCCTCCATAGCAGGTTCTTTTATTTCTTTCCATTTCTCTCTCTTTCTCTTTTCCCTTTCCCTCCAGACTATGGATTACAGAACATACCTTAAGGGGTTGTCATGTGTATCTTTTTGCCTCTATTTAATGCTCAGTTCTAGGTTGGCATTAGTACCCTCGACAATTGTTAGCACACTGTTCCATTTTCTGTCTTACCTAGCCTCTGACTCCCACACGTTTGTGATAATTTCCATCTTTGACAAGACCTCCTGATATATGTTTCAATTGACCTTGGATATTGGTATCATAATATGTACATATATATTTATGTTATGCAAATAAATGCAGTCATTCTGTATCTGTCTCTCTCCTTCTGGCTAATTTCGCTCAACATAATCTTCTCCATGTCCATCCATTTATAGGCAAATTTCACAACTTCATTTTTCCTAACAGCTGCATAGTATTCCATTGTGTAGATTTACCAAAGCTTTTTATCCAGTCATCGATTTTCGGGCACTCTGGTTGCTTCCAGGGTTTTTTCTCTTTTAAATTTGTTCTCCCCCTCTCCCCCAACTCCTAACTTTCGATCCTGTTTTAAATTCTACACCAGAAATTTTTCTATTCACCCTCATTTGTCTCTTCCTCTTCACTCTCTGCCTCTGCTGTTCTCTGTTGGATGACAGGTTTAGTAGTCTGGGAGCTTTGCTGTTTTACCCACTCACAACTTAATCTACTTACATTTCTTAAGCCAAGGTTCATTCTAATGAGATCTCTCTTCTATGTTATCACTGATAGAGGGTGTGGCAGCTACAGAAGTCACCTTGACTCTGAATAATCTGACTTATTATACATAAAGACTTATTATAACATAAAGATAATGAATAAAAACATGGTAATGCAAAAACCACATTTTGGCAGTATGCTACCCGCACTGCAGAGCCTAGCAAGCTACCCGTGTCGTATTTGATATGCCAGATACCAGTAACAATTATAGACCTCATTCCCATGACCTGATGGAAAGGTCTGAGGCTCTTTATGTTCCTGGAGCAAGCAGGTGCCCTTGGGCTCTACTTGCATGAGACATGACATAGGGGAGATGTTACTGCTGCCCACTCGAGGAAATCGATGATGAACGGGAAGACAGTGATACAAGACAGTGATTATACATCTACTAAGAGTTCTATATTATCTAGATTGAGCACAGCCCCTCTTTTTTTTTCAGGAGAAAGGGTCACTCCTTTATTTATTTATTTTTTTAAGTATTTTATTATACCACCATGAGATATACAAATAAGGCATCACCTTTCCCAACTTCAAACTGTACTACAAGGCAGTAGTAATTAAAACAGCTCCTCTTTATACCCACTGTACCCAGCCCGGCTCGAGCAGCAGCAAGCGGTTGTGCTGTTCATCAATAAATGCTGGATTTTGAGATGACTACAAGAGTATGCTACCTGCGCAGCAGAGCCTGGCAAGCTACCCGTGTCGTATTTGAAATGCCAGATACCAGTAACAATTATAGACCTCATTCCCATGACCTGATGGAATGGTTTGAGGCTCTTTATGTTCCCGGAGCAAGCAGGTGCCCTTGAGCTCTACTTGGATGAGACAGGTCATATGAAGATGTTACTGGTGCCCGCTCACGCACATCGATGATGAACGGGAAGACAGTGATACAGTGATACCCTCATTTATTGATTTGCTCAGTTATTTACTTACATAATTATAAGTCCCCAAATACTGATTTCATACTATGAATTATAATCCACTGATACTTATTTTTGTTGGTGAGATTATTCTATCTTGTATTAATTTGTAGTTTTTTTCCAATGCCTTCTATTTCTTTAAATATCATTGTTAATTTTATGTTTGTGTTTGTCTATGTGTGTTAACATGAGTTTATCTATTCACAGTAGAGAAGTTGTTTCATAATTTTATTTTTAATTGTTTTTTGGGGACATACCTTGCTTAATTAGGGCCCTGTTCTCAGGACTTACTCCTGGCTCTGTGCTCAGGGATCACTCCTAGTAGTACTCAGGGGACAATATGTGGTGCTAGGGATTGAATCTAGGTGTGACATGTGCAACATAAACATTTTCTGCACTTTACAAACTATACTCTCTAGCTCCACATGTTTAATTTTAGAATGTTGTAAAGTAATATTGAGTAAAGGCATTATATAAAATTTAGAGTATAATATAAATTTGTTGCATAAAACTCTACACAAAATGTCCATTTCTTTTATTTAGCATACAATTGTCCTATTTACCTAATTTAGACATTGCCTTATCTCTTTTCCTTCTGGTAACCACTATTTGGCATTGCACTCATTAATTTGTCACACATCATTTGTATTCTATTTCGTGCTACCCTGACCTCATAAATAATTTTCTAAAAATCTTCATGCATTAATATGATAAGTTTTATGCTGTAAAATTCACTGTATTACTGTATCATTGTCTTCCCATTCATCATTGATTTGCTCAAGTGGGCACCAGTAACATCTCCATACATCCTGTCTCATACTAGTAGAGCCCAAGGGCACCTGCTTGCTCCAGGAACATAAAGAGCCTCAAACCATTCCATCAGGTCATGGGAATGAGGTCTATAATTGCTACTGGTATTTGGCATATCAAATATGACATGGGTAGCTTGCCAGGCTCTGCTGTGCAGGTGGCATACTCTTGTAGTCACCTCTGATCTCCAGCATTTATTGATGAACCACCACAGTCTCAAGTGGCTACATGAGCAGGCTGTGATAGGCTCTTCTTTTGGGTGGAGTTCTGATGAGAGGGATGTCTGTATGTAGAAAATGGAGGCCCTCACGGAGTGGTGGCTCATCAGGCTTCTTGAGAGGCTCTTCTGGGATGGTGGGCCAGGGCTAGAATCCGCCATCCCTCCCAGAAGCCTCGTGAACAGCTAGGCACTGGGAGAGCCAGTAGAAGCTCTGCCCCATGTCTGTGAGTCTCTGGATCAGCATACCTTGGCCGGACTTGGCAAAAGTTATGGCAAATGTATAGTATCAAATAAATATTTTAGTATAAAATAGTCTTCTATGCTTCATCTATTCCAAATAACCCTTTTCATTAATGCTCAGAAACCAGCGGTCTATTCATAGACTAGTTTTTTTTCTGAATTAAATGAATGTATTGTGGCTTCTTTAACTTAGCAATATGAATTTAAGAGTCAACATATCTTTTCATAACATATTAGTTTCCCACCTTTTTCTGACCTTTGTTGTTGCATTGTTGTAATGTTGTAATGTTGCCCTTTGATTACAGTATTTACACAATAGGCTGTGGCACTCCACGAGCTCCAAACATGATTGCAGTGTTTGCATAGTAAGTTGCTGTGCACAAGTGCCATGTCTGTAGGGCCAGGGACTATAGTTTGCAATGGGGAATAATTCTTGGCATTGAACTCCAAGCCTTAAAGATTGATGACATAATTCTACCAATGAGTTACATCCTTGGTTTTTGGTGAAAAATGACCAGATGGCACACATTCTTCAAATGCAATACATCTAACCAAAGTGGAGAAAAAGAAAAGGGAGAGGAAGAAAGAATATAGTGCTTGCCTTAGCCCCCCAGCCTACCTGGGTTCAATCCCTGACATCACATGTGCTCCCCCAAGCATCACTAGAAGATCTGGTCATTGGAGGTGCGTCCTCAAAACACACACACACTAGCAAATAACCTTAATTTATTAAAGACAAAATATGAAGAAAATTTTTCTTCAATATAAATGTAGGAAAATTAACATTCAATTAAATTGGACTAATTTATGGACATGTAAGATAGTTAAAATTTCAATCTTATGATGGAAATACTTTTATGATCGTATAAAATGGCTAAAGACTGATAGAAATATTGGAAAGTATTTTAAACAACTAAAATTCATGTTTTGTATTTGTTTTGTTTTGATCTGGAGGGTGTAGTTGGTAGACTTTGGGCCACACATGGTTTACACATGCTCAATATTTACTCCTAGTTCTGTACCTAGAATGCAGGGAATAGAACCTATGTTGAGTGTGTGCAAGCCAAACACTCTATCTGATACACTTGCTCCAGCCTCTCTTGTGAATTGATAGAGGGAATTTAAAAATGATATGAACACTTAGGAATTATGCCTATTTTTAGTATATGTGAAACAAAAGTAGCACCAGAAAGTATAACTGGATATTTTTATAAAATATAAATATATTATATTTAAGTATTTTATTTATATGCTTCCAAATATAATTAAACTATATACCAATAGAAACATCTGCATAAAATGTTTTTAACAGTTTTATCCTTAGTTAAAAGGATAACTTAGTTTTATCCTTAGTTTTATCCTTAGTATGTTCAAACTATAATTTTACCCTGTTGTTTCTCTATAATTTAACACTATGCATGAAGAACTACTGGCATATATAAAGTATAGATGAATTAAAAATCATCTACATTTACAGAATATAGTATATGCTGTTATTTCCTCTATATCAAGTTTTATTCTTCTTTTTTGACATAAGTTTCATGTACATAAAACATATAAAATAGATGTGTGAATTACTATGTTTAATGGAGCAGTAAATACAATAGCAAGGGTATGAAAAAAATAAATTACTATTGACATATGACTGGAGGAAAAGCTGTGGTATATACACAATGGACTACTACACTGCTGCAAGAATAGATAAAATCTTAACTATTTGTTACAACTTGTATGGAGTTGGAAATGATCATATTAAGTGAGATAAATGAAGGAGAAGAGCAAATAACAGATGATCCCACAATCTGTGGTATATAGGAACAAGGAAATAGACACTGTTTAATGAAGTTAAATCTTTGCTATTATTTTTTTAATATTTTATTATGCCACTGTGAGATATACATCACAAAAATGTTCATGCTTAGGTTTCAATCAGACAGTGTTCCAGCACCCATTCCTCCACCAGTGCCCATTTCCCACCACCAATGTCCACTGATTTCCTCCCCTTCCCATGGCCTGCCTCTATGGCATTTTGCCTCGTTTCTCTCTCTCTGTCTGTCTCTTTGTCTCTCCTCTCTCTCTCTCTCTCTCTCTCTCTCTCTCTCTCTCTCTCTCTTCTTCTCTTACGCATTGTGGCTTGCAATATATACATCCAGAGGTTATCATGTATATCCCTTTGCCTACATTCAATGCTCAGTTCTAGGCTGGTACTATCATTTCCAATGATTATTAGCACACTGTTTCCTTTTCTGTCTTATCTAACTTGTGACTCCCACACACTTGTGATTGATTCGACCTAGTTTTGGGGAGAGCACAAAATGCAGACGTGAAGCGACACAAGAACAGTGGTGTTGGGTCTTGGGCACTTTGGTGATGGTGAAGGTACAATAACTTTATACATAAAACCTATAAAATAAGTATTATTGACATTATGCTATTTTAACTATAATACAATTAAAAAATTAATCATTAGTCAAAAAATAGAATGATGCTTGCTTTTGACACAGTATTGATTAGCAAGAAAGGGATAATAGGAAACTTTCTGAGGTTTCCTAACTTTTTATGTAGTGATAGAGTGTTCTATTTTATGTATAATGATTTGGCTAAGTGGTACACTTAATATTTTGAGCTTCATTATAGATATTTTACCTTAAAAGAAAATTATATTTTTAAACATTTGATTTTGTGATCACCATGCCAAAGATTTTAGAGAAAGTGTACTGGTCTTAAAAGTGTACTGGTCTTGAAAATAAAAGTGATCTATATAGATGGATACCAGCAAGGATATATGAATCAATATTTGATACATAAAATTCCTTTACATTTAATCTATTTTTAATTTTCTTCATTTGAAAATGTATATATATTTTTAAAATTTCAGAATCTAACTAGCTGTATAATGCCCTTCTTCTGTTCCATGACCAAAATTATTCCATAATCATACCATTTTCAGTAATTACACTCATTTTTTTTCACAGGCCTCTTGACTTCTCCCTTTAGCCCTCCTCAACTATTCTATTAAAGTAGCCAGGTTTGCTTTGGAAATGAGAAACACATCAAAGCAATTAATTACAATAATCTAAAACATTTGTATGATCATTTTTGTATCTAAATCACTGCTACCCCCTCCTATTTTTCTTTTTTGTAATCTCTTTCTGCTTGTAATTGCTGAATCTGTCTGGATAAAGATCTACTTGGACAATCCTGTGTAAAAACATCATTAAATTGGTTCCTTGGAACACACTCATATCTGATGGTTGAGCTATGAAATGGTTGAGCTATGAGAACTATAATCTGTGGATGAAGTTTTTATTCTAGTCTATATAAGTCTGGGATACATGATATCTATTGGATGCTTTCAGAATTAATTTATATTCAGTCATTTGTATTATGGATTAATATAGGTATGTCAATGTTGCAATAGCTCAGGGCTCAATAGACTAAATATTAGCTTAAAGCAATGCATTTTAGAATAATCTCTGCTCAGGAAAGAAAAGAAGCATCTCCTTCATTGTTTTTCTTTTATACTTTTATTGATTAAGGTATATGCGAGTTAGTGTCAAAAAGTTTTTTTTATGGATGTCCTATACCAGTGCATCACTGAAACCCTACAAATAAAAGCACGATGGGTTTGATCAGGTTTAGTCAGGTTGAATCTAACTAAAAGGAGTCAAAGAAGATACAGAAATGATCATCACAGGAAAGACTTGGGTGAAACTGTTAAAAGCTGGAGGGTTTGTCATAATACACAAATGTCCAAGATAAATGAATTAAAAATAATATGCAGAATTTTATTCATCCTATACTATAACAGTGAATTATAGAAAGCAATGTAAAACATGGTGGACTACTTTATTTATTTTAGTACTATCAATAATATTTAATGTTTATTTTGCTTATAGTCAACCAGAAAACATACTGATCTTGGAACTGGATGCTTGAGAGAGTTTTCCCTAGTATATTCCACTGACTTCTCATTGAAGTCACAGGCTTGGGTAAGAGCCAGAGTATTTTCAGAATGTCCTGCTACCACCACCACCACAAAAATAGTATGACAATAATTTCCAGATGGGAAGAAGTGCCTGAACTATTTACAGACTAGAAAATGAATTTAAGTTTAAATTAACTGTTACTGTAGGCACTTTTAAACTCAGTAAGTGATAGAGAATTAGCCAAAATCTTTTGCAGCAGTATAATTATATTCAAATATGTAAAGGAATTTTTATTAATTTATTTTAGTTTTATTATATTTGGTTTGGGCCATCCTAAGCGGTGTTCATGGCTAACTCTTGGCTCTACACTCAGAGGTCACTTCTGATGGTGCTTGGTGGACAATAAACAGTGACAGAAAGGGAAGCCAGAGATCAAATCAGTGTTACATTGTCCGCCAATGTAAAGGACATTTTAATAGAGGATTTCAAACCTAATTATTCTTTTCCTGAAAAAAGATATGATAGCAAACTTGCTTGAACCCAAATACTTATTTAATGTCATGTACTAATGCTTAACAATTATGAAATGGTGGCAATTTAGACTAAAAAATACTATATCATGAAAACTTTCTCTTTCAAATTACAAGAACAACTTTCAACTTTATTCTTCAAATATAAAGATTTATGTAGAACTGTTAAAATCAGTACCTAGAAGGGCTACATATTTCTGAGGTCTTGGAGCAAATAAAATAGCACTTTTTTAGTATTGTTATCACCAATTCATCTTAAAGTAGAATGATTGTGTCTTAACTAATAGTAGTGTAATTTTTAAAGTGAAATAAGGTCTCTGTAATTGACATATATCTACTTACTACTGTCTATCTATTACCTATTATATAAAGACAGTGAATCCTAAATCAAGATCATGTAATTTGACAAATAAAAATTTATATTTGGAGAAGCATAAGATTAATGAACTAATAGTGATTTGATACTTAACCTGTTGTCTGAAATAATATAAATAATTTTTAATTGGGAGCTAAAATATTCTTGTATCTTATTATTTATAAAACTTGTTCAACATTGAAAATAGGACATTTAAGCTCCTTGTAAATGTTAACATACTCAAAGACATTTGTTATGTCCACTTCTCATTTAAATTTATAGGAAAGATGATTATTAAAACTAATATTTTTCTTATGAAAATGAGTTTAGTTATTACTATTTGATAATTGGTTTCCATATAGTCACAGTTAAATATATTTGCTCATAACACTATTTTGTAGATATTACAAATAGTTCTGAGTCAAAATTGGAATAGACTGATATATCACTTTTCTATCTAAAAATTACATGTTTTAACAGTTTCAAAGAAATATCAGAAATATAAGATAATTTATTTTTAAAAGTACAATACTTTTAGAATACTTATTTTTCAAGATTTTGAAAAGTTCTATTAAAAGTAAGCTTTATAAAAATATATATATATATATTTTTATAAAGCTAAAAATATAACTCACTTCTAAGTAAGTATATATATGTATATATATACATATATATATATATATGTATATATATATATATATATATATACTTACTTAGAAGTGTGCCTGGAGGACATTTAAACATATGTAAAAGAAAATCAGATGAGGCTTATTCTGTGAATGAATTTATGGTCTTAAAAATCTTTTCTTAAAATCATTTTTTCCTACACTACATTTTAAATGAAAAGTTCTACTGAAAAGGGTCATTTTGACCCGTTCATTTTGGTTTAACTATTATGAAACTGTTAAATATTTTAAAGGCTGTTAAGATTCTTTGCGGCAGAATCACATGCTAAGATTTGTGTTCCTTATTTAAACTGGGAAAAAAAAACATAAATTTTGTGATGAATAAAGAGAGAAAAACTTTAGATAGGAGAGCCAGAAATTCAGGAGAGTGACTCCTGACAAATTGTCTTAGCAGAAATTTCCCTAGCTGAATACATGAGTATAGCTGCAGCACAGGGCAGCAGAACCTCTCAATATCCCAGGGCTCCCTATAAGTTGATTAAACAGCTTGACCTGGACAACAAATTGGATTTTAGGTAGAGTACTGGAAAGAAGAGAACTTCACCTTGAAAAAGATCTTCAAGCAAGTACTGGTCACCACTATTTGTGAAGAAACTATGGTTAAGTCTAGGAAAAGATCGAGAGGAATGAACAGTCCGTGGAGTTTACCAGTGGTTGAATAGTTTGTGGTGTGCCACAGATAAAAATTAAAATAAATTACAACAAGCAAAGTATGGTACAAAATACAACATTGATTGTGGAACTGTTATTCCTAGAGCAGTTTAGCAATCTAAGCCCACAGATCAAATTAAACCTGTAGTCTGTTTTCATTACATTCTAACCAAATGCTTTGTAAAGTAATGAAGACCTATAAAAAAGAAGAAAGAAAAAGAACAAGAGGAAGATAGACTGAAATTCTTATGAAATTCTAATAGATCCAACGTGGCCAGGCTTATTTTAGCTGTCAGGTTTATAAAATTATATAAGCAGCAATCAATAATTAATAAAAGAGGAGGAATAACATAAAAATAAATGTATAACCAATAAAAGAGGAAATGATTTCAAATACATTCAATAGGACCAGTATTATCCTGGTAACCAAAAGACAGAAAAAAATTACAAGTCAAAACCAAATACCTGAATAGGTTTGTATTTATTAAGGAATTTGAAGCAATAATTAATAAGCTTCCAACACAGACACCACAGATCCAGATGAGTTTACTGGTAAATACCACCCAACATTTATTTATTTTTTAAGCATTTTATTATACCACTGTTAGATACACAATTACAATAATGTTCATATTTGGGTTTTGGTCATACAGAGTTCCAGCACCCATCCCTCCACCAGTGCCCATCTCCCACCACCAACATCTCGGATTCCCTCCCCCTCCCCAGCCCACCTCCATAGGAGGTTCTTTATTTCTTCCCTTTCTCTCTATCTCTTTCTCTTTTCCTTCCCTTCCATATTACCACCAACCATTTAAAGAAGAAATAATGAAATGTTCTGCAACCCATTGCAGAGACTAGCTGTAGAATGAATGCTTGAAAATTTATACTATAAGGCCTAGAGAGATAGTACAGCAGTTATGGCACTTGTCTTAGATGCAACTGGCCAGATTTGATCCCAGCACCCAATATTTTCCTTGAACATCTCAAGAAATAATTCCTGAGTACAGAACGAATAATAACTCTGGAGTATCACCAGATGTAGCCCCACAACAAAAACCAAAATATCTCTAAGACCAGTGTTACCGTATTATGAGAACTAAAGTTTTCTTTTAATAACACTACTGATCAGTATTGCTCATGAGCATATATAAAAATATTCAATAAAATGAACTGAATCTTAAAAGTAGTACAAATTGAATTCTATTCTGTGACTAGTAGGGTGTATCTTAGGTAAATTCATGACTGGCTCAACATTTAAAAGTCAACTGGTATAGGACCAGAAGGATAGTATATCAGGTATGCTGATAGTATATCAAGTACTTGCCTTACACATAATTGACACCACACATGTTTCTCCAAGTTTCACCAAGAGTGGCCCCTGAGTGCAGAGCCAGGAGGACATTCCTGAACACCAGCAGGTTTGGCCTTCCTCAAAAAAACTTACTAAACTATTTCACATTACAACTAAATAGAAAAACACTACATGATCATATTAACTGATACAGATATCATCATGTTAATTGACACAGTAAAATTGTTTTGATAAATTTTAAACCTGTTTGTAGAAAATCACCTTTCAGTTAATTGAGAATAGAGACAAATTGCTTTTTGGTAGACAACATTTTTTTTTAAACACAGGTAAGGGAAGGGGATGTGTCAAGTGACAGAGCATAGCTTTTACATGGAAATGTAAGGTAGCAAATCATAATCATTTGCCACACAACATAAACACAGTGGTCCCCACTGTTGTGACTCATAAACATAAAGCTAAAGTGAAAATAAAAGCCAATAGCTTCCATCATACTTAATGGTGATCTTACCACTTTTTAAAAAAGTTCTTGTACTCTAAGTCATTACATTCATTATGGCATGAAAAGGAAATGAAAGTTGTTAGATCAGGGTAAAAGTCATAAAACTGTCTTCATTAGAAAATAATATGATTATATATGTAGAAAATATGAAAGAATCTAAGAAAGGAAATTAAAATTGATAAGAATGATAGCAATGCTACAGGATACACGATTAATATATGGCTACTTTCTATAAGCTAACAATGGAAAATTGAAATTTCCCATTCAAAACACGTTATGGGCCAGAGCGATAGCAGAGCGGGTAGGGTGTTTGCCTTGCATGCGACCGACCCCAGTTCGATACCTTGCATCCCATGTGGTCCCCTGAGCACCACCAGGAGATATTCCTGAGTGCAGAGCCAGGGAGTAACCCCTGAGCATTTCCAGGTGTGACCCCAAAAAAGAAAAAAACATGTTATTAATGTTACAAACACCACTGCCATCAAATTAATGCCTCAGTATAAATCTAACAGTATTTATACAAGATCTATGTGAGGAGAACTACAAAACACTAATGAAAAAACTTAAAGATGTTTGAATAGAGAGATATTTCATACAAATGTATAGAAGACTTTCCAACATACTTAATATATACATCAAAATTTTAGAAATTAACTTATGACTATAGACAGTCATTTTAAAATTTACATGAGAAGCTAAAGATGTGGATATCAAATGCAATATAGAAGAACAAAGTAACAGGATTGAAACTATGTGAAAGTCAAATGTACTTCAAAAGTTATGTGGTAATCAGGACAGTGTGGTATTAACAAAGTAACAGGAAAACATGTCAGTGAAACAGAATAGTTACAAAATCTACCCACAGCTTTTCATTTAATCAGTCAGTTATGGTATAGTTAATCTTTGATCAAGGAGCAAATATAATACACGAGAGCAAGAGAGCAGAGACAGAATTTTCAACAAATGATGTTGGAACAACTGAATATCTGCATGAAAATAATTAATCCAAAGCCAAGATTTACAATAGTGAGAAAATTTAACTCATTATTCTTAAAACATCTTGTTTGGGCCATACCCAGGTATGCGTAGGTCTTACTCCAGCTCTGCACTCAATGCCAGTGGTACTCAGGGGATCATACAGGATGATTGAGATTGATCCTGGGTTGGCTGTGTGTAAGGCAAACACACCACTGGCTATACTACCTCCCTAGAACCTGGGTCTTGAATTTAATACAAATGTAAATTATATAAAATGGAAAGCGCTAAAACTCTTGGGATGAAATTTTAAATGTTACTACTATATGTATTGATAAGCCTTTAAAGCGCAACATCAAAGACACAGTCTATGAAAGAAAAGTGACACGATGGTCTTAATTAGAATTTAAAAATTCTAATTGGATAAGGACAATATCAAATAAGACTGTGAGAATTTTTTTTCAAAAGATGCTCTTGAAAAAGAACTGCTAAGCAAAATATGTAAATAATTATCTAAACTGAATTAGCAAATCAAAGAAATTTAATAATATAATAATAAACAACCTAATTAAATATGGAACAACTAACAACATGTTTCTTACCAATGAAGATATATTGATGCAAAAAACCCCAAACAAAAACATATGAAAAATATTCCACACCAAATATTATCAGGAAAATACAATTAAAATGAGGGTGGGATACTAGTATATGCCTATATATAGTCATATCTGTGATACTAATTGCACCAAATTTTGGCAAGAATATTGAGAAATAAGTTGATGGAAATGATAAATAATAAAGCCCCTCTCTTCCTTCCTTTCTCCTTCCTTCCTTCCTTCCTTCCTTCCTTCCTTCCTTCCTTCCTTCCTTCCTTCCTTCCTTCCTTCCTTCCTTCCTTCCTTCCTTCCTTCCTTCCTTCCTTCCTTCCTTCCTTCCTTCCTTCCTTCCTTCCTTCCTTCCTTCCTTCCTTCCTTCCTTCCTTCCTTCCTTCCTTCCTTCCTTCCTTCCTTCCTTCCTTCCTCTTTATTCTCTCTCCTCTTACTTTTACTTTCAAACTCAGCAGCGTTCAGGGATTACTCCTGGTTCTGTGTTTAGGCCTTACTTTTGGCAGGACACTGGGACTATATGAGGTGTCAGAGATCAAACTCAGGAGGGTCTGATGCAAGCAAGTGTCCACTATGCTGTACTATCTCTCCAACCCCAGTATTTTCTTTTTAAAAATATGTACCCTGAGCATTGCCAGGTACCCTGAGCATTGCTGGGTGTGACCTAAAAAAGCAAAATAAATAAATAAATAAATAAATAAAAATAAAAATATGTACACGTGTGTGAAATATGTGATCTAGCAATCTTCCTCTTTTAGCATTTTCTAAATCTGCACACAAATGGTTATAGAAACTTTATTCATAATTGCTAAAATTGGGCAAGCTATACATGTTCTTCAATAAGTAAATGAACAAATATACTATGGTATATCCAGATAATGGTGTTCCATAATAGGTATTACATTCCCAGAAACATTCCCTGTGTTTCCCTCTGACTATTACACACCTCAAACTACTCTAAAAATAAAGTTTTTAGTACCAGTCAACAAACCAAACATTTTAAAAAATGCTATAAGGTAAAAATCCCTCAGGAGTATAGACAAAATATGATCAAGTTAAATCCAACAATACATGAAAGAGAAAGTAATTGCTACCACATAGGCTCTGTTCTATAGATAAAACATTGCATTTATGTTCTAAAAGCAAATATTTTCATTCACAATTTGACGAACTAAAAAAGAAAACAAAATGACCATTTCATCTGATCCTAATAGGTATTTCCTCCTCCTCTCCCTATGTGTCATTAAAAAACACTTCTCAGTAAACTATATCTAAAAGGAAACTTCCTCGACTTGATGAGTGGTTTCTGCAAATACCCAGTGGCAAATAACGTTTGTTTAAATGTTTCCCCATTCCTCTTTTGAACAAGGGGAGGATGTAAAGAAGTTAGACCTTCAGCATGGTCCTAACATGTTGGAGGCCCTAGCTTCTTCAGCAGCGTACTCTGAAAAAAAAATAAAGAGAAAAGAAAGTGCACAGATGTAGAATACCAACATTCTTAAATAAATGAGCATAACGAAAGCAAGTGTTCTTGTTTAATGAAACATTAATTTGTTTCTAGTGCAGATGAATGTAGTTTTCCTCTTTATTTTTTGCATATTTAAATTTCCTATTCATCATTAGATAAAATAAAGAGGTAAATGAACTTCAAAATGGTATTTTTCCAGTTGAAACTTTGATTTTCTTTTCTCTGTAAATGCTTTTGAAGGGCTTGTGTCAGATAAAGTCTACTTTATGCAATCTGTTTTATAAAGTCTGTTAATATTGACCAAATAAGCATTTTTCATATTTTTATGTGGCAGTTAGCCTACTAATTTTTTGGCTAGCGCATAATATCCTGGTATAGTCTTATAGACATAATAACTGCCAGGAAAATGTTTGGCCAGGCCTCTTTCAACTAAGGGAAAGGATATTCATGATTATGTGACATGTATATTTAGAATATAATATTTCAAGTTAGCTTTGGCAAGAAAATACTCATGCACTAAAACATGTGAGATATCTTGAATCCTTTTTGGAGAAGCCCTCAAAAGAAAATAATTTAGGAGTTACTAGCATTTCTCTTAACTCTGACTTCTCAATAAACTTTTAGTATATTTGCATTTTTCCTTACTGGCTTTCTTTTCTCCTTCAACTTTCATTAAACATGCTTTTCTTGGGACTGTGTTAAAGCACTTGCCCAGTATATGTAGTGTCTGGGTTTGATTCCTTGGCACCAATGGTCATCTGGGAGAACCCAGCATTTTAGGGATCGCTGGGGTATCTTCAATACAACAGGACTTTAGCAGAACTATGCCTTGAGACCCTTCTGTTGAATCAAATGCCTGAATGGATGAGAATATCACCTAGGGACCCTGAACCTCTTAAGCATATTTGGGAGCTCTCCCACCCCTACACACAGACATACACAGACACAGACACAGACACACACACACACATACACTTATTTGCTTTTGTTTCAAGTATTCTTTGTTATAAAATATTATATCATTTAAATTTTCATAGGACTTTAAAAAAACTCAATTGTGATCATTTTAAGATTTTCCTTTAGAGATTATTGTGATGTTGGGGAATGTTTTCCCTAAATATGTTAAAAGAGACTGTGTCCCAAGAGAGAAGGTATGGAGATGGAGGTAAACACATACCATCAAAGTAAATACAATTTCTTTGGTTGACTGCAATTGGAAACCAAGGGTATCCGCTATTCTGTAGTTCTGCCAACACTCCTATCTCCAAACTATAAACCCCGAGCCAACTCTGGCAAATGACTGAAATCTGACACCTCATTTCACTTAATGCTTGTGATAACTTCTTTTGTGGTCAAATTCAAGGTAATTTTTCTTTGTGCTGTATACGAGAGTTCCCAAAATAAAGAGAAAAATCCCTGCTGGTTTGATTTCAACTGTTTTAACTCCTGTTTTGACTCCTTGTCCCTTTTAAGCCATCTCATGTCAAAATCAATTCCAGTTGGTATGAGTTTATAAAAATAAAGTTCCAAAATTTATGGAGACATTTGATAATAAGTTGGTTAAAGTGTAAGTGACTGCTGCAAATAAAAATAGTAAAACTTAATACAAAGGACCTGAAAAGACTTTTCTTGGTGTGGAGATTGGAGGATAAGGAGACGGGGTACATTTATTTCTTCTCTGATTTGTATGTTTGTGGAGACAGATCTTCAGTTCCACTAACATTACTCAAGACTATGCCTGGGGAGTTCTATGACTTTCTGCCAAAACAGCTTGGAAAACAGCTGGTGATAATTCTGGCTTCGTTCCCCGCTCAACAGCTGATGTTCAGAAGCGGGAGGCAATTGAGTGGGTGTGTTCTGAGCATGGCTTCACTACTTCCCAGTGAACTGCTCCTGCTCCCACGCGAAAGAGCACATCTCTAAGGCTGACTTCCTAGAAAAGGCGTCAAAGGGATGTGCGTTCTACAGCTTTAGGTACTAGCAAAAGTGATCTGATCACGTAGAGGTCCCGAGACAGAAGTCAAAAATAACAAATGATTCTGTCATATTCTGAGAAATCCTTCATTCAGTTACACCGGTTAAAAAATTCAATACTTTTAAGATAGAACAAGGAAGTTAACATGGAACTTGGTGATTTACCATTTGTAGTTAAACCTTTAATTATAATTTTGCTTAATTATTTTAAGTAATTTATTTTAAAATTTTAATTTATGTAACTCTTGAGTGAAATAAATTAAACCAGAGGCAGGAGAACAAACACAAGATGATCTTATTCATCTGTGGTATATGGAGGAATAGAAGAAGGGTATGGGAATTATCAATTGATAAACCTTGGGCACCCAATTACAAATCTGGGAATGCTCAGTAGAGGCAAGAGGAGGGAAATGCTTAGGTTTGTTGTAAGTAACACAGGAGTATAGCTGGAGGGTCTAAAGCACTTGAGTGGTGACTAAGGGAGGGAAAAGTATGTGTCAAAACCAGAACTTCTGATGAATAAATAATAGGGAGTTGCTGTGAAGGTTAAGAAAAGTCAGAACACAGGAGGGAGAAGGACGGGGGTAATGGATATTTCGGTGGCAGTAGTGTGAAAAAAACATTGTGTATCAGTACTACAAAATTAAACACTTGTAATTCTATTAAGTTGTCTGTAGTTAAAAAAATTATTTTTTTTAACCTGGACCATGTTGACTTAAAAGTTCAAAGGAAGTAGTTTTAGGTACTTATACTGATGTTTACTATAGTTTTTTTTTCCTGATTATCTATGGTAGTGTGTATTCTTCATTTTTTAAACAGAAAATTCTGAGACATAAATTTCATTCTTATCTTTACCAACACCTAATGTAACTGTGAACAAATCACTTAATTTCCTGATTTTTCCATTTCCCCCCCATAATCATATAAATAAGATTTCAAACTTATTTTGCACTGATATCTTCATTGTGATAATACTCTGCTTTAGTGATCACCAGTTTCCATTCTGTAGTCTCAAAATCATTTCATAATTTATTCTAGAACTTGGTCTGAATCTATTTCAATTTTACCAAGTCTCTGAATCTATTTCAGTTTTACCAAGTCTGTACATTCTATTATTCTTTCTAGTTACTATTTCTGGTTTTCAAATGGCTTTATTCTATAGGATTTCAATTACCATAGGACAAGTCAGTAGATCTACATTTAAGAACATTTAGACGTTTCTTGCCATATGCTCATTGTTTTGGGTTTAAAATTTCTCTTTTTTTTAAGCACTATTCAGATTAGTGTTTCTTCTCTTTGTGTTTATTTTTTTTTTATTTTTCATACAGAACCATTTTATTTTGAGAAGTTTGGAAGCATATCCTCTGAAACATTATAAATAATTAGGATGTTTTCAGATTTGAGTTACAGAAAATAGAGTCCAATTATATCTATTGTTAAGTGACTTAATAGCTTAGTAACAAAATGGCTCAGACACTATTGAAGATAGGGATCAAACATTGTATTTAAAACCTATTTTATTTCCCCCCTATGTTGATTCTTTTTTCTTCTTTGAACTGAATACATTTACAGGCATTTTCCTTCTTTTGCATTAATGTTTGTGGCAGTTCTGGCAGCTCTGAACCCCTTCCTTCAAGAGGTAAGGACATATGAATTTCTGCTAAAATTATTCAGGATCATATTGATTACGCTGAACTAAATACTAGTCCTTGAACTAATCACTGAGTGAGCAACAAAGGCTAAGGTATGTTTCACAATGCATATATGTATACATATATACTATTCTTAGCTTGATTGTTGGCAGAAGGTAGATCTAAGGATATGCGGAAGGAAGGTCTGATGGATACTGCCTGTTAACAGATACACAGGGACTTCTGGCAGACTGTCTCCCAATAGAGTTAGTATGTAGAAATCCCTAGTGAGACTGTTAATCAAAGTTGCAGGTACCCAGACAAGGCTATCCTAGGTCATTTCTCTGCACATTTCCCTGTTGGCTATAACTAGCCCAAGATGAGTCTAATGGACAATGCTTAAAGTTAGGCAAAAAACCAGGTTTTTCTTGTTCTTCTGTCTGACACGTCCTTGCCATCATGGGCTAGTACAGAAGGCTGCATTAGCAACTGTAATGCGTTCTTTTGTTCATCTCCTCTTACCTAGATAGCACCCCCTGCAGGTTTTTGGTTCCTGGTTATCTCCTTCCTATTATTCCTAAGTCCTATTCAATGAATGTGAACTGTCTTTGTAATGTAAACCATGCAAACTTTAAGCTGTATTGCCCTTTGAGACAATGGGATAAGAGAGTTGGGGTCTTGGTGGAGGTGGTCAGTCAGTCAGCTCAAGTAAGTGAGCTCAGGTCAGTGAGCTCAGGTCAGTCAGTCAAATGAGTTAGTTCAAATGAGTGAGCTCAGGTCAGTGAGCTCAGGTCAGTCAGCTAAAGTCAGTTAGCTACGGTTAGTCAGCTGCCAAGATGAGAACTGCTGCCCCTCTGGCTGGTGATCATTAAAAATATTAATGGATATACATCGTGTTCCTGGTGTCTCATCTCTGCGCCTCCGACCCAGCAGGACATTCCTGCATCACTTGATCACTTGATCACTTGACTTCCCGTTGATCATCGATTTGCTCCAGTGGGACCAGTAATATCTCAATACATCCTGTCACATGCTAGATAGCCCAAGGGCATCTGCCCTCTCCAGGAACATAAGAAGCCTCAAAACTATTCCATCAGTCATGGGAATAATGTCTATAATTGTTACTGATATTTGGCATATCAAATACTACACGGGTAGCTTGCCAGGCTCTGTCGTGCGGGTGGGATACTCTAGTAGTCAACTCAAATTTCGAGCATTATACTATTCTTAGCAAGATCAATAAAGAACTTAAATACAAAGGAAAGCCTATAAAATGTGCAGCAGATCTATCAAATGAAATTCTACAAGTCAGAAGCAAATGGAGGGATATAGACAAAATCTCAATGAAATGAGCATCTCACCTGGAATTCTCTATGAAGCTAGATTATCATTTAAATTTGATAGAAGAGTACAGAGTTTCTTGGATAGTGAATAGCTCAGGAAATTTATAGTCTTGAAATCAGTTTTGATTAAAAAATGAAATGAGAATCTTTAAAGTATAGGAGAAACTTCCTAAAATTTGGCATTGAATATGGCATTTACTAATGGAACATATTGTTATCCACTATAAGATTGAGAATGTATGTTAATTTCTAGATTGCTAAGGAGTTTTATACATTTTCAATAATGAATATATTTCTCCTTTTTATTTATTGTTCTATGTCTGATCAGTTTCTTTTGTTTCCAAAATTTTTTATTGAAATATTTTGCGTATTTAGTTCAGACACTTAAGCGGTATTCATAGTATTTTCAGATATAACTAACCTTTCCTATTTTGGATTTAACACTTTGTACTTTTAAAACCCTAGCCATCTTTTTCCATTTAAATGTTCTTATTTCTCTTTATGTATATGAGCACAGAATTTTTTGAAAAGTTTTATTTATGACAGGAAGACATGATAATTACCACAATAAGATTAAAGGCAAAATAAAGTTTAAAGCAATATATTTTAGATGCCAGACTTGAAAACTTAGTTACATAAATGGGAATAGTCAGTATACTATATTATATTAAATTATTTGAATTTCTTTACATAGGTTACAATCTTATGGCAATCAGTCATCAAAAACTGACTTTTCTTTAAGTTTTTTTTGGAGCAAGCAATATGAAATAAATTGGTCATATGCATCAAAGGGTTTAGGCTAGGGATAGGAGGGAACCTGGTGGAATTGATGGAGTAAAGGACCATTGCTGACGGATTTGGTATTAAAACAACATATGCTGGAAACAACTTTTTATGGTCAGGTTTGTAAATCACAGTGTCAATAAAAATAAAAATAAATTTATAAAATACACCTACTATTCCTTAAGAAATGTAAAGATTCAACCCCAGTAGAATTACATGGAAAATGTAGGAGGATCAGACTGCTACAATATTATTTTCTTAAGTTCAAGTAGCACATTAGGGACATTAGGGAGCAAACATAGAGTTATAATGGTAATAATCAAATACATATTTATTTTTGCTTGTTTTTTGTTTTGGGGCCAATCTCACTGGTGTATCAGGGCTTGCTCCTGACTCCATATTTAGGAATCACTCCTGGTGGTACTCAGAAGAACATAGGGAGTGAGGTATCAAACCTGGCTCTGCTGGATGCAGATCAAGTATCCTGACCACTGTTCTATCTGTATGGCCCCACATATTCTATTATTGTAACTTATATTGGTACTATAAACTATCACTTGATCACTAGAACCCCGTTATTCATTGATTTGCTTGAGCAGGCGTCAGTAACATTTCCATAGGACCCTATCACGTGCCAATGTAGCCCAATGGCATCTGGTTGATTCAGGAATATGAAGAGCCTCAAACTGTTCCTTCAGGGTCTTGACAATGAAGTCTGAGCATCTTGTAGGTGGGCGGCCACGTGATCTTTTGACAACCTGTGGGATCCAGTTGGTAACGGCTCTAGTCCAGCGGTTGTCTCCAAATCGCATTACATGTCCAGCCCATCTGATTTTCGATTCCTTGGCAAACGAGACAGCATCCCTGATTCTGGGATAGTGACAGAGGTCAGAAGTCTGGATTCCTTCTTTTCACTTGAGTGAGACGTGATATTCCAAGCATAGCTCTTTCGATTCCTCTCTGGGATACCCGAACAGTATTCTCATCCTGCTTTCGTAGGGCCCAGGTCTCTGAGGCATATGTTATTGCAGGGAGAACAGTGGGTCAAAGAGATGTGCCCGGAGCCGGAGGTTCTTTGTCCTTTTAGCTATTTCTTCGATGCCTTTGAAGTCATTCCATGCCCTCTCTTCCTCCTGCGCAGCTCAGGTTTTAGGTCGTTCATCATGTTGATTTCTCGACCTAAAGCAATTCATGGTAACTCACAGTTCCAGAGGCTGAATCTAAATGTTGGATATGAGAATCTCCTGGTGGACCATTCCACAATGAAATTGACCACATCTTATTCCATTGAATGTTTTGCCTGACCAATGTTACTGTCATCCCAAAATTCCAAACAGGATCGGACCACCGTCTCCTTCATGCAAAATTCTACTTCCTTCAATGGGGAGAAAAGGCTGCAAAATTTAAGAAGAGAACTCTCAGAATGACCACCAATGGGAACTCTTTGGCATCATTGCAGCAACATGGGAATATGATGCTATCATTGACAACATCGATGAAGAATACAGCCGACTGGTTTAGCACCTGCATGATTGTATGAAGAACGCCAAGAGAAAGACACAAAAGGACGCCTGACTTCAAAAAACTCTCAAGCTCATTCACCAACTTGGCAAGGCGTGAGCCTCAGGTGAACAAACGCTTAATGTTCAAGCTTGCAAAGCAGTGCAGAGAAGGATAAAGGAAGACCTCAAAGAGAGAAGAGCAGAAATACTGGCTGATAGTAGAAGCCGGTAAAAGCTTTTGCAAAGCCTGCCTGTCTTTTGCCTACTATAAGACCGTGATGACTGCCCTTTGATGACCTGATGGATCTATCACATCTTCCAGAAAGGCAACGTAGAAGATTATTCATAACTTTTACTCAGATCTCTTTTTAATAGCCACGTCCACCTGCCCACATACCAAATTCCACAGGATGGATACGTTCCCAATGTTCTCCCTACTGAAATCCAACATGCCATTTTGTCAGTAAAGAAGCAAACAACACCGGCCCAGACAAAGTCAGACCAAAACACCTGAAAATCTGCCATCAGTACTCATCAATACACTGGCTCGTCTCTTCACATGCTACTGGTATGAATACAAGGTGCTCTCCCAGTGGAAAACCAGCAGGATCGTTCTACTGTTCAAGAAGAGAGACATCCACGACTTTGGCAACTATCGCCCCATCTGCCCATGTTGTCCATCATCTACAAGCTGTTCACTCGAGTCATCCTAAACAGGATCGGCAGAACTTTACATGAAGGATAACCATGCGAGCAAGCTGGCTTTCAAAAGGGATTCAGCACAATCGACCATATCCACACGGTAACCAAGCTCATTGAGTTTGTAGGGAGTTCAAGATGCCACTCTGTCCCACTTTTATTGATTTAAAAAAAATTCAGATATAAATTCAAAAGGTAATGATTTTTAAAATTGGTTTTAAAAAAATCCGGATGTGTTTGTAAGAAATATATTTCAAATATAAAACATAAGCATACTAATAGTTGATAAAATTAGTGGACAAAATATACTCCTTTATTAAGTTAATTTAAAGAAAATAAAGACAGCATATATATTATAATATCTTATATAATGAATAGTATATTATGTTTTATAATATAATACATTTTATATATCTTTATTTGCTATATATATATATATCTTATATATAAATTTATATTTTTATATACATAATATAATATCTATTTTACTTTTTATGAAAATTTTCTTTAAAATAATTTAAAGAATATCAGAAGGTAGCTTTAATATTATAAAAAGTATATTTCAGAGAATTTAACTAAAAATAACATAGTAATAATACAATTTCTTGATTGTCCTGAGGACAAAGGAATGCTAAAATTTTATGTAATATGTGATAGAGCCTCAAAATATCTGAAACAAATTAGATAGAACTAAAGAAATCAAGTTCATAATATGTTTGTTAAATTTACTCAGTCCTCACTACTGACAAAATCAGTAGACAAATTTTTGTATGATATGATACTTATTATACTTCATTATAAACTTGATTTATTTGATACACTTTCTAAAATACTCCACTCAACAACAGAATATGTATTAATTTTTAATTGCACATAGAAAATTTTCAGCATTGGTCATGTCTTATGCTATTAAAGCGGCATCAGGAAATTTAAAGTGATTCAAGTCTTACAATGCTTATTTTTTGATAACAGTGACATTAAATATTGTAATAGACTAATAATGGGAAAGTGCCAAATATTTAAACACATATAACATAATCCTTCATAATTGATTGGTAAAGAAAGACATAAAGAAGAAGTTAAAGCACTTTTACACTGAATAAATATTAAAGCAACATTCCCAGGTTTATGGAATTCACTAACTCTATACTAAGTAATGATTAGAAGACAAGACATAAATGAAATCAGTGGAATCAGTGAATTTTAAGAAATCAAGATATTTAGGACAAATTCAAGTTGGTGTAAGTAGAAAGCAATCAATAAAAATAGTGTTTACAAAATAAGTTAAAAATAATGCAGAGCATTAATAAAAACTGAAGGCCGGCTTTTTAATACCAAGGAGTGAATAAGTCTTGCATCAAGAACAAAAGGAAGCCTTCTTCCATCCTTGGATACTCTTACATATGTCCAGCCAACAGACTTTGTGCTTCCTCAGAGACCCTCATGCACTAACTCTATTCTTTCTTGCTGGAACTCTGAACTGTGTCGCTACATAAGCCTCTTAACAGCTGATGAACAAGGCAATAAGGAAACACTAGCCTTGGAGGAAGAAATGGAAGAGATGACTTAACAGACCATACATAGTTCCTTCAAATCACAAAAGTTGAGTACACATAATTCTCCAATGCAAGCAGGATATTCTCTAAGATAGACTACATCTTGTATCACAAAACATGTCTCCATAAAATGAAGAATATTGAGATTATGTCAACTAACCTTTGAGAAGATGAGGCTTTCAAAAGAAAATTAATCACAACAGAAATGAGTTAAAAACTCAAACACTTGGCAATTAACTCACTGTGAAATTTGGAAACAAATTAGAATGAATATACCACATACAAGCCAAAGAAGTGTTAACAATAGAATCTAGAAACAATCCAAGTTACCAAAAACAGATGACTGTCTAAAAAAAAACTATGGTACATCTATACAATGGAATACTATGCAGCTGTTAGGAAAAAATGAAATCATGAAATTTGCTTATAAATGGATGGACATGGAGAGTATCATGGTGAGTGAAATGAGTCAGAAGGAGACAAACAGACGTAGAATTATGACACTCATTTGTGGGATGCAAAAATAATATGACATATTATGTTTTATGTTCAATACCCAAGAACAATAGACACAAGGGCTAGGTGGATTTGTCCATGGTTGGAAGTCCTGCTTCAAGTGCTTGGGGAAAAGAAAGTTGGGACAGGAAAGGGACGACTATGACAAAGAAAGTTGTAAATGTTCACTTTGGATAAGAATTGTGTGTTCAAAATAGGTAAAGAAAAAAACATGATAACGTTTCAGTATTTATATTGTAAAAGCATAATGCCCAATGTGGGTAGCAGCAAGAGAGAGAGAGAGAGAGAGAGAGAGAGAGTTCTTGCTATAGAGACAGGCTGGAGGTGGGGGTGGAGTGGTAGGAGAGTAAAGGGAACATTGGGGAAGGGAAATGTACACTAGTGGAGGGATGGGCATTAGAACATTGTATGGCGGAAACCCTATCATGAATAACCTTGCAATTGTATTTCATGATGATTCAATTAAAAAAAGCTGTGTTAGGCAAATTTATAGAGAGGTAGAACTTCACTAGGAAACATGAAAGCTAGAAAGCCTAGTATTTTGTTGAAGATATTTGCATCTCTGTTCATCAGGGATATTGGCCTATGGTCCTATTTTTGTGGTGTCTCTGTCTGCTTTTGGGGCCTAAGTGATATTGCCTCATAGAAACAGGGAGTGTTTCTATTCCTTCAATTTCTGGGAACAGCTTGAAAGGATTTTAAATTTTGAAAAAAGTCAGTAGTGAGTCCATTTTGGTCTGTAAATTTAACCCAGCAACTCATCGAAAAGATCACATACACCATAACCAAGTAGAATTCATCCAGGGGATGCAAAAATGGTTTAATATTCACAATTTAATCAACATAATACACCATATAAATAAAAAGATAAAACACATTATCTTATAATAAACACAGAGAAAGCATTTGAAAAGATACAGCACCCATTGGTGATGATAAAAACTCTCAACAAATGGGGAGAGTTCCCTCAACAAATTGAATTAACATTCCTCAATATAGTCAAAACTATCTACCAGAAGCACTCAGCAAGCATTAGTCTAAATGGGAAAAATATAAAAGCTTTCCCTCTAAGGCTGGCTTTTCCTAGAACATGCCTCTATGTCTTCCAGGCTACAATCCTAGCCCCAATAAGGTCCTAACTCAGTTGCATATTATTGGGTTATAACAGAATTTATTCCATTAATACGTTCTTTTTCTTTTTTTTTGCTTTTTGGGTCACACATAGAAATGCTCAGGTTACTTCTGTCTCTGTACTTGGAATTACTCCAGGCAGTGCATAGGGGATGATATGAGATGCTGGGAATCAAACCCAGGTTGGTCACATGCAAGGAGAGACCTTATCCACTGGACTTAATTTTTTGTTTCTAATCATTGGAAGACCATGATTACTGTTTTAATTTCCCTGATGTTATTTAGTTGTTCTTGTACTCCATTTACTCTTGATTCAGCCTAGAAGGTTGTGAAGTCCAAAAAATAAATCAATTTCATCTAGGTTCTCCAGCATCAGAGCTTAAACATGCTCATAGTAATCCTTAATAACTCTTTGTATTCATGTTGTATTTTTTGTGACATTTCTCTTATTTCTACTTAGGCTTATTAAAATTTTTCTCTATTGCTTTGTGAGTAATAATAATGTTTCTTTGATTTTGTTTATACTTAAAAAGAGCTTTTGTTTTGGTTGACATTTTGAAGTTTTTGTGGGGGTAGTTTTCCAGTTCATTAATTTATGCTCTAAGTTTTATTATTTCTTCCTTTCTGCTTGCCCTAGGTGCCCTTTTTGTGATCATTTTCTAAATGTTTCACCTGAACTATTAAGATATTTATTTGAGTTTGTTTTTTTTATAGAATCACCATGATATACACAGTAACAAAGTAGTTTATGTCCTTCAAACTTCCAGGAGTGGTCCTTGAGCTCAATGTGACCCAAAATCAAAAACCCGTTGCAAGGCAGACACCTGACTCTGGTACTGTTTCTCACCTGTGTTAGGGTGTTGACGTGGGACTATGCCTTGACTTTAGCTCCTAAAAGCAAAGTCATAACAGATCCTGGGCCAGAGTGACAGCACAGTGAGGAAGACGGCCCCTTACTACAACTTACCCAGGTTCCCTCCAGCACCCCAGAGGGTGAGTCTCCTGAGCACTGCCCGTAGTGTTCCCTGAGTGTAGTAGAGCCAGAAATCCTGAAAATGCCAGGTGAAGGCACTAAAATAAAACCAAAACCAGAATCCAGAAAACCCTAAACTAACAACATCATGTTGACATGCGAAGAGCAACAGAATAAAGTGGAAGAGTAGGAGAGAAAGGATACGAAAGGGCATTTGCCTCGCACATGACTGACCTGGGTTCTGTCCCTGGCAGTCCATACAGTTCCTTGAGCCCAGCCAGGAATACGTCCTGAGCACTGCCTGGTGTGGAAGAGGAAAAACAGGAGGACCCTAAGTGAATCCTGCTCACATGTAGATCTGACATGCCCCACCAAGTATTGCAGGTGTGGCTGCGGTGCTCTGCTGTGTCAGCAGGTGGCAGACAGGAGACAGGCTTGTCTACACCCAGGGCTCTGCCTGGTAGGCCCTGGATGGTTGACGGTCTGACAAAGAAAATGACTGGGCCCCCTGGGATGAACCCAGAGCCACGCAGAGCCTGGCAAGTTACCAGTGGTGTATTTGATATGCCAAAAACAATAGCAATAATGGGTCTCATTTCCAGTGAATGGAGACGTTACTGGTGCCCACTGACAAATCAATGAACAAAGGGAAGACAAATGACAAGTGACAATTAAAAATAAAAATCCAAGCCCAGATAAGTTTACTAACAAATTCTTCCAAACTTTTAAAGAAAAGTTACCCAAGTCTTTTACACGCTCTTTCAGAAAATTAAGAAAAAACAAACCCATAAATCCCTGCTGAATATAGATCTAAAATCCTCAACATATTTTAGTAGACTGAATCCAATAATATATTGAAATGGTCATACACCATAATCAAATAGTATTTATCCCAGGGATACAAGTATTGTTTAATATATGCAAATCCACTAATATGACTAATATCCCATATCAATATAAAGAAAAATAAAAATCATTATATCAATAGATTCAGAGAAAGCATTTGACAAGATGCTTGTCATTACCCATTCATGACAAAAAATGTAACTTCTTAATAAAATGGGTGTATAAGAATCCTTCCTCAATATATTAAAGGTATTTACCATAGACCCACAATGGACATTGAACTCAAAGATAAAAAATATGTAAACCTTTGTTTAAGGTAAGGACAAGACAAGGTTGGCCACTCTCACCAGTTATTCCATATAGTATTAAAACTCCTTGCCATAAGGGGCCGGAGCAATAGCCCAGTGAGTAGGGCATTTGCCTTGCACGTGGCCGGCCCATGCCAGCCCGGAGTTCGAACCCCAGCATCCCATATGGTATCCTGACACCGCCAGGAGTAATTCTTGAGTGCAGAGCCAGGAGTAACCATTGAGCATTGCCTGGTGTGACCCCAAAAAGTCCTTGCCATAGCAATTAGGAAAGAAATATATTAAGGGCATCCTGATTAGAAAAGAAGAAATAAAACTATCACTATTTCCAGGTGAAAATATAATATACTTAGAAAATTCTAAAGACTTTACATGGAAAAAGTTAAATAAAAAACTCTCAGAAAAAATAAACTCAAACAAAATCAATATTCAGAATTCCATGGCATTTCAAAGTATAAAAATGAGACAGAAAGAAATTAAAAATATACATTCACAATTACACAGTTCCCAATTCCAAGTACCTAAGAATTAGTTTATAAAAAAGGAGTGAGAATAAAACTATAAAGCAGAGAAAAAAGAGATAGAGGTAAATGGAAATGGAAACACGTCTCCTGTTCATAGATAAGAGAGATTAATATTATGAAAATGGCAATGCTATCCCAAGAAATGTAAAGATTTAATGCAGTTCCTATAAAAATACCCATAAAAATTTGAAAGGCAGACCAAATACTGCTGAAATATTTATGGAGTAATAATAAACCCTGAATACTTGAAGCAAACCTAGACTAAAGAAGAAGATGAAGGGCTTATCTTTTCCCAAAATTTAAACTGTACAATAAAATTGTAGAAATCATGGCAATGCAGATTTTCATACCAATGAAGTAGAATTGAGATACCAGAGACAAACCCTCTAGTATGTTGGCAATTGATCTTTGACAAAGAAGCAGAATATTAAGTGGAGGAAGGAAAGCCTATTGAACAAATGATGCTGGAAAAACTAGCTGATCACCTTTAAAAAATGAACCTAGCATCTTTCTCATATCATGAACACAAAATTCAACTCAAAATGGATTAGAGGCTGTGTATTAGACCTGGATCCATGCAAAGCAATAGACTTGAGGATAAACAAATAGGAAAGCATCAAACTAAGAATGGTACTGTATCAAACTAAGAATCTTCTGCACAACAAGAGAAATAAGGACCAGAATTAAAGATAACCACAAACTGGAAGAGATTATTTTCCCACTACTCAACTGACAGAATTAATATTCAAAAACTATTAATCACTTGTAAATTTGAAAAAGAATAAAGAAATAAGCCCCATAAAAACTTGGGTCATGAGATAAACATAAACTTCCAGAAGACACTAAAACAAATAGAATTGAACTTCCATATAAACTAACAATTCTGTTTCTTGCTGTTTACATCAAGGACCTAATATTCTTTACAAAAAATGGTATCTGCACTCATCTGATAATTGCAGCACAATAGCACCAAAATGGGGAAAATTCAAGTGTGTCTAAGTACAGATGATTAGATAAACTATGTATATATACATAATGTTATGATACTTAGCTCTAAGAAAAAGACACAATCATGCAGTTTATTGCTCCATGGATGGCACTGGAGAATATCATTTGAGTGGAGTTATTCAGAAGGATGGGACAGATATAGAATGACATCTCTTATTAACAGGATGTGAACAAACATATTGAGGAAATAAAAAATGCCCAAAGGTAATAGAACCTGAATTATGGTATACAGAGTTGAACTTATTAGGGACCAGGAATGGAGATGTAGAGGGTAAAATGGTGAGAGTGAGCTGGGAACATGATGAGGAAAAGAATTGGAAACTTTGATGTGAGAGTGTGGAGTTGGACCATTTTATCCATAGAATTCCACCAGTAAGAGTATTATTAAAAAAAGAGAGATGACAAAAAAATACCCAAATGAAAGGAGTGACATTTCTACACTGTCTACATGTGTTAAAAAAGGGAAATATTATGAACAGCATTTTTCCAATAATTAAACAATCTAGATTTTAAAATGCATGTAAGATATAAACTACTAAAACCTACTCAGGAAGAAATAGATCGCGAATAGTGATTTTTCCGTTACCTTCTGTGCTGAAAATAACTTCCTCATGTTGTATCTTATTCTTTTTACTTCGGATATTGATAAAAAAATTGCTTACTTTTGATAAAATAATTTATTTATTTTTTTTTCTGAGCCAACTTTTACATTTTATTTATTTATTTTTTTTTTGTTTTAACACTTTATTATACCACCGTGAGATATACAATTACAACGTTGTTCACGCCTGGGGGGCTTGGTCACACAGTGCTCCAGCACCCGCCCTCCACCAGTGCCCCTCAGCCACCACCCATGTCCCCAATTCCCTCCCCCTCCCACATCCCGCCTAAATGGCAGGTTCTTTGATAAAATAATTTATTGAAGGTATACTTTATAATTTGTTCTTTACTGTCAAGTTTCAGAACTCTTTTAAACAAAATAGAGAATTTTGACATTTTTTTTCTTTTTTTGTTTTCCCTCCCTCCCTTAACATGTTTTTAAATACACCTAATTTTATATCTTATTGTATATCTGCAACTATCTATACATAATTTTTGGTTATAGTTAAGAGAAAGAGGTTTATGTGCCCCTATTTTCCAGTATATATTGTCTCTTTCTGTAATGTTTATTAAATAGATTGCTTTTAATGTGCACTTAAATTATAACAAAGAAATAAAAGGAGTAGAGGGAACATGGATAAAAGTGAGAATAGAAAGATAAAATTAAGAAAGAATGCAATAGTAAAGGAGAAAAGGAACAAAATACAAAAGAGAGGATTAGAAAGAAAAATAGATTGGAACACTATTTAAAGTTATATATTTATCTATAGAACACTCAGGGCAAATAAATATCCTATTTATTTTTATTTTGAGAGTTCTTTTTAATTTTATTTATTTGTTTATTTATGGGGAGGTTGGTGGGGGTGGATAACGGCAAGAGATACTGGGGACATTAGTCTGGGAAATGTGCAGTGGTGGAAGGATGGGTGTTAGGAAACTCATGCCCAATCATAAACAGTTATGTAAGGGTCTATTCATGGTGATTCAATAACAAAAATCTATAGACATATTAGATATAACATATTATATATATTTAAATGTAGTGGCAAGGATTGAACTTAGGGTCTCATATAGGCTCGTGAAATGCTCAACTGCTGAAATATATCACTGCCAAGAACTGACATTTTTACCATCAGTTAATTCAGTATTTTCTACATTTTCTTCAATATCTTTTAAATGTTTTCTCCCAATATGTATCAGTCATAATTCTACAGAAAGGCAGAACAAATAGAATAATTACACTATGGTGAATATTCAAGCACTTGTTTATGCATTGTATTTGACATTTTATAGGTTAATATAGTCACATAGAAAATACTCTATGAGTGCTATTGTTTTGAGTGTTGTGACTGATACATATCTTCAAAGAATTTTGAAGTTTGAAAGTGATGTCACATTTACGGAACATCATTTATGGAACATCATTTTGTTCCATAGTCATTATGAGGTAAGGAAACTTTTCTTTTCTGTTGGCAAATGAAGGAATTGAACATAGATCTATTCCATGACATACTGTAGAGCATAGTCATTTTACACAGGACTGGAACTTTGCTTGATCCTGTTCAAGTCAAGATTCCACATATTATACATTTATAGTAAGTCTTGTATTTGAAATTATTTTCCTTAATGAAAATTCAGATTAATGACTGCCAGAAGTCAGTTTTGTGTTTAAAAAAATCATTTTTTTCTAAAAAGAAGGATATCTATTGTGGTTCTGGAATCATATATCTATATTCAGGAGCTGCCTGTTCCCCAAGGAGTATATAATTATCAACCTAACATTCTGTCATTTCACTTTATGATACATAGGAGTACATTAACCTTTATCATATTTTTACAAGACTATATAGTGTAACAAATTTAAAATATTTGTATATATATTTTTCTGTACTCAACTTACTCTATTGAATAAATGACTACCTATATCTACTACTGGAATAAAAAGAATAATTTATCCACCGAAGTTATCTCAGTCGCAATCTGTTTTAAATATAATGAATTTAAATTTTAAATTTAAATTTTGCTGAACATATATTTTTTTGCCTTTCTTTTTTCTATCTGGGGCAATCTGGCTTTAGGGGGATATTAAACTTGCTTACTATCTTCATCATGATCCTGGAAGGGAAATGGAGAGATTCTGGGATAAGTGATGGCTATGGATACGTACAGATCTGCTTTTTACTTCTTAACCGCAAAGAAGTCATCCTGGTAGCTCCCTTAAGGTACCCAGTTCCTTCCACAATCCTGGCTATAGTGTAACACTTATCTGTTTTGTTTCTAATTTAATTGTCTATGAGCCATCCAGTCATCTCAAATACCTTCTACCTGAATGTAGAGGAGAAATAAGATGGGTTTTATTGTTATTGTTATTATTACTACTACTACTGCTACTACTACTACTACTGTGTCAAAGAATTCTTTTCTGCTTTCTTAACTGTATAAGACTTCTGTGAGATGTTTCAGGCTCTACAAATAAATACTTTTCTCCATCACTAGTTTGGTGTTTAATTGCTCTAAGTCACTTGGACTTTCCTACATTAAATGCCGTGGATTTCATTAGTAAGCTTTAGGTCCTCCATCTCCATGATCAAAAGCTTTAAGAACGATGTGATTATAAACTACAGTACAATAACTGCTGGAGGAAAAGTTAAAAAAACACACCCAAGCTTTCCAGCAACTCATCTTTTGTCAGCAGCTGTTAATTGCTTTTCCCCGAGGCCAATGTGAATAAGAAGCTAATTTATTAGTAAGAGTTGGTTAATAGTAAAGGGAATGGAAACTGTATAGACAGCATATATATTTTTCAGTACACCTAGGAATTTTGTCTTTAGTGCTTTTATTTTGAGTAGTAAATAAATGTGTTTATTTTAAACTAATACCAAGATCCTAAAGGAGTGCATCAAAGATATTCTGATAAATTGTGCTGAATTGAGACCAAAGATATAGTATAGTGCCTAAGGTGCTTGCTCTACACAAGATAGACTGGGCTCTGTGGAAGGGTCCCCAAGTCCAATTAAAGTCATTCCAGTATAGCGCCAAAAGTCCTGAACACCACTGGCTGTAGACCTCAAACAAAACAAAACAAAACCAAACAAAAAAAACAAGACAAAACAAAGCAAAACAAAACAATGAAAAAGGTGTGCTGTGTTGCAGTAGTTTGGGTGCCTCTTTGTGTATTATATCCAAACCTATTGATTCTTGAAAAATTTTCAAGTATTGAGCAGAAAGTAAGCAAAGAAATTCATTGAGTCATTAAAGTATTAATCATAAATTTTAAGATAAGAAGTTAATCATGTCTTATTATTAAGACATCTATTTCTTATTTATTTCTTATCTTAAAATTTATGATTAATGTATTATTATTAAGAAAAGACATTAATCATAAATTTTAAGATAAGAAATAGATAAAATGGCTTGAACCATATTAGATAGAAGAGAGTTGAAGGACATTAATTTATTTACTATAATTCTAGGATATTTCCAAATGGTCCTATGGTTAATTGGTAGAACTGCCTTCTCCAGGTTACCCTCTCTTTGTAAACACCATAGCTGTCTCTCAGTCTATTTGACAGGAGACATGACCTTGTACATTTAGCCTGAACAGCAGAGAGAAGAAAATCCCCCAATACATACCTTAGCTTATAATTAGAATCTTAGGATAAAATTCAAGTTGACCTTGAGTTTGTGAATTTGGGCCTTCTGTCTAATGCCCCAATTTGCTGGTTCTATCTTGAGTTGACCAAGAATGAAAAAAAATAATAACCATGGTGAATACATCATGTGTTCATCAAAGTCATGAACACAGCATAGGCGATCATACTTGCTAGTTGATTTATTAACTTCTTAATTGATTAAACAAGTGAGAGGCATGTCTAATTTCATATGGTAATAATAGCATTTAAACTCAACAAAATTTATTTGAATCATATGAATCTGATTTCATTGTGCACTTTATGAAACAGCATTTTTTCCAACTTGTGGAAGCATTACTCAAATAATTAATATCCATTAATATGGATTAATAAGGCAGATCTAAACTAAGCCATAAGTTTAATTTGAATACATTTAAAGTGATTTTCTCTAGTTTTAAAGCATTTACAATTCTTTACCAGACCCTCTTTTTTGGATAAAAGCCTGAAATACTATCTTTTGGGTTCATTTAATTAAATGATGGCAAATGCCTACTTCATTGGCATATGTTGTAAAAACATCTTTCCTGCTGTTTATGGGCTTAATTTTCCTATCACATACCTCAGCAGTCTATGTGAATAATGCTTCCCAGGACACAGAGTTCAGCAGTTAGTCCCATTCAAATCTGTGTCACCATCTTCTTTGAACTCTTAAAGCTGCATGATGTTCCACACCACTTTTTATAAGATTCGCACACTTAAAGTGTTTAAAATAAGATTACTGTTGGTTAATTCATTATGCTGCAGTACTTTATTCATAGCTAAAAAGAGAAAATAGAAAAAAAATCAGTAACAATATATTCAGGGAAAGGACTAAATGGATATCTAGTCTCATATTATCAGGCCTAGGATCAACATTTTTTTCACCTTTCCTTTTATGGTCTTAATTTAAGTACTTCTAATTAAACTTCACATTCATGGATAAAATTATACACATTGAACCTAAAACAAAGTAGCTCTTACTTAGGATAGATGTTATAATCATAAGAGATGCTGAAGTAGGATGTCATGAGGTCATAAGCATTACACACAATATACATATATCATTTATATATGCAGATATGGCTATATCTCTATTCAATGTAAAGTATGTCTCAGGGCTCTTTTGTAAATCACCAAAGGTATCAAAACATCACTTTTCAAAAAATTGTTGAATACTAGGGACTATACATCAAATGTGAAAACCATGTGGTCATGTTGAAACAGAGGTGAAACAGAAACATGCTCTCTTAAGGATTCTCTAAAATAACTGATAAGAAATTAAGCATATCACATTGTCTAAGATTACTCTGATGCAATTTTTGAAGACTTATCTGCTATTTGATTACTGTAGTATTTTTTGAAAATTCCTAAAACATTAAAAAATTACATTTTCTTCTACCTTCCGATAATAGCTAGCTTTATCCTAAAATAATGTAATTGACTTTGTTAGATAATATGAGAATGATTCATGGAATAATAATTTCTTATTTCAAATAATCAGTGATGTTCTTAGGATCTAGATGGATAGTTCTATATTTCTCAATTACTACTTCTCATTAATGTATTAACCTAAAAATATAGGTATTTGCTTTAATATCATTGATATTAAGGAGGTTTCAACTAACGGGATAGGAAAATTTCCTTTGTTGAAATTTACCATATTTCATTTTCTAATTTGGTATAGTTTGCATCAAATTCCTTTCCAAAAATCAAATGTGATTGTTTTTCTTACTTTATTTCAGTGAAGTGCAAATTAGAAGTGTTATAGCTAATCGATGCCACCAAAATAGTTCTTTTAAATAACCAGGACATGAACTCTTTAACAAGATTCAGTCAGTTCTATTTATAGTTCCCCTAAGCTATGAACTATTTGTACACCCATGTTTCTGCATAATGACTTTTCAATGTGGTTTCAGTAATCATTCCAGAAGGCACAATCTCAAAATATCTATATGCATAAAGAATATATTTAAAATAAAGGCTAAATTGGCTGGCCATGCATTAAACCATTTGCCTGTGAAATCACTTTGTGATATAGCTCCATACAGGAGATGTTCCAGTCCAATGTAAGTCATAGCAAACATTTTGTGCTTATCATATTGTATCACCATCACATCTTTGGAACCAGTTCTTCCTCTAAGTGTCTTCTTAAACACTTCTTCCTTCTTTTGACATAAGCCTTTTTGGGAATTGGACTTAACATAGTTCAAGCAAGATTTGTAGAAGAGAGGTACTCTTAATTACTATTTGGCTGTAATTACCTAATAGCTGAAATGAAGGTGCTAGTGATTTTGTGATAAACAAATAAATAAATATATACAAATAAATGAATAAATACATAAATAAATAAAAGTATGTTCGCACCACACTATTCAGCCTGTTCAGAGACAAAAAGAACAAACCCTTCCAGGGCTGGAGCAATAGTCCAGTGGGTAGGGCATTTGCTTTGCATGCAGTCAACCAGCGTTCGATCCCTGGCATCCCATATGGTCCCCCATGCAGTGCCAGGAGTAATTCCTGAGCGCAGAGCCAGGAGTAACCCTGAGCATAGCTGGGTGTGACCCAAAATGCCAAAAAAAAAAAAAAGAACCTTCAGGTTTCCTTAGATGAACACTTGTCTTCCTTAGTTTATTTATTTATTTATTTATTTATTTATTTATTTATTTATTTATTTATTTATTTATGTGCTTTTTGGTCACACCTTTAGATGCTCAGGGGTTGCTCCTGACTCTTTCTCTCAGGAATTACTCCTGGCTGTCCTCTGGGGAACATATGGGATGCAGAGGATTAAACCAAGTTGACCATGCACAGGGCAAACACCATACCCGCTATGCTATCGCTCTGGCCCCTGTCTTCCTTATTTCTGAATGACAAAGTGTTCTCTCTTAAAATAATTTTTTGCTTATATTAGGAATATAAACCAAGACATAAAAATATTCTTGTATATCTTGGTGTATCTTGTAATGATTCATGATTTTTATTTTGGTTATTTTTTTCCTGCCATGCATAATTTTTACTTGCATTCTTATGTCTGCTACTATTTTGGGATACAAGACTTTTATTAAAGATACTTGACATTTGATCACGTGACATCCCGTTATTCATTGGTTTGCTTAGGCAGGCGCCAGTAAAGTTTCCATTTGACCCTATCACGTGCCAGTGTAGCCCAATGGCATCTGGTTGCTTCAGAAATATGAAGAGCCTCAAACAGTTCATGCAGGGTCTTGACAAAGAGTCTGACCATCTTCTAGGTGGGCGGCCATGTGATCTTTTGACATCCCATGGAATTCAGTTGGTAATGGCTCTAGTCCAGTGGTCATCTCCAAATCACATTACATGTCCAGCCCATATGATTTTCGATACCTTGGCAAACAAGACAGCGTCCTTGACTCTGGAATAGCGATGGGAGTCTGAACTCTGGATTCCTTCTCTCACTTGAGTGAGACTTGATATTCCAAGCATAGCTCTTTTGATTCCTCTTCGGGAGACCCGAATAGCATTCTCATCCTGCTTCCGTAAGGCCCAGGTCTCTGAGGCGTATGTTAATGCAGGGAGAATGGTAGAGTCCAAGAGATGTTTTTTTTAACATTTTTAATTGATCACTTGTTCACTGAATTCCGTTATTCATCGATTTGCTCAAGCAGGCGCCAGTAACATTTCCATTGGACTTTATCACATGCCAATGTAGCCCAATGGCATCTGGTTGATGCAGGAATATGAAGAGCCTCAAACCGTTCCTTCAGGGTCTTGACAAGGAAGTCTGACCATCTTATAGGTGGGCGGCCACATGATCTTTTGACAACCTGTGGGATCCAGTCGGTAATGGCTCTAGTCTAGCGGTCGTCTCCAAATCGCATTACAGGTCCAGCCCATCTGATTTTCGATGTCTCGGCAAATGAGACACCATCCCTGATTCTGGAATAGTGATGGAGGTCGGAGCTCCGGATTCCTTCTCTCACTTGTGTGAGGCATGATATTCCAAGCATAACTCTTTCGATTCCTCTCTGGGAGACCCGAATAGCACTCTCATCCTGCTTTCGTAGGGCCCAGGTCTCTGAGGCATATGGTAATGCAGGGAGGATGGTGGAGTCAAAGAGATGTGCCGGGAGCCGGAGGCTCTTTGTCCTTTTAGCTATTTCTTAGATGCCTTTGAAGGCATTCCATGCTGCTCTCTTCCTCCTGTGCAGCTCAGGTTTTAGGATGTTCATCACGTCGACTTCACGACCTAGGTACACATAACTGCTGCATTCAGAGATGTCTGTTCCATTGAGAGTGAATGGGGCTTCTGGAACTAGTTCATTTTTCATAAATATAGTTTTCTTTAGATTCAGCTGTAGACCTATCTTTCCAAAATTTTTAATTAATAAAAATTAAAGATACATGCTGATGAAAAATTTAAGGGTATAAATAAGTTCTTATTTATGGACATTGTTTTAACAAAATATACCTGTAACTATCTTTTTTTTTTCTTTTTGGATCACATCCAGCGATGTTCAGGGGTTATTCCTGACTCTGCACTCAGGAATTACTCCTGACAGTGCTCAGGGGACCATATGGGATGCCGGAGATCAAACCTGGGTTGGCCGCATGCAAGGCAAGCACCCTGCGCTCTGTGCTATCTCTCTGGCCCCTGTAACTATCTTTTAAGCAAAAAACCAAGTTAAAAATTCCCTATCCAGTGACTATACCTATTTTCCTTATATAAGCAAATGACATCATCATTTAAATCAAACCAATTTCTAAGCACCACAGCTGTTACTAGTTATTTAGAAGTCTAATTTGAGCAGAATGTGTCATGCCAACTTTGCACACACACTCACACAGGCAGTATTCACATTAAAACTTTCACCTCTATTAAATAGCAACAGTTCTTCAAAAAAATTCCAACACTCTACTCTTAACAACTAAATAAAATATGTGTCTTTGAGGAGTAATGTGCCTATTTTATTTTTGTTCCTAGAGGCAAATCTTGTATTGAATGATTCAGTTGTGTTACCCTGCTGTCACTTGATCAGCTCCTAACATTGGTGAGTTTAGCTATCCAGTCTCATTGTTTTACTCTTACTGAATTAAGGGTAAATCTCTGTGACTTTGTTTTCTATGGAGGTCACATAGATATAGCCATCAATATTGAAGTAGCATTTTCTCATGCAAACAGAAGCTTTAATAGCCTCTACAAGGGTTTACTCCTTAGGGAAACAAATTCAAAATGGCACAAGCCATCTGTCGAGGAGGGAATTTTTGTTCGCTCTCTCTCTTTCATTTTTTCTTCTCTCTCATACACAACACACACACATACACACACACACATGGTTGTATAACGTAACCATGCAACCACTTTATAAACTGCTCTTGAATTTACTGACTCATAAAATTATAGTGAGGCATGTTGTATGCCCAGAGTGACTGAAAAATCTAAATCTAATTTGCAATATTGAGCCTAACAATGCATTGTCCCCTGAGGAAATTTCCTTATTTATTTGGACTTGGAATACTTTGGAGGACAGAGAAGCTAAGGGGAGAACCAGATGGGCGGCTGGTTTACCAAACCCTTATTTTTGCATACCTCTTAATTCTGATCTCAGAAAGCTTTTTGATGAGTTAGAATTTATGAGTGTTTTAGAAAGGAAAAAAAGTAAGTAGAATGGGCTCTTTAGGTATATATTTATATAACGTAGAAACAAAAAAGTTGATGGGAGATATTAAATTCTTATATCCAGGAAGTACGCTATGCCCTTGGGAAAAATAGAAACCATTCTAGAGATCTGAGTACAGCAGTAGGGCATTTGCCTTGCACACAGCCCACCTCAATTCAATCCCTGGCAACCCATATAGCATCCCTAGCACCACTCAGACTAAGTCCTGAGTGCAGAGACAGAAGTAACCCCTAAGCATTGAAGGGTGAAACCCAAAATGGCAAAAAAATCTCATTTTAATTTAGTTTTAGTTTTACTAAGACGGTAAACCTAAAGCAATCATGCAAGTTGATACTTTGATCTTGTTTTTTTTATATACTATCCCTAAAGTATTCTGGAATATACCTGGCACATATTAGTCAGTGCTTGTGGAAGAAAGGAGAGAAGTAGGGATGTTAAGGAATGAAGAGGAAAGTGAAAGGTGAAAGGAGAAAATCATAATGGAAAATAAAAATTTCTAAGCTCTTTTAAAAAATGATCAGATTATGAAATAGCAATTTTAAAGAATGGTATAAAAAGATAAAATCTACAAATTATGGGATATAATTTCTACAAAATAGTGTGTTTATTTTATTTTATTTTATTATTTTTTTTTTTTTTGCTTTTTTGGGTCACACCCGGCAATGCTCAGGGGTTACTCCTGGCTCTGCACTCAGGAATTACTCCTGGCGGTGCTGGGGGACCATATGGGATGCCGGGGATCGAACCCGGGACGGCATGGGCTGGTCGCATGCAAGGCAAACGCCCTACCCTGCTGGGCTATCGCTCCGGCCCTCAAAATAGTGTTTTTAAAACTAGATATCCGTGACACATAACTTTATATTATGTATAAGGTGGTATTGGTCTCCATGTCATTATTCCTTTGTGTCTAGAATTGAGTATTTAAAAAAATTAGCTCGCAGTATCAGCTGATTTGACATCATGTTAAAGTAAGACTGGGGATGAACAATGTTTTCAGCAAAAGTATTTGAAGAATTTTCCATCACATAAGGAGATTCACCAGTAACTGGTACTGTTAAGACAGATACCAGCTAAGTCCTGGGTCCTTGAGGACTATGTGCAAGTTTGCATACAGATTTCCAGCTGTCTTAGTTGTTACAGTTCTCTTATTCAACTGATACTTAACAGCTTAAGAGATACACTTTTGTGGGAGTCAGTAGCCATAGAAACAGGAACTGACATGTCTGGGATGGGAACTTGGTTTAAAGACTCTTCCTGTGCCTCTCACCACTGACTGGTTTGCTTCTCTATTTAATTTGTCCTAAATGTCCCAGCCTTTGCCCTCCTAGATCCTAGTACTTGCTCTCTGCATTGTCTGTGTTGACTGTTTAATGCATTGTATATTTGCACGATCTGATCTGAGGTCCACTGCTCTGCCACAGTTCTCACACCTTGCTGGTTGCCTCACTGCCATTATATCTTGTAGTCTGTTGGCATGCATGCATGTGTGTGTGTGTGTGTGTGTGTCTTTGTGTGAGAGAGAGAGAGGGAGAGAGAGATAGAAACATTCCTTACTCAGTGTCCTGATTTATATCTTATTTATCCCTGAATTCAGCTATTTCTATTATCTGACTGGTTGCATCCATCCCATTTAAGCAAAATTTAATGTCACCAATTAGGCATCTGATTATCTGGTCCTTCCAGTCCCTCTTCCCCACTTTCCTAAGTTAGTAGTTCTCAATAAAGAATTCTGGATAATGTCCAATTCAATTTTATGGAGTATGTTTGTTTTATTAAAATTATTTTGCAACAATAAGACCCTCTGTATTAAAACACAGTATGTTAAATCATGCCATATGAACAATGCCTTCCAATTTTTTTAGAAGCTAACATTTTCCCTGAACCTTATTCTCATTTTTCCTCACTAGTTAGACATGAGACCTAGGAGACACAGGCTTATGTAACAAATAAATAAACAAACAAATGCTATATTAAAGGTAATAAATATAATCCTGTAAGGAAAAGCTAAGGCCAATATACTGTCATTTGTGATTCTTCTTTTGCACTTTCCCTTTTTTCTTTGGTCACATGAGCATTAAAGTCCCTCAGAGTCCAACCTGATATAACATCATTTCACTAATTAAAATAGGTAGGTTTAGTCTTGATTTAGAATATGAGAGACTTTATATGATTTTCTAGTAAATGACAAAAATGGAAAAATGCAGCAAAAGAATTTCTTCAAACAAAATCTTACTTTAGAATTTTCAAGCGAAAAGCAGATTGATTCAAAGCTGTTCTGGTTAACTGTATGAGTGAAACCCAATCATGAATGTCTTTGTGATTGTGTAATTCACAGTGGTATAATAAAATAAAATTTTAAAAATGGTTGTTCTGATTAAGCTGGGATGAGTGCTTGTCCGATACTCCTCACTGCACTGGTCCTTGGTCCTGAACAGATTATGGTTACCTCATCTGGGATAACTGAAAGGGAATACTCTTCTCATCAGATACAAAGTTCTCTCCTCTGTCCCTTTTTGTATACCTGCCTCTCAGCTTTCGAAGTGTATTTGCTTGACTTTTACCCCTACTTCATAAAAACTGTATCCTATAGTTGATTGATGATAATGTTATTTTGTTTATTTGCTGCTCATAAGTTGGGTGTTTTAGGATCCAAATATATTTTTTACACTATTAAACTGCCAACTGTTTTATAACAAGAACCACATTTCATGAATTAGATCTCTTTTCTTTCCTGATCCGGTCTTTGATTTCTTTTTTCATTGCTTTAAATAATATAATATTAGTTTACACACACATATCAGGATACAGTTTCACACCTCTTCAAATATCTGTCTATTGTTACACCATAGCCTTCATTAAAGTGCCAATATTCCTGTACCATAGTTTACTTTTGTGAACTTTCCTCACTTTTTTTTTCTATACTCATCGGATCTTTTGTAATCCGACCCAGGTATGCTGATCCAGAGATTCACAGACATGGGGCAGAGCTGCTACTGGCTCTCCCTGTGCCCAGCCGCTCATGAGGTGCCCGGGGGGGGGATGGCAGGTTCTAGCCCTTGCCCACCACCCCAGCAGAGCCTCACAACAAGCCAGACGAGCCCCCACTCCATGAGGGCCTCCATTTTCCACATCCGGACTTCCCCCTCGTCAGAACTCCACCCAGCAGACCAGCCTAATACAGCCCGGCTCGTGTGGCCTCTTGTGACCCTGTGGTTCATCAATAAATGCTGGATTTAGAGATGAGTACAAGAGTATGCTACCTGCGCGGCAGAGCCTGGCAAGCTACCCGTGTCGTATTTGATATGCCAGATACCAGTAACAATTATAGACCTCATTCCCATGACCTGATGGAATGGTTTGAGGCTCCTTATGTTCCTGGAGCAAGAAGGTGTCTTGGGCTCTACTTGCATGAGACAGGTCATATGGAGATGTTACTGGTGCCTGCTCAAGCAAATCAATGATGAACGGGAAGACAGTGATACAGTGATGCAGTGATACTCAGATCTTTATTTAAAATTCACATCTGTCAACTTAACAATTCCCACCAACTCAGGGAAAACAACCTTCATAGGCTCCATAATCATTTGCTGAAGGGCGGCCTTAACAGGAATCTTAGCACAGCCATTGCTCTTTTTAGATGCTTTGCTTGCTTAGATTTCTTTGCTTCTTTGGCAGACCTGATAGCTTGTTCCAGTTGAGCCTTTCTGACTTCTGATTTTGGGTTCTTCATGGTCACTGTATCAGTAAAAGATGTGCCAGTGGTGGCCCTTTGGAACTGGACTGAATGATGTTATCTTCCATTGACTTCTAATTGTCTCTTCTAAGTGCTTTCTTCTGTAGAAGACAGTCCAATTTGCAGAGGAGTTCTCTTGGAAAAAAGCACAGACTTGAATTTTGCATGCCTTCTTTTATCCACCCTCACCTTCACCCTCTGTGATAACCTCAGTTCTATCAGAAGTTTATTTACCTTTGATTTATAACATTAATTAACATTTGTCTTCTACTTTTTTGGGATAAGGGTTGGCTTTGGGACCACACTCAGAAGTGCTCAGGAGTTTACTCCTGAGTCTATGCTCAGGAGTCACTCCTCACAGGGACTCTATAGAGTCCCAGATTGGCAGTATGCAAATGCCCTACATGCTGTAAATATCTCTCCAGCCCAATTTGCTTCTTTTTTTTTTATTCCAGATAGCAGGAGTCATCAGGTATCTGCTTTTTAAATAAACTTATTTTACTTAGTTCAATAACCTCTAGTTCCTTGTTGTAGTAAAAGGTAAGGCTGCATCTTTTCTTATTACTAAGAAACCAGTTTTGTGTTTGATGGGGGTGGTGGTGTTGATTATGTGATGCATGCATACCCATCTATCATCTATCTCAACACTTGGGAAGTTGAATGTCTTGATTATTGTGATTGGTGCTACAATAAACATTAACGTGCAGGTTTAATTTTTTCGACTTGCATTTTATTTGCATATATACCTAGGGGTATATACCTAGGGGTATAAATACTACATCATATTTCAGATCTTTTAGTTTTTTTATGTTTTGAAAACCTTGCATGTTATTTTCAAAGAAGTAGATAGTTCATATTTCCATCAATGGTATAGAAAGTTTCCTTCTCCTCCAGTGCTGGTTCTTGCGTTTTTTTCCTGCGATAGCCCTTTTTACAGATGTGAAATAGCAATATCTCAAGTATTTTCAGAATTTTCATATAAGAAATCAGTAAGATAATTAGTCAATTTTTATTTGTCTTTGGTCATTTGTATTTCTTCATCATAAAGGTGCCAGTTCAATATACTGTCCATTTGTTGGATGGGTTATTTTTTGGTGCTTGAGTTTTATGATTTCTCCGTATATCTTGGAATTGAGCTCATTGTATGAAGGATGAGCAAATAATTCATCCCACTGAGCATAGACATAGCTAGCTCTTTGGGGTCTTTCTTGGTTCAAAGCAAATTTTGGTAAAGTTTTGCTATTTCCTTAAAAATTTTGAATAGAGACTGCAATAAACCTATAAAATTGCTTTGGGTACTTTCTTTCCTTGATTAAATGTATTCCTAAGCACATAATTTGATGTTACTGTTGTTTTCTTCCCTTCTTTTATAATTTGTTGCTGCATGTAGAAAGGCAATATATTTTTGTATACTGATTTTTAGCATATTTATTGTATGCATTTATTATTTCTAATATTTTGTAAATTTATTAGGGTTTCTATGTATATTATCACACCATAATGAAGATAGTTATAATCCTACTATTACATCAAATATTTCATTACTCTTATTTCTTTATTTTGCTTAACTTCTCCAGATAATACTTTTAATAATATATAGAGTGAAAGTGATAAGTATGGATGGTCTTGTTTTATCCATTTTACTGGGAGATTTTTTAAATTATAAATAAATGTTTAATCTTGTATAATGCCTTTTCTGCATATATATATGTGTATACTCAAGTGATTTTGATTTTTATATTTTGTTAATATAGTGTATTAATTTGTTGATATGCATACATATGTTGTGCCCATTTTACATCCTTAGAAAAATATTGCTGCATTATATATATGACCATTTTTTTCCTATTTATCTATTTTGACTCCCAATTACAGCAACTCAGTGCTGAGTGATCAGGGGAGATTTTGTGGTGCCTCATTTAACCAGGTATTCCTACATGACCGAGATTTCCTACTTGATTGAGAATGTGGAAAGATAGGTCTACTGCTGAATCTCAACAAAACACTGTTCATGAAAAATGAACTAGTTCCAGATGCTCCATTCATTCTCAACAGAACAAAGATCTCTAAATGCAGCAGTTATGTATACCTAGGTTGAGAAGTAAATATGATAATCGAACTAAACCTGAGCTGCGCAGGAGGAAGAGAGCAGCGTGGAATGCCTTCAAGAGCATCGAAGAAATAGCTAAAAGAACAAAGAACCTCTGACTCCGGACACATCTCTTCAACTCCACCATTCTCCAGCATTAACATATGCCTCAGAGACCTGGGTCTTACAACACCAGGATGAGAATGCTATTCGGGTCTCCCAAAGAGGAATCAAAAGAGCTATGCTTGAAATATCATGCCTCACTCAAGTGAGAGAAGGAATCCAGAGTTGCAACCTCCATTGATGATCCAGAGTCAGGGACGCTGTCTCGTTTGCCAAGGCATTGAAAATCAGATGGGTTGGACATGTAATGTGATTTGGAAATGACTACTGGACTAGAGCCATTACCAACTGGATCCCACAGGATGTCAAAAGATCACATGGCCGCCCACCTACGAGATGGTCAGACTTCTTTGTTAAGACCCTGAAGGAACGGTTTTAGTCTCTTCATATTCCTGAGTAATCAGATGCCATTGGGCTATACTAGCATGTGACAGGGACAAATGGAAACATTACTGGCACCAGCTGGAACAAATTGACAATAACAGGATGTCAAGTGATCAAGTGATTCCTACATAAAAAGCATGAACTCCATTCCATTTAGCAATCTCAATAGCCCTGATTGAACCTCTACATGAACTTTTAAATTAGTCTAAGTCTTAATTGAGGAGTTTTGCATCTTTGTTTCTTAACAACATTAATCTATAGGATTTTGGTGGGATGAATATGTGTGTGGAGGGCAGATTCGATTCATGATCTGCTGTTGGTATGGGGATAATGTTAACCTTATAGAGTGCATTTGTAATTATTTTACTATTTTTAATTATTTTAAACAATTTTAGAAGGCCGTGTATTAAATCATCTTGGAAGACTTGATAGCACTAAGGAAGCCATCTGATCTAGAATTTTATTTTATTGGAGATTTTTATAACACTTAAATTTTTCTTGCTTTCAGTTGATTCATTCTGCTTTTCTCTTTACTACTGCTTCAATCTTCAAAGGATATATAATTGTAGGATTTTCTCCACTTCTCCAAGGTTATTTACTTTTATGGTGCACATTCTTTCTTAAGAGTTGTATTTGAAAGTGAAGGGTATGGAGGTGTCTATTTTTGGCTAAAACAATAGAACTGTTTAAAAGTTAGCAGTAATTGGTGATACAGTAATGTGATTTTGATGCTACCTGTGACTATTGTATTGGATATTGCTTTAAAATAAAATTTTGTATTGCATCACATCTTTGTGGAGGCTAGATATGCATGACTGAACTTTATTTAAGGGAGACTTCCTTTTCAGTGTTAGGCAGTCTGGGAGTCCATTCTGGTGATTCTAGACCAATCATGCAGGTGCTATATTTATTAATGCTCCGGAAACCATGTGGTACAGCTACAGAATCATGATTGACAACATGTGAAGCAAGTGCACTAACCCTTGTATATTATCCCAGGCATTTGACTGGAATATATTATTTATTTCTTTATTTCTGCCTCACAGACATAAAGAAATAAATAATATATTATTTATATGTTTATTTCTGCCTCACAGACATGGGGCAGAGCTGCTACTGGCTCTCCCTGGGCCCAGCTACTCACGAGGTGCCCGGGAGGGATGGCAGGTTCTAGCCCTGGCCCGCCACTCCAGCAGTGCCTCGCAACAAGCCAGACGACCCCCGAACTCCATGAGGGCCTCCATTTTCCACATCTGGACTTCCCCTCGTCACAACTCCACCCAGCAGACCAACATATCACAGCCCAGCTCGTGGGACCGCAAGCGGCATTGCGGTTCTTCAATAAATACTGGATTTAGAGATGACTACAAGAATATGCTACCCAGACGGTAGAGCCTGGCAAGCTACCTGTGTCGGATTTGATATGTCAAATATCAGTAACAATTATAGACCTCATTCCCATGACCTGATGGAATGGTTTGAGGCTCTTTATGTTCCTGGAGCAGGCAGATGCCCTTGGGCTCTACTTGCATGAGACAGGACATATGGAGATGTTACTGGTACCGCTCGAGCAAATCAATGATGAACGGGAAGACAGTGATACAGTAATTTTTTATTTGGATTTTTGGTCACACCAAATGATGCTTAGGTGTTACTCCTGGCTGTGTACTCAGGAATCACTCCTAACAGTGTTTGAGGGACTATATGGAATGTTGGAGATCAAACCTGGGTTGACCATGTGCAAAGTAAGTACCCTACTTGTTGTCCTATATCTCAGCACCTTGACTGATCTTTAAATAATTGCTATTGACTAATAAAGAATAAAATAGTGGTTGTTCTTCAGTAAGGAGAAAACTATTGTTATTTTTAACATCACTTGTATCACTTCAATTGTCTTCCTGTTGTTCATCGATTTTCTTGAGTGGGCACCAGTAACATCTCCATATGTTCTGTCACATGCTAGTGTAGCCCAAGGACATCTGCTCACTCCAGGAACATAAGGAGCCTCAAACCATTCCATCAGGTCCTGGAATGAGGTCTATAATTGTTACTGGTAATTGGCATATCAAATACGACACAGGTAGCTTTCCAGGCTCTGCCAGTGCGTGTGGGATACTCTTGTAGTCACCTTTCATCTCATGCATTTATTGAACTGCGCGCCACAAAGTGGCTGCGTGAGCCAGGCTTGTGATCAGCTTTTCTGAAGAGGGAGCTCTGACGAGCTGGGGAGTCCAGAAAATGGCAGCCCTCATGGTGTGGGGGTTCCTCTGGCTTCTTTTGAGGCTCTGCTAGGATGGCAGGCCAGGGTTAAAACCCCACCTTCCCTCCCGGGTGCCTCGTGATCAGCTGGGCACAGGGGAGCAACTCTGCCCCATGTATGTGAGTCTCTTGATTCAGAGACTCACATTCTTAACATGTATTTTTATTAAGTTTGGGAAACTTTTGAAAATAAAGGGGGCACTACTAACATTCAATAATGTGTTGATTATATCAAAGAGTAACTAGAAATATACTAAATTGTTTGGTCATCCCAATGATCATTTGTTCATTTATTCAAGGAATATTTGTTGAGAACTGTTGTTATGGTTCCAGTGTGCTTTAGTAAAAAATAGGGCCAGAGTGTTAGTACAAAGGATAGAGTGTTTGCCTTGCACACAGCCATCTCAGGTTCAACCTCTGTCATCCCATATGGTCTCCTAAGCACTGCTAGGAGTGCTTCCTGAGTACAGAGGCAGGAGTAACCCCTGAACATCACCAGGTCTGACCGAAAAAGCACAAACAAATAAAGACTTAGGAATAGGATATAAATATTTTAACAGCACTAACTTTACACTTTTAATCTTTTAAAGCCCCAAAGCATCCTTTTACTTAATTAAAAAGACATTGTCAATTATTCGAGAACATAGAACATAGTAATAGAACTAAGAACTACATTATTTCTTAATATTATATCATTTAAGTACGCTCAGTTTTGAGGAGGATCTTACTTCCAGGGCCTCTCTGGAATTTCACCATCTTTATAGTAATGAAAAGGCAGAAAGAACATATTTTGCCCTAGTTTTATCATCTATCTATCTATCACTATCTTCCCGTTAATCATCTACTTGCTAGAGCGGGCACCAGTAATATCTCCATATGTCCAATCTCATGCTAGTAGAACCCAAAGGCATCCACTTGCTCCAGGAACATAGAGAGCCTCAAACAATTATATTAGGTCACGGGAATGATCTAATATAAATGTTACTGGTATTTGGCATATCAAATACTACACGAAGCTTGCCAGGCTTGCTGTGCGGGTGGCATACTGTTGTAGTCACCTCTAAGTAAAGCATTTATAGATGAACCACAGCGCACGCAACCAGACTGTGATAGTATGGTCTGCTGGGTGGAGTTGTGACAAGAGGGAAGTCCGGATGTGGAAAATGGCGGGCCCCATGCAGTAGTGGAGGGTGGTCTGGCTTGTTGTGAGGCTCTGCTGAGGTGGCAGGTCAGGGCTAGAATCCCTCATGCCTCCGGGCGCCTCACGAGCAGCTGGGCACAGGGAGAGCAAGGAGCAGCTCTGCCCCATGTCTGAGAGTCTCTGGTTCAGCATACCTGGGCGGATTGAAAAGAAACTGCTGCAGGGTGGGTGTGGATTATCCGGGCTGTGACAGTCTTGTCTGCTGGGTGGAGTTGTGACTAGAGGGAAGTCCGGATGTAGAAGATGGCGGGCCCCATGCAGTAGGGGATGGTGGTCTGGCTTGTTGTGAGGCTCTGCTGGGGTGGCAGGCCAAGGCTAGAACCCCCCCATGCCTCCTGGGCGCCTCACGAGCAGTTGGGCACAGGGAGAGCAAGGAGCAGCTCTGCCCCATGTCTGAGAGTCTCTGGTTCAGCATACCTGGGCCGGATTGAAAAGAAACTGCTGCAGGGTGGGTGTGGATGATCCGGGCTGTGATAGTCTGATCTTATCATCTATAAAATGTAAATTCAACTTTGTATTTCACCTGAGGACATTTTATGCTTCCAAGAACAGAGATAAATGGTAAATAATGATTGATGGTCTCTATAGGAGTAAAATAAGAAATTTATTGGAAATGTATCAAAGATGTATCTGGAGATACTCTTATGCAAAGGTTTTTAATGGTGCTTTATAGACCTAGAACATTAATTTTGTTTCATAAATAGGCTATATTGACTAAAGGCAGGGCAATCTTTTCTGATTTCATTTTTATTTTTCTTCCTATAAGATACTTCATAGTTACACATCAAAATCAACTCTCCCTTTGAAAAGTCATAGAATATGGCTGAGGATGTGGCATACATACACAGACTATATTTTCTGGACTCTGTTATAGTCAGATCAGTCCATAAACTACATACCTACCTGTAGAATGTGAATTTTTTGTTTGAGTGCCACATCCAGCAATGTGAAGGGCTTACCCTGAGCTCTGTGAAAAGGGATCACTGTCAGTAGGTACCTTATGGAGTCCTGGGCATTAAACTGGGTCAGCTATATGCAAGTTAAGAGCCATACCTACTGTACTATCTCTCTGGCCTCTGGAATGTGGATTTAATTGGTGTGCAGTCATTTACTTATACTCTTTACTTAAAAGACATTTGCTTATACTCTTTCTATTTATTTTTTTCCATCCCAAGGGTTGAAATAGAACTCAGGTAACAAAGTAAGTTTGGTTAAAATCAGTTTAACCCAAAAAACAGCAACATTGTTTTAAGATATTGGAAAAAGGTAGTAAATTGAGTCCAGAAAACCTTACAGAAGCAAAGTTGTACTTCAAATCAGAATTTATAGAATAGACTGGAACCTGAGAGAAAAAAAATTCCATTTTCTTAATGCACTGTTTGGGTTCAATTTGTCATAGATCCTTAGTCTGTAACATGACTAAGGTTTGTATGTCTCCCAGTAGAAGTGTAAATACCACAGCTGTAGAAAAAGCACTAACATCTGAGAGGCAGTGACTTATTTCCACAAGACACATGTGTGGAATGCGGAATAACACAATAGTCACTCTTGAAAACCTCAGAACTGAAAGACTATGTGTTTATCAAGTATCAAAGCAAAGTGTAACATCATTCCTGAATTTGCGGACATGAAAGAGCCACCAGAATTATTTGGTAATGTCAGAGGAGGCATGTTTGCATGGTATCAGATTCAAGGTCTTACATATGCCGGGCATGAGCTCTACCACTTGAGCACATCTTTATACCTTCTCTATGTTTTTTAAATTTTTTATGCCTAAAGTTTTATATGTTGACTTCTACATACTATACTTATCATTAGATATCTAGTTTCCGCCCACCACCAGATATTTGATCTCCATTACCCAATTTTATTGCCATTTTTGTTAAGGTCTGTTGGTTATGATTCTGTTATGAGAATGCAAATGTTTGTTTTTATTTTACTTTGTTTTATTTAATTTTGCTATGTTTTGTACTTTGTGGATATCACCATTTATAGCTTTCTATGTGTATAACTTTTTTTTTGAAAGCTGCTGAAGTAGCTACTTAAATTTGAACAAATTCCAAAGTTTACATTTTGCTCTTCCTCTAATTTTATGCTTTTTTAGAACATATTTATTTCATATGGCTAATTTTTCTACTAAAAATTGTGCTTCCTGCATGATCCATAACTTTTGCTCTATACTTACTTTTTCAAATTAAATATTTTTTGTACCAGAGACATAGTACAACGGCAATGGCACTTTTCTTGCCATTATTTTTGCCTGTTGCTGACTCCAGTTTGATTCCTGACTCCACATATAGGTCGACAAGTACTGCAAAAAGTGATTTCTGAGCACATATATAGAATAATCCTAAACATAATTCATATATAATATATATTATTACTCAGATATATGAATATATTTATATATATGTGCATATATATACACATATATATGTATATTCATATATATGAGAACTCTCATATATATGTATACATATACATATATATGAGAACTGCTAAGTATGGCCCCCCAAAACAAATAAAACTTAAAGTATTTTACTTCATTTAACCAGAGTGATTTACAAAGTTCTTCACAATAGAGTTGTTTCAGGTATTCAATGTTCTGCACCAGTCCCATCATAAATATGCCTTTACTGTCACCAAAGTCCCTTGTCCCTCCCCCCACAAGACTGCTGCCTTACCAGGCACTAACTAATTTACTTTATGTTGCTTATTACAACAAATATCTTGTAATAGTGTTGCTAAAGTATGACCTATATTGAGCTGTTACATGCAAGTTGAGCCATCTGTATTGTTACTTTCACTTACTGAACTTAGTTGGTTTCTACTCAATTTTTAACAAAGTTCTTTGTGTTAATTTGTTACATACATTAGATATTTTTGACATTTTCAGCTTTTTATCCCCTTTGGAGGCAATTAATATTTTTAATTAAATTTTTTATTTGCATATTGCCATTTAGGTAACACGGTTACAATAATATTCTTTTTATTTTTAGTTCTGGTTTGCATACTCATTACATCAAGACCAAAGTGCCTGTGACCTTCCATTACTGTTTTTAAAAAATTAATTATTGTAATTTAGGTTAGATGTTTACAAAAAAAATTGTTGACTTTTTTTTTGTTGTTGTTGTACAAGTCCTCACCTTACCATCTACTTGGATAGAGCTGTAGGGTTTCATGGTGACTTAAATAAGCAAGTATGAGAACACATAACAGATGATCTACTTATCTACAGTTTATAGATAAATTAGACAAGGGTATGGACAATATAAATTGATTTGGAAAAAGAACTGTGCTGAACTGCAGAACTTAGAGGTTAAGGGAAAAATCTTTTTTAATATTACTTGCAATTTTATTTAATGTTTATGAATACTTCTAGCTCTAAATTATCGGGGAATTCTTAATCTTTCCTAAAATTCTGAATGTTAACCTTGCTGAGAAATGAATTCTTGATCAGAAATTTCTTTGATTTCAGAACTTTGATTATGTCATGGAACTATCTTCTAGCCTCTTGAAAAGATTGCCAATTGCTTTATGGAATTTATTTTTGTTATTGCTTTTTCAAATCTAGCAGTGCTCAGCGCTAACTACCTTTTCTATTCTATTCTTATGATTAACTCCTGGTAGTGGTCAGGAGACTATAGGTAGTGCCAGAGATGAAACTGGTGAGCTACATTCATAGTAGCACCTTACCCACTGTATCTCTTTAGTCCACCTTGAGGATTTTTCTTTCTATGAGCTGTTTTTGCCTTGTGGCTGTAAGGTGATCTATCCTTAACTTATGTTATTTCAATTATAGTATATATTGATGTGGAGGTCAACTATCTAGGATTCCTGTTCACTTCTGTTTTTTCCTCTTTGGACTGAACATTTTAGACAATGATTTTCTCCAGAAATTTTTTGGCCCCTTTAATTCTGCAATTGCTTTAATGCAATTATTACAGTTTCAACTCAATACCAGAATTCTCTTAAAGTATCATTACTTTTTAAAAATTATTTGTATTTTTATTTTTAATAAAAAGGTTTACATGATTTACAAAGTTATTCATATCTCTTTTTAGGCATACAAACTTCTAATACCTATATCATCAATGGTTTCAACTTCCTTCCACCTTATCTTTACTTTTTTAAAGATTTTTTCATCTTTCTACTATGAATGACTTCCACTGCTTTGTCATCCTGTTACTTATCTGATCCCCTGTTTTATTCAGTTAGCTATTGGACCCCTCAATTATGTATTTTATTTCTACTAGGTATTTCAGTTATGTAACTTCTTGGACCTTTAAAGATATTCTAGGTTATATCCTTTTCTCTAGTTCAGTGAGAACTATTATTTTCATGATTCATTTGAAACATATGTCATAAGTAGGTTACTTATCTCTGCTTTCCTAAAGTCTTTACCTAGGGTATGTTCAGCTTGTGTATTTGACCCTTGTTCTTCTACTTCTGCATTCTGCCTGATTTTCTGTGTTTGCCTTTACATATTAGTCAATGCTACTATATTTCCTGAACTTAAAGGATTAACTTTGTATAGTCAATAGCTTATGAAATACAGGAACACAGTATTTTGTGACCACCCGTACTTGATGTGCTTTCCTGAGTTGGCTGCTACTGCCAATCTGCCCTTATGAAGTAGTGCAGTGTACAGGAGCAAATTGCTCAGTGCAGCTTCATCGTAATAGTTAAGTACAAGGCTGTAATTCACTGAGTAGGTAGTTCTGTGTAACCTATTCAACTTTTATCACAACCTAAACCAGAACTAAACACTTTGTGGTATTGAAAGACTGACACAGGAAAATAGGTGATCCAACATGGAATTGTATGAATATAATCCTTCTTACTTCATTGTTAGTAGAGCTCCTCTGCAACCCTGGAAGAGATTCATACCCATCCACTCCAAACCACAGTTGCGCTGCTCAGCTGGCCCCACGTGGAAGCAACCCATGGAGGTGACCTCCCAGTAAGAGGCTTGGCCTGTCCCTGGCAGAGTCCAACATTGCTCCAAGGGTTTTCTAACACGTGCAGGGGAGGGACCATGCTGGACAGATTCAGAGTGGAGATTTGGGCTCTGCCCTTTCCTCGACCTCCATGCCAGCTGCCCCGGAAGAGAGACCCACCCATACCAGACCCACAGCTCTGTTGGCGTGCGGCCACTTTGTGGCCACACGATATTCTTAGATAATACTGATTTTAGGATAAGGTCCTACCCAGGTTCTTTCACATTTATATACTGTATACAGTTCTAGACAGGTTCTAACAGATACCCATTATCCCAGTAAGCAAAGCAAGAACTCAGAGCAACCCACACATCATGCGGTCAGTCATTCTCAATATCCAGACTCCATAGTTCCTCAGAGCTCCATCCAGGAGAAAACCTGATCTTTCCCTCTTAAGTTTCATGAATAAATGCTCAAGATGAGAGCCTTCTACTAAGAGTATACCACCTAAATGGCAGAGCCTGGCAAGTTACCCATGTTTTATTTGTTATGCCAAAAACTAGTAACAATTATGGACCTCAATTCCATGACCTGAAGAATGGTTTGAGGTTCTTCCTGGCCCTGAAGCAAGCCGATGCCCTTGGGCTATACTTGCTTGTAACAGGACATATGGAGATGTTACTGGTGCCCGCTCGAGCAAATCGATGAGCTATGGGAAGATAGTGATATAGTGGTACTTCATTGTTAGTTCCATAACTCTATAACATTCTACATTGAATAATCCATTTTAAAACTATAATAGTAAATTACTGTTTGAGTAAATCTCATTTCATCTGGGTAGGTGATATTTTAGCAACTGGACTCAGAAATACTGAATATGAATTATTTACTTTATTAAGTTTTTCTGAAAATACTTAGTTTTAAAAAGGCTTAAATTTTTTTGAGATTTTTTTTTAAGTATTTTATCATACCACTGTGAGATATACAATTACAAAGATATATAATTATAAAGTTCATATTTGGGTTTTGGTCATACAGTGTTCCAGCACCCATCACTTCACCAGCGCCCAGCTCCCCACCACCAATGTCCCCGGTTCCCTCCCCCTCCCCAGCCCACCTCCATGGCAGGTTCTTTATTTCTTTCCATTTCTCTCTCTTTCTCTTTTCCTTCCCTTCCAGACTATGGATTACAGAACATACATTAAAGGGTTGTCATGTGTATCTTTTTGCCTCTATTTAATGCTCAGTTCTAGTTTGGTATTAGTACCCTTGACAATTGTTAGCACACTGTTCCATTTTCTGTCTTACCTAGCCTCTGACTCCCACACGTTTGTGATAATTTCCATCTATGACAAGACCTCCTGTTACAAGATCATATTTCACTTGACCTTGGATATTGGTATCATAATATGTACATATATATTTATGTCATGCAAATAAATGCAGTCATTCTGTATCTGTATCTCTCCTTCTGGCTAATTTCACTCAACATAATCTTCTCCATGTCCATCCATTTATAGGCAAATTTTATAACTTCATTTTTCCTAACAGCTGCATAGTATTCCATTGTGTAGATGTACCAATGCTTCTTTATCCAGTCATCGATTCTTGGGCACTCTGGTTGTTTCCAGATTCTGGCTATTGTGAATAATGCTGCTATGAACATAAAAGTAGGGATGGTGTTTCTGCTGTGTATATTTGGCTTCCCAGAGTATATTCCCAGGAGTGGTATGGCTGGGTGAAATGGAAGTTCTATTTCTAGTCTTCGGAAGAATGTCCATATTGTTTTCCAGAAAGGCTGTACCAGCCAGAATTCCCTCCAACAAAGGATGAGTGTCCCCTTTCCCCCACATCCACGCCAGCACTTGTTGTTCTTGCTCTTTTGAATATGTGCCAGTCTCTGTGGTGTAAAGTGATATCTCATTGTTGTTTTGATTTGCATCTCTCTGATGATTAGTTATGATGAGCATTTTTTCATATGTTTTTTGGCCATTCAAATTTCTTCCTTGTTGAAGTTTCTGTTCATTTCTCCCCATTTTTTGATGGGGTTGCTTGTTTTCTTCTTGTAAAGTTCTACCAGTGCCTGATATATCATGGATATTAACCCCTTATCAGATGGGTATTAGGTGAATATTCTTTCCCATTCTGTGGACTGCCTTTGTATCTTAGTCACTGTTTCTTTTGAGGTTCAGAAGCTTTTTAGTTTCATGTATTCCCATATGTTTATCTTTTCTTCTAGTGGCTTTGTTAGTGTTGTTTCACCTTTGAAGATGCCTTTAGCTTTAATGTCGTGGAGGGTTTTTCCTATATTTTCTTCAATGTGCTTTACGGATTCAAGTTTGAAATTGAGATCTTTAATACATTTTGATCTGATTTTTTGTGCATGGTATTAGACACAGGTCCAAATTGCTTTTTTTACATGTCGCTGCCCAGTTTTTCCAACACCACTTGTTGAAGAGGCTTTCCTTACTCCATTTTGGACTCTTTGCACCTTTATTAAAGATTAAATGATCATGTGTTTTGAGGTTGGGTGGCAGGATACTACTCCAATTCTATTCCATAGGTCCACAGGTCTGTTTTTATTCCAATAAAAGGCTTAAATTTTATGGTAAGTTTATCCTTTGATGACAGAACAGAATCAATATTCATTTTTCCTCAAATAAATTTTTTGCTTAATTTCTTGTATTTATGATCAAGGTGTTGTACACACTAAATATTCCAAATAAAATAATGGATATCACTCTCTAAAAAAAGAAACTAGCACTGTGCTTGATTTTACTGTAATGACTGACATAATAGCTCTGAATTTTTCCCCAGTTATTTTTATTTCCTTTAATTTTTATAAATAACTACCTTTAAAATTAGCAGCATATTTTCAAATTACTTAATAAGTAGGTCAAGTGTAATGCTTTCATTATTCAATTTTTGTGTGTATGTATTTATATTGGTATTTGTAGCAACTTTAATTAGAAACCTATATTGGTGTCCTAAAAGCAGTTGATTGTAATCAATGACTTATAGTATCTAATTATGGTAGTTCTTGGAAGTACATTTATATACTGCACATACATTTAACATATCTATTTAACATAATAAAATTCAATTGATATATAAAATTAAAGTATTCTGGATATTAAGGCGTGTCACATATTACTGCTTAGAGAGTGAATTCAGGATTAATAAAAACTCACCTGGTGATTTTTTATGTTACAAGCTCATCTATTACACTTAAGCCTATATATTGCATAGTGAAAATAAATTAAGGAGCATAAGGTATTGCTGTTATTTTACTGTGTGGTATGACTAGACAGTGACTTGGGAAAAGTAAGTTGTTTCTCAAGTTTTCATTATCTGCTTGCTCTGGGCATCCCAATAGTTAATATCTGATTTATATTGGCTGAATTCCTTCTTCCATTTGATAGCTCAACTGAAGCTTGATGTTTATGGTGGAAATTGTCTTGATTTCTTTAGACGAGATGAGCATCCAAGGAGTTTGAAAATGTGTTTTAATTAAGATTCTGCTAAATTTTACCAGACACCTACTTGGAAAACAAAGCAACTGAATAATTAACTCTGATGAGAGCAGATGCCGGTCTAATGACAACCTGTTACCACTCAAGTGCATCATTAGTTGTTTTACTATGCTCCTTTAATATGTCCAGAGCTCTCCTCTGTTAATGAATACATTGGTTGCCGTGTACTTAAAATAGTTCCTCATTCTGGACTGTTGTAAAAGATATTTCTAGCATCTGCAAAATTCTTCATTTCAATCATTTGTTCCCCACCTACCAACTCCCTCCCTTCATCTATTTGGCGTGTGCTTGAACCAAACACTTCTTTATTTTCCCTTGTGGGATTATTTTAGCCATACATCAAGTGAAGCTTACAAATTGATGAGAATCTAATGATGCATTTATTTACAGATGTGCATTTCTGTTCCCTGTTATGTTGTTGAGAGGTAGGAAAAGTTTAAAGACTCCCAATCCCCATTCCTCTTCAATGTAATGGGAATAACCACGCACTTGAGAAGATTTTATTTTATGTACAATTGTCAAATATAAATTGGTATACAATTTTCCGATGTTTCTATTTCATTATTTCAAAATAGTAAAACAGTTTTTTATTTTAAAATATTTATAATGACTTTGTGTTATTTTCTAATATAGCATGCATTATTTTTATAATAAAAATGATAGATTTCCAGTTTAAATTTTAAACACAGCACAAAACAGCTTGATCAGCAACATCAACTGTGAAACTGATATAAAGTAAAGAAATATAAAAACTTATTTAGATTTCACTTTCAGAGCCACTATAAGCCTATTTACATTTCACTTTCAGAGCCACATTATTACTCAAACAGTAATTTACTATTATAATTTCCATATGGATTATTCAATGTAGGATGTTATAGAGTAAAGGAACAATGAAGTACCACTATATCACTATCTTCCCATTGTTCATCTATTTGCTCAAGCAGACACCAGTAGCATCTCCATATGTCCTGTCACAAGCAAGTGTAGCCCAAGGGCATCTGCTTGCTTCAGGGCCAGGAAGAACCTCAAAACTCCACCCTGTACCTGAATACCTGGTGTCCAGCTGAGAGCCCCTGCAACAGTTGTAGGTGGGGCCATCAGGCCTTTATGGAGGGAGCCAAGGTCGGAGGGAGGTGGCCGCAGTTCAGGCTCTCTACAAAACCTGTAAAACTGAATTTTAATGAAGAAAATAGTTACATATCACTATGAATTCAAGATCTTTTGAAGCACATAAATCAAAATATTAGCATGCTTTTCTTTTCTTTCCTTTGCCCTATACAATAGAAAGAAATGGAAGGGTATTAAAGTCTCACTTAGCATCACAAGATAATCCTTTTAAAATAGGACAAGAATGTACATGACCTCAATCATTTTTATGTGAGCATTTTTATAGTTTAAAAATATTTCGTGAAAAAAAAGATGAATGTATGTTAGATGAAAGGCTGTTGAATTTCAGAATCAGGAGGAAATAAAAGCATATTTTCTGCAATTTTGCTGAATGCAAATATTATCTGTCCAACTCCCAAAGCACTACCTTGTAGATTTAAAGGAAACAGCTCAGAATGCCATGAAACACCTCAGGTATAAATCATTGTCTTACCACATCACATATTTCTGTATTGCTGTTCTTTGTAATTGTATATCTCAGGTGGTATAATAAAATACTTATTAAAAAATATACTGCTCTTTTGTTCAGAATCTACAAATGCATGTGCCTATATTTAATACTTTTAGCTAATTTTAAATTAATAACATTTAGGAGCTGGAATGATTGTGCAGCAGGGAGGGTGTTTGCCTTGCTCTCGGCCAACCCAGGTTTGATCCCTGGCAACTCATATGGTCCACAGAGCATGGCCAGGAGTAATTCCAGAACACAGAGCCAGAAGTAACCCCTGAGCATTGCTGGGTGTGATACAAAAATCAAATAATAATTATCACTGTATCACTGTATCACTGTCTTCCCATTCATCATCGATTTGCTCGAGCGGGCACCAGTAACATCTCCATATGACCTGTCTCATGCAAGTAGAGCCCAAGGGCACCTGCTTGCTCCAGGAACATAAGGAGCCTCAAACCATTCAATCAGGTCATGGGAATGAGGTCTGTAATTGTTACTGGTATCTGGCATATCAAATACGACATGGGTAGCTTGCCAGGCTCTGCAGTGCAGGTAGCATACTCTTGTAGTCATCTCAAAATCCAGCATTTATTGATGAACCACGCAGCCACAAGTGGCCGTGCGAGACAGGCTGTGATAGGCTGGTCTGCTGAGTGGAGTTCTGAAGAGGGGGAAGTCTGGGTGTGGAAAATGGAGGCCCTCATGGAGTGGGGGGTCGTCTGGCTTGTTGTGAGGCTCTGCTCGGGTGGCAGGCCAGGGCTAGAATAATTAATTAATTAATAATACTTAGGAGAAATGTATAAAAATAAGTTAAAATCAGTATGTTTGATATTTTAATTATATAACTCATTGTCACTGCTATGATGTACTAAGTAATATTTATATACTTTAAAATCTTGAAGATATTTTACATATTTTAATTATCTATGCAAAAAACTATAAGGGCAACAAAAATAGATCAATAATTTGATTTCCAGTATACTCCACGGTCTCAAGAACTGCTTCATGAAAGTCCCCTCTCACAATCCTGCTACAAATGAGCTGGGAGTAGTCCCAAGAATGGGCCACAAAAATAAAAACAAAACATTTATAAATTAGCTACTATTATTATATTCCCATTCACACAAATAAGAAAGCATGATAGGACATGAATATTAACAGAAAAGCCAAAATTTGAACTAGTGAAATCTGACCTCAACACTAATTTTCTTAGAGCTTGATACACTATCTCTCATTTAATTGCTCCAATTTTCCAATTTAGCTACAACTTTTCACACACTCATACCTGGAAAACATGCATTTATACCCATTCCCACATTCTCAACACAACCAAACAAAATATCTTTACTAGATATGAAAATCAGTTTAAAAAATAGTCCTTCTTACCCCAAAGGAAATTCCTATTTTGGTAGCTGTGGTAAATCTTTTCCTCCGCACTGAAGATTAATTTCAGCATTTCCTCTCCTAGGTTAGCTAAAAACAGGATCTACCACAATTCTAACTGCTAGATTTTCTCAAAATAAAGGCAGTTGTTTTATATAAAATAAGATTTGACCTTAATCTTGACCCTCTTTTGGACTAAAATCAAAACCTCAATCTCTCCTAAAATTTGAAAATGAACTTTTGGACTGACTTCCTCTCTTTTGTTTTTATGTCCTTCATTCCGGGTTTGTTAGGGAAAAACCAAACCACCAAAATGCCAGAGAAAAGGCACCTTTCAGGCACAGTAAGTAGAACAAAATGAATTATTGAAATTAGGAAGAAAACCTCTTTTTTCCTTTTTTTGTAGTGTCATCTCTATATCATCATTTTTAAGCATAATCATACATTTATGCATCTAATATATATTGGGCGTTTTATTATGGAAAAATAAAATTCTGAACAGTAAAACAAATTTGTAGTGAAGTGATTAAATCAGAATCCTTTCAAACATTGTAAGCTTTGGGATATTAGGCAGGACACTACTCCCTCCTAGTCATCTATAATGAGATCAGTGTGATATTTACAACCAGGTTTTGATATGAGCTTAATGTAAGCTGAAGCCTGAAAAGTGTCTTATTTTCAATCATCATTATCATAGTTGTAGTCAAACACTTTATAGTAAGATTCTATAAGCTCGCTTTGTCTAATTCTTAGAATAATGATATGATTGCAGTCATTTTCAGTATTTTAAGAGAAAAGTGAGGTTGAAAATTAATAAATTTTAAAAAAGTATCTTCTTAAAATACGCGGAAGAGATAAAAATCCAATACCCATCTCTACAGTCATGCTTCTAATAATTACACTGTACCATGCTTTCAGAAACGGTTTTTACTGTTTTTCAAAATAACATAACACTAATTTCTTCAAAGTAAATGCAATATTAAATCTCATTAAATATATTCGACACAGTTTCTATATGGACAAGTATTTTATCTATTCTATTTAGCTGAAATAAAAATGTGTAGTTCAAAAGAATTTAAGAAAGTCGTCTATACATAAACATATAGATATGCATAAATCTATATTTTGAAGAGTTATATAAACATAAATTAATGTTATATTAGACTTTTAAAGATAATTTTAGGTTCATGTGAGTTATAAGAAATAAAATATGTATGCCCTATATGACTTCCTTGACTTAATTTTGACCAAAGATAGTATCTTACAAAAACAGATAACATCATATTCAGGATATATATGTATGAATATATATAGGAATATATATACATACACATATTGTGTGTATATATATAATATGATATAGAGCATTTCAGTCACCATGGGATTCATCATAATGCCTTTTTATAGTCACATTTGCTCATCCATCCTTTTTCCCACCCTTCCTTGACTTCAAATAACTAATCTGTTCTCTATTTTTAAACTTTGCCATATGCAAATATCCATACATTTCCACAAATTCAATACAGCTAACTTATTTCCCAGGATTTTGCACTTTGTTTTTGTAACATAATTAGAGATGCTTGATAAATATACCTGAGTCTGACTTGGCAAGAGACTGGACACAGCGTGAATAATTAGAGATGAGGCAGCACTACTGAAGGAATTATTGTTCTGTTACTTTCAAAAGTAATTTGTTTAAACAGGAAAGTCCTGACTTGTTGCTTTACATGAATTTCCTTTTGATGCTAAGCTCCTGATTCCAATAATAATTTTATGATATATGTCTGACATACTTCTCATTTTGATTTTATTCTCCCAGATATTACATTAATAAACTTATATATGTAGTGATGATATAAATCTATATTGTCTTTCATGAAACAAAGAAGCACAAATAATTATATGAAAATATGAGAAAACAGATTATTTATATAACAAAGAGAGTCTACAAGATTATAGAATTTGGCAGAGAAGAATCAAGATTTCAGATAATTTGCTTTCAAATATCTATACACAATGCACAGAAAACAGCAAAACTTTGCAGTGCTTATTTGTGTTAGTTAAAGCCCTGGGTGATTTTATTGTTTAAAATTTGACAATCATTTCTGATACTTGTGTAAAATAATCAAAGAAAGCATTTATCACTATCACTATCTTCCCGTTAATCATCTATTTGCTAGAGGGGGCACCAGTAATATCTCCATATGTCCTGTCTCATGCTAGTAGAATCCAAAGGCATCCGCTTGCTCCAGGAACATAAAGAGCCTCAAACCATTATATTAGGTCACGGGAATGACCTAATATAAATGTTGCTGGTATTTGGCATATAAAATACTACATGAGCAACTGCCAGGCTTGCCGTGCGGGTGGCATACTGTTGTAGTCACCTCTAAATAAAGCATTTATTGATGAGCCGGACTGTGATAGTCTGGTCTGCTGGGTGGAGTTGTGACGAGAGGGAAGTCCGGATGTGGAAAATGGCGGGCCCCATGGAGTAGGGGATGGTGGTCTGGCTTTTTTGTGAGGCTCTGCTGGGTTGGCAGGCCAGGGCTAGAACCCACCATGCCTCCCGGGCGCCTCACGAACAGCGGGCACAGGGAGAGCAAGTAGCAGCTCTGCCCCATGTCTGAGAGTCTCTGGTTCAGCATACCTGGGCCGGATTGAAAAAACTGCTGCAGGGTGGCTGTCGATGATCCAGGCTGTGATAGTCTCGTCTGCTGGGTGGAGTTGTGATGAGAGGGAAGTTCGGATGTGGAAAATGGTGGGCCCCATGGAGTAGGGGAGGATGGTCTGGCTTGTTGTGAGGCTCTGCTGGGGTGGTAGGCCAGGGATAGAACCCGCCATGCCTCCTGGGCGCCTCACCAGCAGCTGGGCACAGGGAGAGCAAGTAGCAACTCTGCCCCATGTCTGAGAGTCTCTGGTTCAGCATACCTGGGCCTGATTGAAAAAAAAAAAAACTGCTGCAGGGTGGCTGTCGATGATCCGGACTGTGATAGTCTGGTCTGCTGGGTGGAAAAGCATTATGAAAGAAAATTACTTAATATTGATGAACTAAATTAAAATGAATTTATTTTCCTTATTCTCTGCTAAGGGACTATTCTTCTGGGGAAAAACATACGTTAATGTATATTAGTTTGGATAATGTATTTATGCTATTATGCATGTATACATAATGTACAAAATAATGTATTTATAAAAATCTATTTTACAATGTATATGTAAATACATACATTTGTATAATGTATATGTATTTGGCTCTATGTGTGCATCTACCAACCTCTGTGTAATATATTCTGAAAAAAACTTAGTTGATATTTACTAGAAATGATGATATTTTTATTTTGCCAAATTATTATTATACATGGTTTTACTGATAAACCAATGCAAATAATCTGCCTTGCATATTAGAAAGCACTGCTACTATGTTAACAGGTATGAATTGCTACATAGCAAAGATGTTAATGATTTAAAATTATATCGGCATTTTATAAATTATATTACAAGCAAGGTAGATGTTGGAATTACCAAAAATTGTTGACCAAGAAAATGTAATGTAACAGAAGATATTACAAATATATACTTACATATACTTAAAAATAAGGTATCTTTTAATTAAAGACTAAACATTTTCCTAGTATTTATACCTGTTTGATCAAAATTATAAAACAAACCACTGCACTTTATTTTCCTTGATTTGTTTCTATATTTAGTTTTATGCTTTACATTAAGTTGATGAAGTTATTTTTCTAAGTTATGTCATTTTAAAATTTCCTCTCTTGTTTTTAAACAACATCCTTTATTCTTTGGCATTTGAAAAGTCAGGTATAACTCCTGATATAGAAAAAAAAAATTCTTGAAAATATCCACCTAACTATTCTTTAGTGTCAACCATTCTTTACCATTCCTTATTCCTTCATTTATGAGTAAATATTGTAGTGGGAACTGAAGTAAATAACAAAAACTAAGTCATTAAAAATGAGATTTCTTTAGCCTGATCGTTCCATAGATCTCTGGAATCTTAAACTACTAAGCAAGTACAAATGTCCCAGGTAATAGAGTACAAGTCCATTTTTCTAAATATTTAAAGTGATGGCCAAGATTAAGTAGCTGGTCCTTTATATACATAACTCCTCCCACAATTGGCCAAAGCATTTGCAACATCTGTATAGTATTAAAGTGTATAGTAAATGCTTCCTTTTCTCTTCAAAGGTAGTTTTGTGTTTTGTATTTTAGGCCTAGATAGATGATATGAAGGCTGGTCATTTGAAATGTATACAGCAAAGTCTTTGTTTAAATCTGGAAGTTGGCACACGGCAAATTTGCTGATTTGTTAACTCCCTCTATTTTTTGGCCTTGGTATTTTGATAATGATTTTTGTCGGCCCACAGAGAGAAAGGAAAGTCAGTTTTCTTTTATCTAAACTTAGTTGCTAGCAAGTACATAATCAGTAACTCTAGCTTCAGAAATTTAATAGGCATATTTGATTGAAGTTCATTTGTGCTTTTCCCATTACTTTCTCTGTGAAATGAAGCAAATAGGAGAACATCTCCATGCTGGCCTGACTCACCAGCCTCAACTAAAAGAGGTGAAATCAGGCCTCCTTAGAGATTATCAACACAATTTGAAGACTTAAAAATTTCAAGTGTAAGAAACATGAGGACTCAGGTAGTTTGCAATCCTGGAAAATTGCATATTTGCTTAACCTTACTATAACTCTGAGAGAATTTTTTCAAAGGTGTCCATGGTCAGACTACAATATCTGCATAAGAGTTATACAAAATTTTTCAAGCAAACTAATAGTCCACTTTTATTCTTCCGTTGAGTCTCTCTCTCTCTCCTTATCTCTCAGACACCTGGAGTCAGGCAGTGTGGTCTGAATCTACAGCATCATGGAAGCACTCTTCTTTCTGACCTAGGTAACTGATTTAAAGCACTCTTAAATCATGGAACTATGCCAACTGTAAAGGTACATATTGACTGTAAGGATGTGAGTAAACAAGTGAGTCAGTGTGTGTGTGGGGGGGATCCATTAAAACATATCTACTCATTCAAAAGTGCCCTGACGTAAGGGAGAAATGCAGGCAAATTCCCATATTTCTGTTTACTTGTCTAACTAACTATTAAGTGACATAATACTTGCCTGTAATGTATCTATGTGTATTATGAATGACATAATTATCATAATTCTCAGTTTAAAAAGCCCTCTGTCTGAGAGCTTTTTTTCCTTTGTGAAAATTAAAGCAGTTACTTCACTACATGCTCTATTGGGATGACTGACAATTGATGAAAACATACAAAGCTCCCACAAATAATTTTAATTCCCATCCAAAATAAAAATGTGTTAACTCCTCATGCCTATAACAAAAATATTTTCATAATGATACTGTTTACACAGATTTAATCAGTTGTGTCACTGGGGTACAGCAAAAAACAGCAATGTGACCTGCTGAGACTTAGCACCAGATTGCGATTTACAATCAAGGCAGCAAGAGCCACTGAAGTGCATAGCTCTCGCCCCAATTACTAATTAATCAGACCCAAAGAGGTCTCCATAAAAGGCAAAACATTCAGCTGTGCAAACCATAAATTTAAAGGGCTCCTATATGTTTTAAGAATGAAAAGTGACCTAAGGAAGAAAATAATTGCATGGTACCTGTCTGGTACAGAGACTCATGGACTCCATTATTTGGGGGTTCACTTGTCTTTTTTGCCACTTGCTTTTTAAATGTTCTGAATATAAAATTTCACACTATGGCAGGATCCCAGCATCATTAAAATGTCAGTATGCTTGTTTCTGTATAAAAACAAGTGACTGGCTGTTTTTTCTTTTAGTTCCTGTGTCTGTACCAGTCTTTTTTTTCCTTCTGCAGCAAGTGTCTCTAAAAGATGAATGAGTTTAATAGGTAAATATATTATAAGAGGTTGTGGAAATTATGAGCATAGCAATCAGCATAATTCAGTCCAGTTCAGCTTCTACCCACCTTCATCAAATAAGAAATATATTTGATCCCCTTTACATGATGATCAGATAATAGAAGCCTTACAAACTACTCAGCTTTGACAAAAAGATCCCAACTGAGTAGTCTAAAAGAAAACATGCACTGCCAACGTGTTTATTTTAACCATCTTTAAAATAACGAGCTTGAATCTCATTTTTCGTCCTTTCCTGGATACCTACTAAATGGAGAACACTTTCTTTGATGTAAATGGTGACCCTGAACTGGAGGAGTTCTGCAAAAGGAAGGAGCAAAATGAGAATCAGCCTGCTTATTATAGATTCTTGATGTCTGCAGTTTGGTCAAACAAAAGCTAAAATTATTTGAGTCAGGTTGCATTAACCACAGATAGGGGTTACCCTACCACACAGCTTCAGACCAAAAGAAGGTGTATGAGTGATCTCATATATGTGCAAAAAAAAAAAAAGCTGTCAGAAACTGTTAATTTTTGAGTCTCCTCCATTCATTTGTAAGAAAATTCCAGAAACAGTAATGAAACAGTGTCTTACAGCCAATCTTCTTTTGTATAACTAGGATTTTATAATCTGAACCAAGAGCTACTCCATGTAATTCATAGCTATAGCAACAATAGATTATAAAGTCAAAAACTTAACAGCTTCAGGTAACTACATTAATTTAAATTAGCTTACCCGTAGTTTGCTTATATTTTTAATTTTAAATGCACATTGCACATGGTGTTGGTGAGAGATCAAAAGAATCATGAGTTTAAGTTCTCTTGGCATTCATCTGGCCTAGGCCTCCTCTTATCTGTAAACTCAACATAGTAAAGTAACTGTTCTCTAAGGTCCTAAACACTTGAGATGGTCAAACCACTAGATATTTATATAACATAGATATATACCCATATATTTTTATAGATGTGTATACAATATGCATGGTATATATGTATATGTGTGTTATATATACATATATGTATATATTTGTATGAATTCACATAAATGTGTGTAAATATATGTATATGCATTTGTCAAAATGCTTTTCTAGTTGGCTTATGTGTCCAGGAGCAATAATGAAGACCAATACTGATATTTGCAGGACTAATATCAATGATTTTTTTCCCATGATAAATAGAAAAATCTTGCTATTTTTATTAAGCTCTTAATGTATTTATTCAGAGGGTAAATAGCAAACATACCCTCATGAATTGGTTAGAAATTTAAGTCTTGTATTATTAGAATATTATCTTTGCTTCTCATCCTCTTCATTGACACTTGTAGAGATAGAGCCCCTTATGAATTTGTTTATGCATTGAGGCAGCTATTATGCTCTAATATATCAAAATACAACACTGAAGGAAGACATAAATCTTTCCAAATTGGAAAGGTAATTGGGTCCAGAAGATAGTGCTAATGATTGAAGCACATGTTTTGCATAGGTTGTTCCCAGCATAACATGGATCACCAAAGCACAGCCAGCTATAGCCTTGTGATCCCCAAGCACTACCGGCAAAAGTAGCACCAAAACTATCATCATGTAGAACAGGATTTCTACATCGGTATCACGAGGGTCTCCTAAGTACTCCTGGGGTACCACCTCTAAAAAAAATAAAAGAATTTGTTACAAGAGATGGGAGTATCAGTATTAACTTTTTTTTTTTTTTTTTTTTGCTTTTTGGGTCACGCCCGGCAATGCTCAGGGGTTTCTCCTGGCTCTGCACTCAGGAATAACTCCTGGCGGAGCTCGGGGGACCATATGGGATGCCGGGACCGAACCCGGGCCAGCATGGGCCGGCCGCGTGCAAGGCAAACGCCCTACCCGCTGGGCTATCGCTCCGGCCCCATCAGTATTAACTTTGATAAGAATAAAGTAATAGGTTATTTTTTAAAGTTATTCATTTATGCTAGGTGAGGTGATGTAATTCATACAATAGCTTTGGATTCATCTAAAAGAGTTTGACTAGCTATAATAAGCAGGTACAAAACCTGTTTTCATTGAAACTCATAGGGCACCTATTTGTGTATATAATCTACTGCTGCTTTGGTGTTAATGGCAGTGGAATTGAGTTGTTTTTTCAGACATCATATAACCTATATTTCTGAAATACTAATGCTTTAGGGGTAAAATGAGGAACTTTAGGCTAAATTCTGGTTTATAATAAGATGGAGTATACATATTTCTCACTGTCTCTCTGACATAATTCAGAGAGAATTATAAAACCTGGACCAAACAAATAGGGAAACTACTGAAGAGTCATAGATGGTAATTACAAGTGGATTAGGAATAAAGATCATAATTCAAATAACTGTCAATCAGTGATGAGTTTCTCATTTTCTTCCCTCTAGTCATCATGCCTATTTTTCCCCCATAAACTAAAAATAAACTGAAGAAATCTCTGTTAGGTTAGAATTAATTAAAGCCCATAATTCTGACTAAATGATAAAAATAAGGTGCAAGGAAGCAATCAATATATCTGTATATTTATCTACATCTATATATCTAAGCCTATATCTACCTTCTTATACATCACTTACACATAAACCTAAAGCCATATAATAATTATCTATGGCATATATTTCCATGTAACAATGATTAATTATGTTTATTTTCCCAGCGTATGGAGTATAAATGCTTAATCCAATTCACTTACAAAGTGACCAAGAAAGTCTAAATTATGCTTCTTTGCCTCCTGTTTATTTTCTTTTGAGCCAATTAATATGGGTGATAAGTATGGTAGTGATATTATTTCTACAAAAATGATATATTTTTTAAATGTGCCCCAAGAGTGACCCTGCAGTGTCTTCTGTACATGCTCATTGTGTTCTCATAGCACCTCGAATCTGAAAAAATAAACTGAAAGCCAAGATATAGTGGGCCACTTACCTAAGTAGACCCTCTCCTGTGTGCAAGCTCTCAGAATCAGAGGGAAAATGCAGAAATATGACATTTCAAATACCCACACACTGTGGAATCTGTAGTTCTCCAATGTCCTTTTGGGAGGGTGGCAAAGGTCATGGGGACAGGGATGAGGAGGCTGACAGGGCAGAGACTTTATACAGAGGGTCAGCTGAGAACTGTTCGAGGAAGGGTGAGAGAGTATGGAGGCCCCGAGTACATGCTCCATCTTCCTTTGAACTTTGTTTTGCTCTCGTGCCTTTTATTTATTTATTTATTTATTTATTTATTAAAGTATTTTATACAATTACAAAGATATACAATTAAAAAGACACTGGCTCTCACTGTGCCCAGCCGCTCATGAGGTTCCCGGGGGGGGATGGCAGGTTCTAGCCCTGGCTCGTCACCCCAGCAGAGCCTCACAACAAGCCAGATGACCCCCCACTCCATGAGGACCTCCATTTTCCACATCCGACTTCCCTCTCGTCAGAACTCCACCCAGCAGACCAGCCTATCACAGCCCGGCTTGCGTGGCCGCTTGCCACTTGCGGCTGCACAGTTCATCAATAAATGCTGGATTTTGAGATGACTACATGAGTATGCTACCCTCACGGCAGAGCCTGGCAAGCTACCCGTGTTGTATTTGATATGCCAGATACCAGTAACAATTATAGACCTCATTCCCATGACCTGATGGAATGGTTTGAGGCTCCTTATGTTCCTGGAGCAAGCAGGAGCCCTTGTGCTCTACTTGCATGAGACAGGTCATATGGAGATGTTACTGGTGCCCACTCGAGGAAATCGATGATGAATGGGAAGACAGTGATACAATTAAAAAGTTCATATTTTGTTTTGGTCATACAGTGTTTCAGCACCCATCCCTCCCCAGTGCCCATCTCCCACCACCAACGCCCCCGATTCCTTCCCCACTCCCCCAGCCCACCTCCATGGCAGGTTCTCTACTTCTCTCCCCTTCTCTCTATCTCTTTCCTTTTCCTTACCTTCCATATAAGAGCAGTATATTTTATAGGTCTCTATAATAGAATAAATTAAACTGAAATGTCTTTGACTTTTCAAAAAAAAGACTTTGACTCTGACAAAAATCAAAACACCTCAATGGCAGACTTGTTTTTCTTAATAACAATTTAAATTTTTCATAGATTTTGAGAATAAGATGTTGCAAATGTCAGAAAATTGACCAGTGCCAATTTTCTGCAGCTCAACATTTTCCAAAATAATTATAAACCATCACAGCCACCTTCTAGCCAGGGAAGAAATTTGAAAAGTTAATTCATCTTTCAGATAAGCAAAAGTTTCCTATAAACCACACTTTCTGGAAGTCATTTTTAAATGCATTCTAGTATTCTTTTAAAATCTAAGTAATGTTTTTGAGTTACACTGGCTGCAAGGTATTCTGGAAAAGTAGGTTGTGGCTTGCAGTTGTTAGAATAAGCATTTGTAATCTACTGCTTTTATGCTACTAAATTTCCATCAAAGTTTTACTAACAACTTTGGTGAAATTACTGAGTAGGCAACCAGTGGTCTTTGTCACGAATGATCTCAAGAAACTTACTAAAGGGAAGAACATGCGTTAGTCTTCCAGGAAGGAAATAATAAAAGAAAATGTGTTGATTTATTTTTGCTTCTGCATCACGCCTGGCAGTGCTTAGAGCTTATTCCTGCCTCTTTGCTTAGGAGTCACCCTTGAAAGTGCTCAGAAACATTTATGGTGCAGGGGATTGAACTTAGATTGACCACATTCAAGGCAGTGTTTTAACACCTGTACTATCTCTCTAGCCCAGAAGAATGTTCTAAAGGAAACGTTGACTAACCATGGATCAATAGATACATTAGAAATAAAAGAAGACTTAGGAATCAGATAAGCAAAAACTTATCTTTTCTATGTGAATGAAATCATGTAGAAGAGATCTGTCTAAAGAGGAAGTCTTGAAGAAAATTAAGGGTTAGGGTAGGGCAGTAGTCTTGCACAGGGCCAATAGGGGTTTAATAACTGGCTTTCCATATGGTCCTCTAAACCCCATCATGGGTGATTCCTGATTTCAGAGCCAGGAGTAAGTCCTGAGCAACACCAGGTGTGCCTCCACGCCAATATAAATTGAGAATAGTTAGGAGAGATCAAAGAGTTAGTTGTGGGGGCCAGGGAATAGTACAGAGTTAAGGAACATGCCTTGTACACATACTTTGGAGTTCAATTTCTAGGATTTAGGCACACCCTACCTTAACATTCCAGTGTGTCGGGGAGCTCTGCCGGGTCCCGACAGTGCCGGGAAGCGAGTTCCCTTCTACCTCCGAGCCAGGAATCCCATGCAGTTTTAAAAGGGCTTTACTATTACAGGTTCCAATATACAGTCCAAGAGCAGGGAAAGCCTCCGGACTCTGCGTTCCCAGCTAGGCCCTAGCCAGGTACAGGCCAAGATGGCTGCCACCATGTGTTGAGGCCCAACAGAGAGAATGGAGAGAAGCAAAAAAGCCAAGGGAAGCCGGAAATGGCAAAAGGGGAAAAAAATAAAGAGAGCTTCTTTCTTCTTGCAGCTTATCTTATAGCCAGAAATCTGCCCAAACTCCCCAGCCCAGCCCATTCTGGGCTGGATATCTAGCTAGGATGAAAATTCAAAGCCTCCCAGCAGAGCAGGGAGGAGCTGCAAGTCAAATGTAAACTTCTCCTGGCAGGGTCAAATGCCCTTAGGTAATTTCTCCCAGCACCTCACCCAATGTCTTTTTATATGCTAATGTTTTGAGCAAGATCCCCAGGAAAAACCTTTCTAAGGTAGAGAAGGGGGCTCTTAGAGGAGTCCTGCAACAACTCCCCTGATTAGTTTACTAATAAAAATTGAAAAGGTATGAAATATTTAGTAACGTACAGAACATTAAGATAAGAAAAAACAATTCCAATTACAAAATGATAGTACATGTTACTTTAGGATCCTTAACTTGTTTTTGGACCCAAAGCAAAGTTCATGACAAAGTGTTTCTAGCTGTCTGATTATAACGGACTATAGTTTGCACTATCCATAATTTGTGAGAGTAATTTGCTATATTTTATGTAAAGTCGGGTGTCTGGAACAAAGTCTGTGTGGCTACTTCTGGGACAGCAATAGCGGTGATCATATGAGTATGAGTCTCTGGAGAGCAGCGATCAGGAACTCGTTGAATTGTCAGGAACACTGGATCGGGTCTCTGGAACACGGGAACAAATATCTCGAACTCTGGAACAGGAATCTTGAGTGCTGGAACAGGTGTCTGGAACATTGGTGTAATATCTCGAACTCTGGAATAGGATTCTTGAGCGCTGGAACAGGTGTCAGGAACATCGGTGTGGGTGTCTTGCAGGGCTTCTTTAGCAAGGGAACACTGGCACCGGTAACTGTACCTGTAGCTTAATTTTTAGGCGAGACAAAAACACTTTTCGAGGTTAATCACAAGTAGAGATTTTAAGGCTTTGTAGGGATCCAAGTCTGGGATGGAGAGAAGAACATAAAGAAGCTCCAACATGGGTGGAGCAGGGAAATAAGTATGAGAATTGATGATTTTAAAATTGATAAATCTAGTGGATCAGCAGTGGAGCTGATGAATGTAATAGAGGTTTGTAGTGGTCAGAAATTGAGAAGGTAGTAGTTGAGACATAACATAGACACAACATTAATCACAAACATAATGGTGGCCAACACATGCACACACAAACACACACATACATTTGATCGATCAATATCTTACAGCTGTATATGTGACCCATCTAGGGTGATAAATGGTAACGAGTCAAGCGCTTCATGAATATAAAGCCGGCAAATGATGGTGAGAAAGTGTCTTTTCCTGTGAATAGAGCATTGGGAAAAATTATTTTTGCAAATTATTAAATTTTTGTGAGCACTGTTTTAGGAGTCTCGGAGTATTGAGCAGTGTAGCGCAAGTTTACTGGATTCCAATATCTTATCCTATGAACAGAATCATTAGAAAAACAATTTTTCATTGATTTAGCAAACATTTTTGTAATGAGCACTGTGATCAGAGTCCAAAGCCTCGAGCAACATAGAAGGAATCTGCAGCAGCCAAGTTCTTTTCCTGCAAATACCTGTGAGCAAAACATTAAAAAAGGAAACTCTAACATTAATCCTTGAAACATATGGACATTGAGCACTATGCTCAGAGTCCACCCATTTTTCCACCCTTTTTTTTTTATAAGAAAGAAAACATTTAGGCTGTAAGGCAAGATATTAGACATGAACCATGATCACAGACTGCAAAACAAGATCATTATTAAAATGAACCAATCCAGGAAGTTTAAACAGCAACTTGCAATTTAAAATTTAAGACTTTATATTGAAAGAATTAGTTGTATTCTGATTCTTGGAGAATTCTAGTCTTAACAAGTCGCAGAGGAACCCAGAGTTTCTTGGCAGGGTTATCGTCTGTAGAAATGAAAGCATAACCGCTTCCCGAATGAGGAGGTGACCTGCAATCCATTTATCATCAATTTTCACCCAGATAGGTGAATTGACTGTTTTTGAGTTTGCATATCTTCTTGAAAGTGACGTTCAGCCGCAGTATAGGGATCTCCTTGAGGTATATTTAAGAAGTTTAAGGTGAATAATGTTAAAGATAAAGAATCCATTGGAGGCATACTTGTTTTTCGTTGCTTTAATAGCTGAGTTTTAAGCGTTCTGTGGGCACGTTCAACAATTCCTTGTCCTTGTGGATTATATGGAATTCCTGTAATATGTTTGATCTGCCATTCCTCACAAAAGGATTTGAAGGTTTTGCTGGTGTAAGCAGGACCATTATCTGTTTTTATGGTATGGGGAATACCCATGACGGAGAAGCACTGGAGTAAAAATGAACAAACAGATTTAGCTCTTTCAGACGTCATAGGAACAGCCCATATGAACCGGGAATATGTATCGATGACCACATGAAGGAAAGGTTTGTTGGGAAATAAGTTAGTATGAGTTATATCCATCTGCCACAATTGGTTTGTCTGTAAACCTCGAGGATTTTCTCCTGCTACATGAGATGTACAATGTAAAGGAGCACAGACAGGACAGTTGCAGACAATTTGTCTAGCTTGTCTCCATGGGATGCCCTGGTGTACATGAAGGTGGCGGGCATTTGTATGTAGAGTCTGGTGCTCTTCCTCAGCTGATTTAAATACTGGTGCTGCCAAGAGATCTGCTGCTTCATTTCCTCGAACCATCGGCCCGGGGAGTCGGCTGTGAGAACAGATGTGGGAGATGTATATAGGGAATGTTCTATTTCGGAGGAGATCTTGTAGTTTATGGAGCAGCTCCTGAATTATAGGATTATGGGCATTTAAAGAAGCAGTGACAATCTCAGGAAATAAACCAACTACATATGCAGAATCACTCACCACATTACATGGGCCAGATACATGGGATAGTAAATGTATCAGGGTGGCGAGTTCCACTTGTTTGGCAGATTTATAATTTGTATGCACAGTAGTGGTCAACGAAGGACCTGTAATTCCACCCCTTCCTGATGAGGACCATCAATATAATACACTGGAGCATCAGGAATGGGAGAGGAGCGGACAATGGTGGAAATTACAAAAGGTGTCCTTTTCAGAAATTCCCAGGTTTTTCCAGCTGGGTAATGATAAGATATTTCTCCTGAAAAATCTGCTAAAGCTCTCTGAAGGATTTCACTGAGTGGTAAAACAGCTTCAATTTCTTTTTTAGGGTCAGGTAGTACAATTACATGGGGATCATGTCCAAGTAATACTTGGGTTCTTGATCTTCCCTTAATTATAAGGTTAGCTATCATCTCAAGGTAAGGTGTAGCAGTACGATTCTGCTTGTTATGTAAGTAAACCCATTCTAACGGTCCAGATAATTGGGCTATAGCAGCAGTTGGAGACTCGGGAGTGTTGAAGACCAAGAACCATACCTTTTCTCCGGGATTAAATCTGGAGAGGTAAGATTTTTGAAGCCAATCCATGAAAAAAGTCTAATTCCTTCTGAGCTTTAGGAGTTAGCTGCCTTGGGCTATTTAAAGCAGGATCACCTTCAAGGGTGTGGAACAGGTTACTGAGCTCACAGTTAGGAATACCAAGGGAGGGGCGCACCCAGTTGATATCCCCCAGCAGTTTTTGAAAATCATTCAAGGTTTTGAGCCCTTTTTGACTAATGGAAATTTTTTGAGGGCGCACTGTAGTGCGGTCAAGAGCATAGCCAAAATATTCATATGGAGGCTGCATCTGGATTTTTTCTGGAGCTACTTGTAAGCCAGCCTCTGGTAAAACAGTCATTGAATCATTATATAAATTCTGAGATCTCTGGAATTATCACAAGCTAGCAGGATATCATCCATGTAGTGGATGATGTATGCACCAGGAAATTTAGCACGAATGGGTCGCAAAACCTCATCAACAAAGTGTTGACACATCGTAGGTGAATTAGTCATCCCTTGGGGCAATACTGTCCACTGAAATCTACGTAAAGGACCTTTATGATTAATGGAAGGGACTGAAAATGCAAACCTTTTCCGATCATCTGGGTGGATAGGTATGCTGTAAAAGCAGTCTTTTAAATCTATGATAATTAGCGGCCAATCTTTAGGAATAGCTGCTGGAGAGGGAGCCCAGGTTGCAGGGCTCCCATGGGGACCATAGTAGAATTTACATTCCTTAAGTCAATCAGCAAACACTATTTGCCTGATTTTTTCTGTATTACAAAGACAGGAGAATTCCATTTTGAAAAAAGTTTCCTCAATATGTCCTAATTTCAGCTGTTCTTCCACTAGATTTGTTAGCGCCTCTAACTTTTTTGGTATTGAGGGGCCACTGTGGTGTCCATATAGGTTTGTCAGACTTCCACTGAATACGGATAGGTGGTGGGCGCTTAACCACAGTGGCCCCAATTAAAAAGGGTTACTCCCTGTGTTAGGCTTATTATGGAGAGCTGGAACAGGTGTTCGGGGGGAATTGGACGAGGTATGTGAATTACTGCCCCCCACTGCTCCAGCATGTCTCAACCCCATAAAGTTAAAGGCATAGGGGCTATATAAGGCTGGACCATGGCTACATTCCCTTCAGGGCCAATACACGGCAGCCACCTCGCACTCTGTCGGAGAAGAGAGGAGGAGATATTGCCTACCCCGCTCAGGCTATGGGACACTTTCTTTAGGGCCCAGTTAGAGGGCCAATACTTGGTGGAGATTATGGATATGTCTGTCCCTGTATCCAACATGCCTTTGAATTTCCTTTTATAAATTTCGATGGGTATAACCGGCCGCTTGGCCTGAGAAATTCTGGTAGTGTACCCAACTAGATAGTTAGCAGGTGGCTGGTGGGCTTGGTTCTGTGTGGCTGTATAACCAACAATGAAGTTGGCAGAAGGGTTGGTACTGTTTAAGCCACCAGTTGTAGGGTGTTCGGACTGACTACATGGATCCTCAAAAAATAATAATAGTTTAGCAAGCGGTTCCCCTTTTTTTAAAAGTCCATTTAGTTGGCACAGATATTGACAGTATTATCTCTCCATGAGATTCAGGATCCAGAAGTCCGAAATGCACCTTAATTCCCTTAAATTTCAGCCAATCGCTCCCTGAATTAAACCCATACGACCTGGGGAGCAGGTCCTTTTATCCCTGTTTTTAGCATGTAAGGTTCTTGACTTGGGAATATTGTGACAGTCTTAGGGCAGAGAATGTCGAGACTGCCATTGCCTGATGGGGTAGGCCAGAGAGCATTTATTGACTGTAATTCTGTGGATTCTGATTCGGAGGATACTGGGCAGGTGGAATGAAGGAGAGTGCCCCTGGATTCAGCTGGGCCTGGGGCTGGCCCCCCCACCCAGTTTCCCGCATTAGGGGGAGGCATAGATGTTATTTGAGCCTGCGGAGCTTGTGGAACATGGGAGGGGGTCCATGTAACATTTCCCGTAAAGGGATTATTAGAATGTTGTCCTGTATTGATAGTTTTAGAAGATGGGCAATCTCTACAGGTGTGTCCCTTCTTTCCGCAGCTAAAGCAGGTTATCTGCCCAGATGAAGCCTGAGGCTGACTTCGCCTCCAAGAGGGACAGTCTCTGGCCCAATGTTTTCCCTTTCTGCACCTTGGGCCTGGTCCAGGTGGGGCCCTCTGAGGGGTGGAGTTGCGATTATAAGCATAGTTCTCTCATTGTTTATCCTTTGAAGTTTATTGTTTCTCCCCCTGAAGCTGTTTGACATTTCATCCCTCTCCTGATCCTTCTGCTGTATGGGATAAGCCTCTATAGCATTCTGTGTCCCATGGGAGGCCAAACCGACATTTCTACATACCTTTAGATATCCCATGAGGTCTTCCTTATCCTTAATATTATATAGTATTGCTCGACAATTTTGATTAGCATTCTCATATGCTAAGGTTCGTTTTAGGATTTCTTGAGTGGTTGGGTCTTGAACCTGTCTTTGGATTGTTTCAATTAATCTCCCAACAAAATCAAAGTATGGTTCATTACGACCCTGGTAAATTTTTGTATAACTACCTAGAAATTCTGGGTTGGAACCTACTTTTCCCCCACGCTTTTAATGCTGTCTCCCGAACAAATTTTAAAATAGGTTCAGGTAATGTCGCTTGTTTTACTTTCTTTTGCCATTCACCTTCACCTTTTAGCATGGCAAAAGTTATATTATGGCCAGATTCTTTTTTCTCTTAAAGTGTCAATGTTAACCCCATCTGTATACCACATTTGCCATTGCATGAACTGTGAATGGTTCAGACAAGTATAGGCTACCATTTCAAAGTCTGCCAATACCCACTGATTATTTTGGCTCCAATCAGCTAAATATTTTAAAGAATAAGGACTTGATATTCCAAACTTGTCGCAAGCCTTCCTAAACGGGGTTATTGACTCAATTTTTTAAGTCTTCATGAATCGGTTTTACTCTATCTTTAGATTGGTCATGAGAAAGATTGCTGCGCTTTGCTCTTTGATTATTATTAGATTGACAACCACCAGGAACCCCCAAGGCTCGTGGGGCTTGCCCGAGCTAACCTGTTCCTCCCGTTCTTCCTCATCAGAGTTTGTAGTATCTGCCAGAGAAGCATCTTCCCCTTTGAGGGTATTAACTCTGGAGAGATTTTCAGCTTGGGAATTTGCCTTCTCTGGGTTTTCCTGTTCCTCCTCTAAGTTATCAGCCACATTAGAATTCTTTTTAGATTTTTTCGCTGGGAATGTATACACCTTTTTCAAGTCTACAGCCTTGGGGCGTGTTTGTGAATGGCTTTTAGTTGGTTCACGCCTCAGTATTGGGTATGCGCTAGGTCCTGATTGATAAGTTATGAAATCAGAAATCTCCCTGCGTAACACATCCATTTCTTGGTTTAAGTTTTCAAGTTTCCTATATATTTCTTCCTTTTGTTCTTTCAATCTTATGTGTAACTTCCAAACCTCCTCTTTCTGTCCATCTATTCCAACTCTCTGTTTGTCAATTTCTTCCTCTAAGATAGTGCTGATTTTATTGATATCCTTCTTCTGCTCTTCAAACTTTACTTCAAATTTTAAATCCTGTTTAATAATTTTACTTTCCTGTTCTTCTAATTTTTCTTTGAATTTTTTAATCCTGTTCTAATTTTTCCTCAAATTTTAAATTCTGTTTAATAATATTACTTTCCTGTTCTTCTAATTTCTTTTCAAATTTTAAACTCTGTTTAATAATTCTGTCCTCAAGCTTTAAGACCAGTCTACCTGTAGTTTTATGATCCTCACTTATTTCTTTAATCGCTGAGTAAACCTCGTCCCTTAAGATTGCATTCAATTTATTACTTTCTTCCCTCTCTCTATTAAACATCGTCCTTACACAAAGGTACAGTTTAAAAATCGCAAGGACCCAGATGATTTGTGAAAAGATAGAGTAGTTCTCAGAAAGGAACTTTATAGACTGGGCTATGTATGGTTCTGAGCCAATAAAAGATACAATGTATCTATACCATGAGATATCCATCATTTTACTCACGGTTCGGAGGCAGATGATCTCTGTACGATGATAGTTAGAACAGACGATGTTCGTCGTGCTCACCCAGGGACGCCAAATGTTGGGGCGCTCCGCCAGGGTCCCCGACAGTGCCGGGAAGCGAAGTTCCCTTCTACCTCCCGGCCGATGAGGAATGGATGAAAACTCAGGATTCCGATGCAGTTTTAAAAGGCTTTACTTATCACAGGTTCAGGCATACAAATCAGCAAAAGGAAAAGCCCGGTGCTTAGGATTCCAGGCTAGAACCCCAGCCACGTGTAGGCCAAGATGGCGACCACCACGTGTAAAGGCTTTGTGAAAGGAGAAGAAGAGTTCCAAGCAGGGCGACCGCTCACAGCGAGCAAGAGCCCCCAAAGAAGTGCGTGAGAGTGAAAATGGGCTAGTTTATACCCCTGCAACTCAGACCTTCCTCCCACTGTTATGGAAAGCAGGGAGGGTCAAATGTCCTTAGGTAATCCCTCCCTGCACCTCACCTAGGCCCTTTATTATGCTAATGTTTTGAGCCAAATGCAGCGGCCCTTAAAGGAGTCCTGCAACAACTCGGCCCTTAAAGGAGTCCTGCAACAACACAGGAAGGAGCAACAAACTCACTAATCTTTTTCTGAAAGTGATATCCCTATCATGAAACTGTCCTCAGAACTTCAACTGTACTAAATGGTTTATGAAGGTCTCTCTTCTAAACACCATCATTTGGTGCAGGGTTTGGGACTTCAACTTAGGAACTATCACTATCTTCCCATTCATCATCTATTGGCTAGAGTGGGCACCATTAATATCTCCATCTGTCCTGTCTCATGCTAGTAGAACCCAAAGGCATCTGCTTGCTCCAGGAACATAAAGAGCCTCAAACCATTATATTAGGTCATGGGAATGACCTAATATAAATGTTACTGGTATTTGGCATATCAAATACTACATGAGCAGCTTGCCAGGCTTGCTGTGCGGGTGGCATACTCTGGTAGTCACCTCTGAATAAAGCATTTATTGATGAACTGCGCGGCCACTAGCGGCCGCACTAGCCAGGGTGTGATAGTCTGGTCTGCTGGGTGGAGTTGTGAAGAGAAGGAAGTCGGATGTGGAAGATGGTGGCCCCCATGGAGTCGGGGGGTCGTCTGGCTTGTTGTGAGGCTCTGCTGGGGTGGCAGGCCAGGGCTAAAACCCTCCATGCCTCCCGGGGCGCCTCATAAGTGGCTGGGCACAGGGAGAGCAAGGAGCAGCTCTGCCCCATGTCTGAGAGTCTCTGGTTCCAGCATTCCTGGGCCGGATTGAAAAAAAAAACTGCTGCAGGGTGGTTGTCGATGATCCGGGCTGTGATAGTCTGGTCTGCTGGGTGGAGTTGTGATGAAAGGGAAGTCCGGATGTGGAAGATGGTGGCCCCCATGGAATCGTGGGGTCATCTGGCTTGTTGTGAGGCTCTGCTGGGGTGGCGCCTCATGAGCGGCTGGGCACAGGGAGAGCAAGGAATTATTCAGTACATAATACCAATATTAAATTTTCAGAATTTTGTTTTACTTTCATCCCTCTCTACTGGTCAAGACACATGCAATTGGGAAAAAATTGATAGCCTACTACTTATTCAAACGTATTATTTTTGGTGGTCTTGTCTCTACCATCAAACTCAAACAATGTTAGTGCTAAAGTTAAAGCAGAAAGTCCCTGACTATTATAATGTCTACCTTTAAAATAAAATTTAGAACATTAAATATCATTTTATTACCCTACATTTTAAACAGATAGGCACTTGTCATTTCTTAATTGCTTCTTATAGTGCCCTTTCTCTTAATCTCTACACTCACCCATTCCCACCTCCAACTCCACACACATATGGGAAGGGTATTTTTCTTTTGGTACTGTGTCTTTTTCCCACTATATAGGATGCTCACAACCCCACATAAGGTTACTGCCAGGAAATACAGAATGGAGGCCAGGATTTGGTTGAAAGTGAGGGTGCAGGGGATAAGGGATGTCAATCTAATTATTGATCAATTTACTATGTCTATTTAGTAAGTCAGTCAGTCTCCAGATACTTTTGTAGTCTTTAAGGAAGACAAATGTTCACAGTTTAAATATCCCTAAATATATAACAGATGAATAAGCATGCTTTGGTGTGTAAATGCTGCATAGATTCAGAACCATCAAAAAGCCCCTCAAAAATGCTTTTCCATCTGCTGCTTCTAACTACATACATATCACACATCCTGGCAGCGCACTTCATAGTGGTGTGAAAGATAGGTTCAAAGCCAACCTGGCAAAATCCATTTATCTTTTTTTCTTTCTTCCAAATGTGTTTCTTTGTGCAGCTAAACTAGCAAACATATATAGGAACAAGGTGCCAGGGCTAAGAAGAGGCACTTGTCAGGCCTTAATCATTCGGGAGAAAACCTGCTTCATATTATACCTTAAAACTTGACATGAAATTGTGTTTTCTTAGAAAGTATGAACTGGAGAAGCCTTGGATTCTGTATGAGGCTTTGCAAAACTCAGTTCTGAATGCTTTTTCACTGTGCAGAGAAACTTGTAAGTCCCCTGAACAAATCTATAGATGGAGTGGACACAGGATCCTCCTTTGGTATGGCACAATAATTTTCCTTAGAAGATTATTTTTTAGTTTTTACTGAAGTAGTCCGTAGTGTAATCCTTCTTCTACTTCATTAGAAGTTTGAAATTGCTGCGGATTAGAAGCAGTAAGACAATTCCTGTGAACACAGTGGATGGAGTAAATAAGTTATTACTGGGAATGTTACAATGATCAGTTCCTCTGTATTGCGAAGAATTTTATTTCATTAGATAGGGTCTCTCAATAGGTAAAAAAATACAGAATCTCTTAGATTATGATATACTACCAATTTATACTCATGCATCATATAAGTGATTCATGCATCTTTTCTTTTTCCTTTCCCCACCTTTCCTAATTTTTATTTACTTACCATGATTCACAATATTGTTAATATAGTTTCAGGTATACAATGTTCCAACTGTTGGACCACTTGCTTACTTTTTAGCCCTGGGTTTTTGCATTACTACGGAGGCTTTTTTTTCTTCTTCCTATAAGTCTTTTGCATATGTTTAGACCAAAGGGATTTGTTTCTAATATAAACACAAAAGGTTAGTTGAGCAGCTTAGTGGTGAGTTATCTTAACTTTAAATTGTTTACTCCTGGGCTTCTGTCATATTTTCCAATTTATGCCCCAGTACCATTTAGATTGTATCATTTATATTGGCTCTAATTCCTCATTCCCTCTATAGAGCTATCCTCTACAAGATGGTTCCAGGAGGAGAGCCACCCTGGCTAACCATGAAATGGGACTACTCTTAGCATAAACCCTGCTCTATTCAAAGATTAGAGCAAAGGCCAGAACAGCTTATTTCACCTAAAACAAGTAGTCAATGGCTTTGCAGTGGAGCAGAGCACTTAAAACCTGCTTCTGAGAAAAAAACAGGCTGTTGTTGTTGGAGGCAGCACCCTGAGGGGATGGAGATGATCAGTCTGGTAGGGGACATAGTTTGGATCATGTGACATGATCTCCCATGAAAGTTCATCTTATATACTTAATCTCAGGTGTAGTTATTATACCTGTCTCTCTTACTGTGTTTATATAAGAAAACTAGGAACAATATTGAAATTATCATTTACAAGGCTATGAGGAGAGCAGTGACTTACATTAACATCTTTTAATCTGGGTAGTTTGAGCTATTGGCCCACTAGGGACTTTGTAAGAAGAAACCAGGATAAGCCTTAAAAGCCAGTTTTGACCTTTGGTTTACACCCTGGATTCTTCAGTTTGGGGGTCTAGGCATGTGTGTGTGTGTGTGTGTGTGTGTGTGTGTGTGTCTATGAGTCTGTCCACCAGCATGTTGTGGCAGGGTATGCATAGCAGTGGTGTGGAGTTAAGTTGGAAAAAAGTAAAGGTTTGGAATTTCAAAGAACTGGTGGTCATACTTCTATGTTCATTGGCCAGAGGGATGGTCATCAGCCTTGAGTGTGACCAGGGAGCCCAACAGACCCAAATACTGTTGGGGACCCAAACAGCCCCCAATATAGCTCCATGCCTACTAACAGTGTTAGTTAGTATCCCTATGACAAGGTTTCAAGTACCTAGTACTTGAAATGTGTTTGTCAAAGCTCAGCCCTGCTTTGGCAAACACATTTTATTTTATTTTTAAAATTTATTATAGTTTTGGCTACTACTTTTACAATAGTTTTAACAGTGGTGCACTGCAGGGGGCCCATCCAGGGATGCCAAATGTCGGGGGCTCCGCTGGTCCCCGACAGTACCGGGAAGCGAAGTTCCCTTCTACCTCCGGGCCGGCGAGGAACAGATGAAAACTCAGGAATCCGATGCAGTTTTAAAAGGCTTTACTTATCACAGGTTCAGGCATACAAATCAGCAAAAGGAAAAACCCGATGCTTAGGATTCCAGGCTAGAACCCCAGCCACGTGTAGGCCAAGATGGCGACCACCACGTGTAAAAGCTTCCAAAGGGAATAAACGCTCACAAGGCGAGATCCCACAAGGAAGAAGAAGGGCCCGAGAGCAGGATCCGGCTAGTTTATATCCCTGTAACTCAGACCTTCCCCCACTGTTATGGAAAGCAGGGAGGGTCCAATGCCCTTAGGTAATCCCTCCCTGCATCTCACCTAGGGCCTTTACTGTGCTAATGTTTTGAGCCGAAATCTGCTTAGGAATGCCTTTGTAGTGTAGAGAAGGGGGTTTCTGAGATGGCATGTCCTTGACCAACACCAATGCCAGTTAAATATTTCTCCAAGCCTTCACAAGTCTCCTCTACTTCATTGTAGTTTTATATTTTAGTTGCCTTTGAGTATATCAGGGAGCCATGCTTGTTTGCTTGGAAGCAAACAGCATTTCTCTCTGGTCTAATTACTTAGGTGTCCCTACGTGGCCAGGCTAATATGCTGGTAAGATCTAGCTAGTCCCACGATGATTGTGATAGCATGGGAGAATATTTATACCAGCTAGTACAGCATACATGGTCGGATAAACTGCCACATTTAGACTACCCCTTATCTACGGAGTGATTTGTGGGAGGCAATCCAGAGCAGATGCAGCGGCCCTTAGGAGTCCTGCAACAGTGCACATGGTCATTGGATGTACATGGTCACTTCACCTCAACATCACCAAAGTGCTATTTCCTGATATCTTTTACTTGTTTTTCATACAGTGGACAGCAGGAATGTTGTACCAGTATTAGAGGTTTTAAAGGGCACTAAATGAAATAAGAAATTTTTTCTGTCAATTAGAAATTAATCAATATATACTTTAAAGAAAAAAAAAACTGAATTTTACCTCAAATAATTTATTTACTTTTGAATAAATAGTAAGGATAATCTTAGAATTAAAAAGTAGTCATTTTCTCTTTTTATTTCTTGTGATGATTTAATAATTGTTACTACAAAGAGTTGGCCAGGATAGCATATAGCACAATGACTTTTTTATGATGGTGTTTATGAAGTTGTCGAACAAAAGTTGCCTCTACTCAAACATAACAATGCAGATTTTTGTAACATTTTAATATGTGCAGCATATAATTAGGCCTATGGATAGTTGTTTGTAATGCTATTGATAATTCATATTTGAATTATCCTTGAACTTTATACCCTTTTAATTTTATTAATAAACATTTAATGAAACATTTTATTTCAAAGTTCTAGAGTGTAAAACTTCTTTTCCATGAATCTATTTTATAAATATTGATTAGATTCCTTATGTCATTAGTGAACATATCTCAAGCCCAGCTCGTCAGAACCCCCACCCTAGAGAGAAGCCTATTTCACAGACACAGATGGAGCTTCTACCTGCTCTCCCAGTTTCTATGCAGCCGCAGTGCATCAGGAAATGCAAAAACTTTGACCGTCCATACACTAGAGCCTGGTAAGCTACCCATGTAGTATTTGATATGCCAAAACCAGTAATAATAATAGAGCTCATTCCCATGGCCTGAAGGGATGGTTTGAGGTTCATCATGTTCCTGTAATGAGCAGAGGCCCTTGGGCTACACTAGCATGTGAGCAGGGACAAATAGAGATGTTACTGGTGCCCACTCAAGCAAATCCATGAACAACGGGAAGACAAGCGATTCAAGTGATATAAGTGATATCATTAGTGATATTTTGTGAAAATAAGGCAAACATGTTATATTCCCTTGAGGAACTTGTAATATAACAAGAAAAGCAAATGTAAGTGAAGAAATTCACCTTGTAAATGTAAATACTTATATCTTCACTTTTTATTCTGATTCATTTATTCCTGTAATTGCTTTGATTAATTAAAATAAGTTAAAGAGGATACAATCCGGGTTTCATTATAGGAAATCATGGAGAGTGTATACTATACCTTAATAATAATAATAAAATGAAAGTGCTAGAGAACTAGAACATTAAAAAAAAATCACATATAGAGAAATGTTCCCCTGAAACAGAGAGATTCCATTGTGAAAGTCTTAGACAGCAAAGACATATTTGTTTCATTTGCCCTCGGGTCAACTTTGAGAGAGAAAATAAAGCTTGACTTGGGAATCAGTTCAGTTAATTAAAAAGACATTTTTCCAAGTGCAATAAGGGTCCATCGAAGGGATTTTATAATGTAACAGTCTCAAAATACTTGTTTTATATTACTATTTTATCCTGGTGCTTCCTAGAAAGAAATATGAACCAAGAAGAATCTAAGAAGAATCATAAGAAGGCTATCTCTAAAGACCAAAGGAAAGATAGTGTCTTAGATTAGGAAACATGAAAATATCAAAGGAGAGAAATTGCTGTGATCAAGAGCTTGGAATTAATTAAAACTGATACATTTATGGAAGTTGAGATAAAACAGTAGGTAGCACTATGTGTTTTGATCCACATAATTCTACATGACATTTTAATATACTAAGACGCGTAAACCTGAAGAAAATTTGAATACTTCTATTTGAAAGGAGAGGAAAAATTTAAGCTCACATTTATTGAAGAGATACTATTTTATCAGCTGTTCTTAATACTTCATGCGAAACAGCTTGTCTATAGTCTACTTTGTAACTATAAAACACTGTGAAGAAGAGGATATGGTAGCCTGTCTTAAGAACCTATTGTCTTAATCACTCACTTCCACTTTTAGTAACAAGAAAACAGAGGTACAAATTCGAAAACTAGCAAATAAATATGTACCGTTAAATAGATTTGGCATACTATAGAAAAAGTGGAAAGGAAGAACATTCCTAGTATTATTTCCTGTTCTGTGACATATTATATTTCTGGATTTTAGACCTAACTTTTCCCTTCTAGAGTTTCATGGCTAATCACTAAGACTTGAACAATGATATGGTTCACCCTATCCACGTTTTTCTTCATAGATGAAGGTATTTACAGGTGTTCTTATAGTCATTGTTACAGAGCTTCTTTCCTTTGCACAGCATAATTAACTGAGTTAAATGATTAAGGCTAATTTATGTTAAATAAGTAAATATAGCTCCCAATTTAGTAGATGCTCAGTAAGTGTTTCAAGCAGGAGTTTGCAAACTATGATCCAGACACCAAACCCATCCTGATGCCTCTTTGTTGAATTTTATTTATTAGCTGTGGCTTCTTTCATGCCTTCATCGTGACATATTATAGTTATGATAGAAACATCCCTGTCAAGTGAAATATTTACAATTTTTTCTAGAAGAAAAAGTTTTCCACCCCTAGTCCAAAGAATTAATACACTAGAAATTGACATTTGAATATGATAATTTTGAATACTAAGTGGTTTTCTACAATTAGAATTAAAAATGAGGGCTCAGCCAGCCCCTAGCTGAGTCCAATATTGCTCTAAGTGTTCGCTCACAAGTGCTGAGAATGAACCACGCTGGCCGGACTTGGAGCGGAGATTTGGGCTCCTCTGCTCTTTCCTCCACCTTCATGCCAGCTTCCCCTGCCACGCCAGACCCACATCTCCCTTGGTGTGCGGCTGCTTTGCAGCTGCACAACATTCTTAGATATTACTGATTTTAGGATCAGGTCCTTCCCAGGATCTTTCACATTTATACACTGTATACAGTTCTAGGCAGGTTCTGATACCCATCATCCCAGTAAGCCTAGCAAGAAGCCAGAGCAACCCACACATCATGAAGTCAGTCATTCTCAACATCCAGACTCCATAGTTCCTCAGAGCTCCACCCAAGAGAAAACCTGATCTTTCCCCTTTAAATTTAATCAGTAAATGCTCGAGATGAGAGCCTTCTATGGAGAGTATACCACCTACATGGCAGAGCCTGGCAAGCTACCCTTATTTTATTTGATATGCCAAAAACTAGTAACAATTATGGACCTCAATTCCATGACCTGAAGTATGGTTTGAGGCTCTTCCTGTCTCTGGAGCAAGCAGATGTCCTTGGGCTACTCTTGCTTGCGACAGGAAGTTTGGAGATGTTACTGGTGCCCGCTCCAGCAAATGGATGAACAATGGGAAGACAGTGACAGTGATACCATGTATATAAGCAAGTTATCTGCAAGTATATAAACTTTTTTAAAAAATGAGTTCCTTTAGGAAAAAGTAGATTATTATCATTTCTACGGTTACCTAGTCACCTACGTTTTTTTTTTTTTTTTTTTGCTTTTTTGGGTCACACCCAGCGGTGCTCAGGGGTTCCTCCTGGCTCTGCACTTAGGAATCACTCCTGGCAGTGCTCTGGGAACCATATGGGATGCCGGGGATAGAACCTGGGCCGGCACAGGCCGGCAGCATGCAAGGCAAACGCCCTACTGCTGGACTATCGCTCCCGCCCCAGCTGGAGATACCTATTTTAGAATTTCAGGAATTATGGTTTTCTTAACTTTTGAAGAAAACTCCAAGCTAAAAAATTTGTAGGGGACTTCCAACTAAAAATTAAAGCCTGCTGTCTTATTGTAGCAGTGCATGTATGAGTAAATTGCTTTTAATTGCATTATGAATGTTAAGAGAAAAATTAACTTTATATTATATCACCATGTTAAAGTATAACTTTATTATGTTAATGGTTATCTAAAATGACTACATAATAATTATGGCATCGTATAATCTACTTTTACCTCTCCCTCTCACTTACATCATACTTTCCAATTCCATCTATGTTGCAGCAAACTGTGTTTCATCTTTTTTAAACCTGCATCGTATTGTGTTGTGTTTATGTACCGCAACCTCTTGATATGTTAATCTGTAATTAGATATATGGCTTGTTTCTCTAGCCAAGTTCTAGTATTAAACAGTTCAGTGCACATGGATATACATAAGTCCTTTCAAATTAATATTTTTGTGTTTTGAGGGCGAGCCAGGCTGTGATAGGCTGGTCTGCTGGGTGGAGTTCTGACGAGAGAGAAGTACAGATGGAGAAAATGGAGGCCCTCATGGAGTGGGGGGGTCGTCTGGCTTGTTGCGAGGCTCTGCTGGGGTGGTGGGCCAGGGCTAGAATCCACCATCCCTCCCGGGCGCCTAGTGAGCGGCTGGTCACAGGGAGAGCCAGTAGCAGCTCTGCCCCATGTCTGCGAGTCTCTGGACCGGCATACCTGAGCCGGATTTAAGAAAGACTGCTGCAGGGTGGAACTCGATGAGCTGGGCTGTGATAGGCAGGTCTGCTGGGTGGAGTTCTGACGAGAGAGAAGTCCAGATGGGGAAAATGCTACCCGCACGGCAGAGCCTGGCAAGCTACCCGTGTTGTATTTGATATGCCAAATACCAGTAACAATTATAGACCTCATTCCGGAATGGATTGAGGCTCTTTATGTTCCTGGAGCAAGCAGATGCCCTTGGGCTCTACTAGCATGAGATAGGACATATGGAGATGTTACTGGGGCCCCGCTCGAGCAAATCGATGATGAACGGGAAGACAGTGATACAGTGACAGTGATTTGAGGGCAGATATAGAGGAATAAAATCATTGGGTTCATATGGAAGTTTTATTTTGTTTTGGAGAATTACCCATACTGCTTTCTAGAGAGGTTGGTCTTAATTTTAATCCTTCCAACAATGAATGAGGATTCTTTTTTTCACCACATCCATACCAACACTGGTTGTTTCTGATCTTTTTGACATACGCCATTCTCACTGCTGTGAGAAGATACCTCATGTTGTTTGATTTGCATTTCCATAATCACAAGTGATGATGAGCCCTTTTGTATATGCCTATAATCCATCTGCATACATTTTTTGAGTAAGTGTTTGTGAAGTTTCCCAGCTTTGGGATGGGGGTCGATGGATTTTTTGTTGCTGTTGCACTTTGTGATTGTTTTGTGGCTTCTGATACAATGAACAAGAAGTTAATTTATTTTTGACTTTCAAACTAAATGCTCCCAAACATTAAATTCCTAGGGTTTTATATCAAAATAAAATAAACTTAATAAATGATGTAAAATACTTGTACAGAGGAAAATATACGGCACATTTAAAGATTTTTTTTATCACATCCAACTGTTCTCAGGACTTACTCTGTGCTCAGGACTTATTTCTGGCAAGGTTCTGGTACCATAAAAAGTGCTGAGAATTGAACCTAGCTTGGTCACATGCAAAGTATATAGGATACTTTTGAAAGAAGTCAGAAAAAAACAGAAATGAAAAAATATATATGTACTGGAATAATTAACATCAAAATTACTCTTCTATAAATCATTTTATAATTATAATGCACCCAAGCATTTATAAGGGGTTGCTGCAGGTCTCTGTTAGTGGTACTTAGCTACTCAAATCAAATGGTTCAATGTCAGGGTCTGAGAATGCTGAGATGCTCAGACCCTATAGTGGCTGGACCATCGTATCCATACATAAAAATGCTCAGGGGCCTCTGGGCTCTATACCTTGTGATGCCCAGAGAGTCATATAGTAGTGATAAAGTAGTGATTGGAGGTATTTTATGTGTTCTTTTTCTTATTTTCTTTGTCCTGTATATATGAATTTTAAAGACATATTTACATGCCTGCCATATAGGTAGATTGTGAGGGTGGAAGGGAAACTGAGTACATTAGTATTCAGAAATTTGCACTGGTGTAGGGATGGGTATTGGAATACTATATGAATGAAACTCAATCATGAACAGCATTATAATGGTCTATCTCATGGTGATTCAGTAAAATAAATGAAATAAAATAATAAAAAAAAATTCATCTGTATAGCTGCCTGTTTGTTGTTAAAGTTTGAGTCTATGATTTCAGTGTTGTTGACTCTGTTGTTTGGATATTTTGCTTTCATTCTTTTTTTTTTTTTTTTTTTTGCTTTTGGGCACCCGGCAATGCTCAGGGGTTACTCCTGGCTCTGCACTCAGGAATTACTCCTGGCGGTGCTCGGGGGACCATATGGGATGCCGGGATCGAACCCTGGCCGGCATGGGCCGGCCGCGTGCAAGGCAAACGCCCTACCCGCTGGGCTATCGCCGCCCCTTTGCTTTCATTCTTAAACACACTGATGTACCTTAATCCCTTTGACCTAGGCCCTCATTGCTTTTCAACTACCTCTTCTCCATTCCCCTTCACTCCATTTCTTTCCTTAGACTCTAGGGCCAATGGTGATCTAGATATTCCCCTCTTTAAAGCATTGCATTTCTTCATACAGGTACTCTAAATACCACATATAAGTGATATCATCCTGGGTTTGTTCTTTTGGATTACTTCATGTTATCTTCTAGTTCCATCCATGTTGTAGAAATTTGCATGATTTCATCATTCCTGCTCACTGCATGGTATTCCATTGTGTATGTAGCCAATCTCAAGATCCACTGATCTGGTTTTGGACATCAGATTGATTCCACATATTAGCTATTGTTCTGAGTGCTATAATGAATAATAACATTCATACATCTTTTTGAAAATTTTTTCTGTCCTGGATATAGGTAGCCAAATAGTAACTTAATTTAGTTTACTGAAAACCCTCCATACTGTTTTCTATAGGGGGTTAAACCAAACAACATTCATGGATGAGAGTGGATGAGAGTGGAAGAGAGCGGATGAGAGTTCCTTTCACCACATCCCTGCCAACACAGATTGTTTCCACTACTTGTTGCTGTTGTTCCCTTTACTTTTGATATGTGTAATACTGGTTTTAGATGGCAGGTAATTGTTTTCTTGTTTTGGACATCCCTAATAATACATGATAGTAAGGAATTTTTCATGTGCCTTTTGTCTATCTGTTCATCTTCCTCAGACATGATGGTGTTCATGTCCCTCTCCCCATTGTTCGATGAGGTTCTTGGATTTTTTTGTTGCTAATCTTTGTGAGTAGTTTATATATACTGTATATAACCCCTTGCTCTGATGTGATGACTACAAATAATTTCTCCCACTTCAATTAGCTATCCTTTATAAATTCAGCTCTTTCTGCCATGCAAAACTCTATTGATTGGAGTTTCTGCATGGCAAAAAAGAAACATCAAACAATGGAAATGGATTACTATCAAGTAATCCATTTCCATTGTTTATTTTTGATTATGTTGCCTAAGCTGGTGACATTATATTATTCAAGACACCTTTGAGGTCCAGCTCTTGGAGCATACTGCCAATATTTTCCTCAATGTGTTTTTGTTTTTACTATGTTATTATACCACCATGAGTTATACAATTACATACATGATCATAAGATGTTTATATTTGAGTTTTGGTCATACAGTGTTCCAGCACCAATCCCTCCACCAGTGCCCATTTCCCACCACCAATGTCCCCGATTCCCTCCCACCTCCCCTAGCCTGACTCTATGGCAGATTCTTTATTTCTTTCTCTTTATTTCTTTCTCTATTCCTTCCCTTCACATTGTGGATTACAATACATACTTAAGAGGTTGTCCAGTGTATTTTTTGCCTGTATTTAGTGATCAGTTCTAGGTTGGTATTAGCATTTTTGACAATTATTGGCACACTGTTCCATTCTCTGTTGGACCTAGCCTCTGACTCCCACAAGTTTGTGGTAATTTCCACCTTTGACAAAACCTCCTGATTCATTTTTGCCTGACCTTGTATATTAATATCATAATATGTACATATATATATATTTGTCATGCAAATAAATGCAGTCATTCTATATCTGTCTCTCCCCTTCTGGCTAATTTCACTCAATATGATCCTCTTCATGTCCATCCATTTGTAGGCAAATTTCATAACTTCATTTTTCCTAACAGGTGCATAGTATCCCATTTTGTAGATGTACCATAGTTTCTTTATCCAGTCATTAACTCTCAGGCATCTAGTTGTTTCCAGATTCTGACTATTATGAATAATGCTGCTATGAATATAAAAGTACGGATGGTGTTTGCACTGCGTGATTTTGGTTTCCCAGAGTATATTCCCAGGAGTGGTATGGCTGGGTCATATGGAGTTCAATTTCTAGTCTTTGGAGGAATGTCCATATTGTTTTCCAAAAAGGCTGTACTATTCAACATTCCCACCAACAATGGATGAGAGTCCCCTTTTCCCTGCATTCACGCCAGCACTTGTTTTTCTTGCTCTTTTGGATATGTGCCAGTCTCTGTGGTGTAAAATATCTCATTGTTTTTTGATTTGTGTCTCACTGATGATTAATGATGATGAGAATTTTTTCATATGTCTTTTGGCCATTCTAATTTCTTCCTGTTGAAGTTTCTGTTCATTTCTCCCCATCATTGGTGGCTTTCCTATATACAAATAACGAAAGAGAAGAAATGGATATTAAGGAGACTATTCCATTCACAATTGTGCCACAGAAAATCAATTACCTAGCAATCAGCTTAACCAAGTGTGTAAAGGACCTGTACAAAGTAAACTACAAGACACTGCTCCAAAAAATAAAAGAAGATACGGGGAAATGGAAACACATTCCCTGCTCATGGATGGGGAGAATCAACGTTGTAAAATGGTAATACTCCCTAGAGCTTTATACAAATTCAATGCCATCCCTATAAGGATACCCATGATATTCTTCAAAGAAATTGACCAAACACTCCTGATATTTATGTGGAACTATAAACCCCCACAGATAGCTAAAGCAATCCTCAGGAAAAAGAAGATGGGAGGCATCACCTGTCCCAACTTCAAACTGTACTACAAGGCAGTAGTAATAAAAACAGTGTGGTATTGGAATAAAAACAGACCTGTGGACCTATGGAATAAAATTGAGTATCCTGGCACCCAACCTCAATCACATGATCATTTAATCTTTGATAAAGTTGCAAAAAGTCCGAAATTGAGTAAGGAAAATATCTTCAACAAGTAGTGCTGGAAAACTGGGCAGCGACATGTAATAAAATGAATTTGGACCTCTGTCTAACACCATGCACAAAAATCAGATCAAAGTGGATAAAGATCTCATTGTCAGACTTGAATCCATAAAATGCATTGAAGAAAATATAGGAAAAACCTTCCATGACATTGAAGCTAAAGGAATCTTCAAAGGTGAAACACCATTAACAAAGCAACTAGAAGAAAAGATAGACATATGGGACTACATGAAAGTAAAAAGCTTTTGCACATCAAAAGAAACAGTAACCAATATAGAAAGACAGTCCACAGAATGGCAAAGAATTTTCACCCAATACCCATCTGGTAAGGGGTTAATATCCAGGATATATCAGGCACAGGTAGAACTTTACAAGAAAAAAAACAAGCAACCCTCAATGTGTTTTATATATACTGGTTTGATTCCTGGATTTTTGATCCACTTTAAATTTACTTTTGTATCAGTCAATTTTAAGTAATTTTTTTTGTAAATTTAATCCAGGTATGGATTAAATTTTATTCGTTTTAATTTTTATTTTGCATTGGGGGGGTCCCACCCTGCAATGCTTATGGATTACTCCTAGCTCACCTCTCAGGAATTACTCCTGGTGGTATTCGGGGGCACTTGGGATGCAGGGGTAAAACCTGGTGGGCTGTGTGCAAGGCAAATGACCTACACTGTTCTATTGCTAAAGGCCCTAAATTTTATTTTTTATACACGGTTATCCAGATTGCCAGAACCAACTGTTGAAGAGGCTGCCTTTTCTCCATTTTATGCTCTCAGCACCTTGATAAAAAATTAGCCAACCATGCATGTAGAGTTTGTCCCTGGGTATTTTATTCTGACCCATTTTCAGAGATTATCCTTATTCCATTAGCATGCTGTTTTGAATACTATGCTTTATAGTAGAGTTTCAAGATATCTAATGAGATACATATTATTTTTCAGTATGGTTTGGCTACTTGGGATCTTTTTGATCCCATAAATACTTTTATTATGAACTATTCTATGTTTTTGTCAAGATGGCAGTCTGGAACTAGGTGGGAGGTGGAGATGGGGAAAAACCCTGAAAACACTGGAGGAGGTAAGTTGACACTGGTGGTTTGATCAATGATGAAATATTGTATGTCTAAAGGTCCAACTATGAAAACTTTGTGACTCATAGTGCTTTAGTACAATAATATTTGTATTAAAGGAAGAAAAGTATGAAAAATCAAATAAAATTCATTATTTAAAAAAAATTCTTGAACTTCAGAGAAATAAGCATTTGGAAATGTTAGAAATTATATCAAATAACAGATTGGTCATTCTATAAGACCTTGCATGTTGTACAGAGAAACTTATACATTTTGAACCTTATAATTATTTAAGTTTTAAGTCTAAATTTTTATATGATATCTCCTGATTTTAAATATATAGATTATTTTAAGATATTTCCTACCAGATTTAAACATAACTAGACACCAAATATTTAATATAATTAAGTTATTTAATTTATCTATTAATTTTTTATGTTGGAAACCCAATACATATTTGAGGCTTGCATTCTGCCACTAAGCCATATTCTCAGTCCTTTGAAATGATTTCTTATTATGAGCTAAGAATAATCTGTAAAGCAACAAGTTTGGGATTATAAATTATTGAATACAAGTCATGTAATAAAATTAGACCTGCTAATTAAAAAAGTTCAATACTTGGCCTTGTCAATGAGGCATGAGGCATTTCAAATTCATTGGGCTCCATCAAAGACTCTGAGAAAAACAATAACAAACAAAAAAAGCAATAGAATATTTGTGTTTGGGAAGAACATAGCTTTTGGTATTTGAATATGTCTAAAACCTAGATATTCTGTGTTTGGGCAAATCAAGAGTATTATCATGATGATTATGATACCGTTTTAGGGTGTATACTAAAATTAAAGTAGCCAGTACATGATAATATTTTACATTTAGTAGATGGTCAATAAAGAGTAAACATAAATATTGCAGTGTACAATTTTATATCTATTCGTTCTCATGACCTAATGTGTTCACAGTTCTGAACGGGTGATTAAAAACAATCTATAATTCATGTTGAATAAAATTGTCACTTAATCCTTAATCAATGTTGTCTTTTATTTTTTTTTGAGCAACAGTTTTCTGTTACTAGGTGGTGTACAATGAAGAGTTGTACAATACAAAATGCAAAATTGCAGCTCTTGTCAGTGGACCGACAGTTTTTATTAGATTTCACAACTATTAGCATTCATAATATTTTATTTTGGAGCATTGCTTACTTTGCAATTTTTCTAAAATCAGGGTTAAATTTCTTGGTCTTTATTTTTAATCGTATATAGTTTTCAGTGTGTTTTTTCACAGAAAGGATGATTTTGTCAAAATATTTTGGGAGCCACATTTCCAAGTAAAAGTTCCCTATCTCAAAGAACTATTTTAAAAGACTTCAAAATACCTGCTACAAAAAAAGATCCTAAAAAATTCCACAGTTGAATGACCAGGTCTATTATGTCACTCATTTAACAACCATTACAAGGATTTCTGTAAAAGGCTCTTTTCCATTCTGTCTAGACACTTTTCCTAGACAACATCCTGTATCACAAGAATAAGCATAAAAATGAACATATTACATCAAACATACCACTGAGAAAAATGATAAGTTTAACTATTTCCTATGTGGGAGGCATATTGATGGTAATTTTCTTTCCTCCTACATCAGTCTGCTTTATAGGGCCCTCTGTCAGGATTGGGAAGTTCTGGCCATTCTTCACATATGTAGAACATGTTTTAATTCTGGGAGCCTACTGTAACTTGACTGGAAGTAAATGTTAGGGGTTTAAAGGGAATTGTCACTTTTTGTGGTAGAATGTATTCTGCTTATTGTTAATACTCATGGGAAATAAATTTTAATAAAAGCTTATGGAGAGAGCCTTCATGTTTAATAATGTTATCAATTCCATCACTTGTATCACTTGTCTTCTTGTTGTTCATCAATTTGCTCGAGAGGGCACCAGTAACATCTCCATTCATTGGGAATGAGGTACATTATTGTTACTGTTTTTGGCATATTGAATATACCAGGAGTAGATTTCCAGTAATTCCCATGGCTCTGGGTTCATCCAGGGGGCCCAGTCTTTTTCTATGTCAGACCATCAACCATACAGGGCCCACGGGGCAGAGCCCTGGGTGTAGACAAGTCTGTCTCCTGTCTGCCACCTGCTGATGCAGCTGAGCACTGAAGCCATACCTGCAACACCTCGAGAGGTAGGTGGCAGGACAGCCAAGATTGCCCCAAAAATAAATGCATAGTTTGCTTTTATTTAAAAGTAGGTGTGTGTGGGGGGGCGAGAGCAACAGTACAGTGGGTAGAAGACTCGCCATTCACACTGTTGACCTAAGTTCAATTCCCAGTCCCCCAAATGGTTCTCTGCACAAGGCCGAAGTAATTCCTGAGCACAGAGCCAGGAGTAAGCTCTTAGAACTTCTGGGTGTGGTCCAAAAATAAAAAAGAAGTGAGCTTCTTAGAGCCCCACAGAGGAAATCTGAGGGCCCCAATCCCTTGCCCCCAAGGTACAGCCCTCATAGATGACACCCATAGACTGCCCAGGTATGACTGACCCCTGATTAGAAGGCATATTTTCAATAAATACTGATATTTATTTTAATAACTATTTATGGAAAGCTATTTATTTTCATAATAAGTTTGTTCATTTTGGGGGAAAGAGATTAAATTTACATTACTAGAACATCAGAAAACACATGAATGCCCACTTTTGTGAATTCTTTTTTAGGCACTTTTTTGACAGAGTCAATTATGACCTGCCTGGAAAGACCTTCACACTGACATCTTTTTACTAGCTATTGTAAGAGAATGGTGCTTAAGCAGAACATGAAGATTTTATAAGTACAGTGTTAAAGAAAATAATAGGCAGCTCATACAACCACTTATCCTTTCTTCTGGAAGGCAAATGCTTAAAGCACTAGTTAAGAATGTTGTGTAACCATGGATCAGTAGGTCTTGTCAAAGGTGGAAATTACCACAAACGTGTGAGAGTCAAAGGCTAGGTAAGACAGAGAAGGGAACAGTGTGCTAATAATTTTTGAAAGTGCTAATACCAACCTAGAACTGAACATTAAATACTGGCAAAAGATGCACATGATAACCTCTAAATGTATGTATTACAATCCACAAGGTGTAAGAGAAGGAAGAGAGAAAGAGAGAAAAGAGATAAAGAACCTGCCACAGAGGCAGGCTAGGGGAGAGGGAGGGAATCGGGGACATTGGTGGTGGGAAATGGGCACTGGTCGAGAGATGGGTGCTGGAACACTGTATGACCTAAACCCAACATGAACATCTTTGTAATTGCATATCTCACGGTGGTCTAATAAAATATTTAAAAAATAAAAAAAAATTTAAAAATTGGAATGTCCATGTATTGCAATAAAAATGTGAAAAAAGAACGTTGTGTAACCTTTGGATACCATATCCAGCTATTAAATACTCCAAAATATTTATGATTGACATGAACTCACGATTTCCCATTAGCTTATAGTACTATATATACTAACATCAGAAAAAATAATAACATTAGCTTTTTGAACATTTTAAAGCATTTTCTTCACCCTAAACATCATTAAGATAGTTAAGAAACTAACTTTAAGTTCACAGCTATAGCTCATATGTAGAAACTTTCCTTGCATGTATGAAGCACTGGATTTGACTCCCAGCACTGCAAAACAAAACAAACAACAAAAAGCTTATCTATGATCATTACTTCATTATCAGGAAAATTAAATCCTCCAACACAGATTTTTATGTCTAATGTTCACAAATACCTCTCTTTATTCTGGAGATATTTTCTAATTTTCATTTCATACATATGTATAAGCAGACACATACACATAGACATACATATTTACTTATCGAGCACATTCTATTACTCATATAAATAAATTCCCATTTGACCCAACCATACACTCCTGGGAATATACCCTGGGAAGCCAAAAACACACAGCAAAAGCACCATCCCTACTTTTATATTCATAGCAGCACTATTCACAATAGCTAGAATCTGAAAACAACCATGTGCCCAAGAATTGATGACTGGATAAATAAACTATGGTACATCTACACAATAGAATACCATGCAGCTGTTAGGAAAAATGAAGTTATGAAATTTGCCTATAAATGGATGGACATGGAGAGGATCATATTGAGTGAAATTAGCCAGAAGGAGACAGATATAGAATGACTGCATTTATTTTCATGACATACACACACACACACACACACACACACACACACACACACATATATATAGGCACACATATTATGATACCAATATCTAAGGTCAGGCAAAACTGGATCAGGAGTCTTATCAAAGGTGTAAATTATCACAAAAGTGTGGGAGCAGAGGTTAGGTAAGATAGAGAAGGGAACAGTGTGCCAATAATTGTCGAAATCTATTACCACATAGAACTTAGCATTAAATACAGGCAAAACGATACACATGATAACCTCTAAGCATATATATTACAATCCACAATATGTAAGAAAAGGAAGAGAGAAAGAGAAAGAAAGAGAAAGAGAGAAAAGAGATGGAGAACCTGCCACGGAGGCAGGCTAGGGGAGGGGGGGGGGGAATCGGGGACATGGGTGGTGGGTAATGGGCACTGGTGGAGGGATGGGTGCTGGAACACTGTATGGCCAAAACCCAAACATGAGCATTTTTGTAATTGTTAAAAAAATAAAATAAATTTTATAAAAGGAAGAGAAAGAGATAAAGAACCTGCCATAGAGGCAGGCTTGGGGGCGGGGGAGGGGGAATTGGGGACATTGGTGGTGGAGGGAGGGGTGCTGGAACACTGTATGACTGAAACCCAAACATGAACATCTTGTTACTGTATATCTCATGGTGGTATAATAAAATATTTAAATAAAAATTAAAAATATATATAATAAACATATAATTTAGCAAATTTATTAGTACCTAGCACAATATCTGCCATATGACATTTAATAAATCATTGGCTATGTAAATACAGAGGTTCATTTTCATCTTTTGCTTTGATTTGCAGACCATTCCTGGTGGTGCTCAGGGCTTAACCCTTACTCTGTGCTCAGGGTTCATTCCTGTGAATATTCAGGAACCATATGATGTCTCTGGGGTCAAACCCAGGTCGGCCACATGCAAGTAAAGTGTCCTACTCGTTGTACCATCATTGCACCCTGAATTTATTTTTGTAATACTTGTATTTTTTCTTTGATTAGCACAATGATCAAGACATTTAGCAGGTTAAGAGGTAGGGATGTAATTATGATATTCAGGGATATTTTATGGCAAAGTTTCCTATTCACATAATTTCTGCCACTCCTCACTGTATTTAGGAATTGAAACACAAAATTAAATTGCTTGCTGCTGATACCACAATAGCTCATGATTATGGCTCCATGGTAATAATTCTCTCCAAATAAACCTGGAAATACAGTTTTGGAGTTGTATTTACTTTTAGAGGAATAGCCATACTTCAGTTTATCTCATTGTTCTCTTTCACCCACTGGATTTTTGCCATCAGCTGATCTAATTTCCCTCCCAACCTAAATCAGGTTCTATGAATCATTTCGTCTTCTTTGAAAATGTAAAATCCATAAGCTAAATTGAAAATTAGTGATAGATGATCTTGGTGAACTGGGTTCTTCTATCAAATTTCCTGAATCAAATTCGAAATCAAATCTTCTTGTGCCACACCTGGACTCATATTCTGGGAAAGATTCTTCAACTCCAGCTAAAGAAACATAGCATCACACTTCAAAAGATCACATTTCTTGGGAAAACATATCTTTTAAATTATCTTGTGTTAGTACTTTGTAAAGTTATTTGGAAAGCACTTTACTTTCTTCTTTTTTTTAAATTGAGAAATATCTATAGATAACTTTTCTAAATCGTCAATGTATTTCAAATAAGAAAAGCAATTGTAGAGTTGCTTCTAAAAAGTATAAAGGAATTATCAGAGGCTGTATTCTTCAATAGTAATTCAGTCTCAGATTTAATGTTTCAATTAAAACTTAATAAGCATGCAAGAGATGTATTTACAGTGTATGTTCAGTAGCGGTAAAAAATCTTGTTTTGCCCACTTTTGCAAACTGGTAGATAGAACATATTTGTTTACTTGTAACATGATAATTCCTCGAGGTGTGAACACTAGGGTATGAAAGAGGTGAAGAGACAAACATTATAACAGGTATTCTGCAGAAGTGTCAAGAGATGCAGAATGTTGCAACACAAACAAAAGATGGTGAATTGAAAATGATCTGTCCAGGGGTTGAACTAAAATTATAAAAATGGCAAATAATCACATTATGTTGCTTGATTTGTGAATATTTAGAAATATTCAAGATGGATTTAAGAAGGAACATGGAATTATAATTTTTGAATAGATATTATTTTATTATTACTACATAATAGCAAAAATAATACTGCATTTTCAGTCATAAAATAAAAATAATTGCCATATGTCATTGCCTTAAAAGATATTATTTTTACAATAGACAAAATAATCACCTACTTAACTGAAGTCACCAATAGATTTATGTATCGTGCCTTGGTAACTAGCAAAATATTACTTGAATATAAGTATGCATTTGTAAAATATTAGCAATATCTGAGCTTTCGGTTTCCAATGTTTTTAAATGGACCATTTTCTTAAAAAGAAACTGTTGGGGTGTGAATAGGAGATAGTGAATACTCTTGTGGTACAGGAAGGATCAATTATAGTGCTATAGTGCTTGAGGGATCATTTGTGGTATCAAAGATAGAATCACATTAATCATATGCAAGGCAAATGCCTAAACCACTGCACTATCACTGTGGTCCCACTTTTTAAATTTTAAATGAATTTTCTAAATTTTTTCAATGGAAAGTATTATTATCAATATAAACTTTTTTGCATACTTGATAAACTAATAGAATACTGATACAGGTCCAATGTAACTCAAATCCCTCATATTTGTTCGTTTTTTGGTTTCAGAATATGAATGCCAATAACTTGTTTATGTGAACTGGTTTTGTAAAATGATTGTTTTCTGAACATGCTCATGTTTTGTTTTATTTTTTTTTTCCTTTCGATATATACACAATATTATATTTTGAAATGAGACTATATACTTAATGAAACAAACTAAATCTTATTAATAAACATGGTTCAAGGGAAAAAGTGATTTTAATATGTCAGAAAAGTATCTGATTAAAAAGGAAAATGCTTGCATTTCTCCTGTCAATTTGACCTTTAATCAATTTTCTAAAAGTCTAATTTTTTGAGCTAAATTAGAAAAATCATTGCCATCTAACAAAGCAACCTTTTAGTATCTTCTCTCTACAACATATGCATTTTTTTGCTCTAATATCAAAACATTACAGTGAAAAAGTGAAGCTAGCAATGTGTAGCCAAAGCAACCAGGGAAGTTAATGATTTCTTTTCCTCTACCAGGTTGATTTGGCACTTTGTAGACACTACTAAGCCAGCTTGTGTTAGTGCTTAAAGTGTCTTTAGAGTTTTGCTTAGTTATTTTTTTCTTATTTTCATAGAACTTTTGTTTTCTGAAAATCTTCAAGAGATTTGTTATCTAACACTACGAAACAGCCTGTTGCATCTAGAAACATGAAATATCACAACAGAAAAGAATAAATCAAATGCAAAATAAACTCATTTCAGTAATTTTACTCTTGTTGCAACCAACACTCACTAATTAAAATATCTATGAAAATAGGGAAAGGTTTGTAAATGCTGATAGAATTTAACAATGTGTTTTCTCACACCACAGATCACCTTTAAAGCAGCTTTCACAGAGAAGAGTATTTATCGAGTGACAAGTTTAAAGATAATGCTGGGCACAGAAAAATATTACAGCAGTTAGGACATTTGCTTTGGACTGCTGTTGACCTAGATTTAATGCACTATATCTGGTCCCCTAAGCATATCCAGAAGTGATCCCTGAGCATGTGGCCCCATGTATTTTATATATATATATATATATATATATATATATAAGTATTTTATATATATAAAAGCATTTATATATAAAAGTATATTATCTGTATATAATATACTTTGTTAATTCACTTGTATCAATTGTCTTCCCATTTATAATCAATTGCCTTGAGTGGGCGCCCGTAACATCTCCATTCGTTGGGAATAAGATCCATATTGTTACTATTTTTTGGCATATCGAATACACCACAGTTAGCTTGCCAGGCTTTCCTGTGGTTAATGCACAACAACTTAAAACCAAAAAATATTTTTTAAGTATTTTATTATACCACCGTGAGATATACAAATAAAAAAGATATACAATTAAAAAGTTCATGTTTGGGTTTTGGTCATACAGTGTTTCAGCACCCATCCCTCCACCAGTGCCCATCTCCATACAAATAAAAAGATATACAATTAAAAAGTTCATGTTTGGGTTTTGGTCATACAGTGTTTCAGCACCCGTCCCTCCACCAGTGCCCATCTCCCACTAACAACATTCCCTGTTCCCTCCCCCTAACCCAGCCCTGCTCCATGGCAGGTTCTTTATTTCTTTGCCTTTCTCTCTCTCTTTCTCTTTTCCTTCCCTTCTAGACTATGGATTACAGAACATACATTAAAAGGTTGTCATGTGAATCCTTTTGCCTCTATTTCATGCTCAGTTCTAGGTTGGCATTAGTACCCTCGACAATTATTAGCACCCTGTTCCATTTTCTGTCTCCCCTAAACTCTGACTCCCACGTTTGTGATAATTTCCACCTTTGACAAGACCTCCCGATATATGCTTCACTTGACCTTGGATATTGGTATCATAATATGTACATATATATTTATGCCATGCAAATAAATGCAGTCATTCTGTATCTGTCTCTCTCCTTCTGGCTAATTTCGCTCAACATAATCTTCTCCATGTCCATCCATTTATAGGCAAATTTTATAACTTCATTTTTTCCTAACAGCTGCATAGTATTCCATTGTGTAGATGTACCAAAGCTTCTTTATCCAGTCATCGATTTTCGGGCACTCGGGTTGCTTCCAGATTCTGGCTATTGTGAATAATGCTGCTATGAACATAAAAGTAGGGATGGTGTTTCTGCTGCGTATTTTTGGTTTCCCAGAGTAGATTCCCAGGAGTGGTATGGCTGGGTCAAATGGGAGTTCAATTTCTAGTCTTTGGAGGAAAGTCCATATTGTTTTCCAGAAAGGCATTTTCCAGCCGGCATTCCCACCAACAATGGATGAGTGTCCCCTTTTCCCCACATCCACGCCAGCACTTGCTGTTCTTGCTCTTTTGAATATGTGCCAGTCTCTGTGGTGTAAAGTGGTATCTCATTGTTGTTTTGATTTGCATCTCTCTGATGATTAGTGATGATGAGCATTTTTTCATATGTTTTTTGGCCATTCGAATTTCTTCCTTGCTGAAGTTTCTGTTCATTTCTTCTCCCCATTTTTTGATGGGGTTGTTTGTTTTCTTCTTGTAACATTCTACCAGTGCCTGATATATCCTGGATATTAACCCCTTATCAGATGGGTATTGTGTGAATATTCTTTCCCATTCTGTGGACTGCTTTTGGATCTTAGTCACTGTTTCTTTTGAGGTGCAGAAGCTTTTTAGTTTCATGTAGTCCCATATGTTTATCTTTTCTTCTAGTTGCTTTGTTAGTGATGTTTCACCTTTGAAGATGCCTTTAGCTTCAATGTCGTGGAGGGTTTTTCCTATATTTTCTTCAATGTACTTTATGGATTCAAGTCTGATATTGAGATCTTTAATCCATTTTGATCTGATTTTTTGTGCATGGTGTTAGACACAGGTCCAAATTCATTTTTTACATGTTGCTGCCCAGTTTTCCCAACACCACTTGTTGAAGAGGCTTTCCTTACTCCATTTTAGACTCATTGCACCTTTATCAAAGATTAAATGATCATGTGTTTGAGGTTGGGTGTCAGGATACTCAATTCTATTCCATAGGTCCACAGGTCTGTTTTTATTCCAATACCGAATATGTCAATGAACATGGAATGTTTTATGTTCCAACATAAAACAATCACTTTTATCACTTATCTTCCAATTATTCATCGATTTTCTCGAGCAGGCGCCAGTAACGTTTCTATTTGTACCTGTTGTGTGCTAGGTAGCCTAATGGCATCTGCTTATTCCAGGACATGAAGAGCCTCAGATTGTTCATTCAGGTCATGGGAATGTGGTCTTTAGTGTTACTATTTTTAGCATATCAAATATGACATGGGTAGCTTGCCAGGCTCTGCTGTGCAGGATAAAACAATATCTGTTCTAATTATTGTCTTATGCTTTTCAAGTTAAAGACTTTGAAGTGAGTTAATGTGATAACTGGGTCATAAGCACTTCCTAGTTTTATTTTTGGGAACTCAACGTTCTGCTTTCCAAGTGGCCTTAAATGACATATGTCAGAAGAACAAACACAGGGTGATCTCCCTTATATGTGATAGAATGACTGGATGATGGAATGCAATGTTTTAAAGGGGTGACTTCCTAGCACCCTTGATCCAGATTGTGTAAAGGAGAGAGATAAAAAGCAAAGTAATAGGGTGGAGAAGAGCCAAATCAAAGGAATGGGGGACAGGGATCAAGGGGATTCAGGTACATTATTGTATAGAATAATATCCAAACCACAGAGTAAGCAACACTGAAAACATAAGATCCAAACTTAAACAAGCAAACTTATAAATGTGCCTCTCAAGTTGGCAGGCTGGAATGTCAGAGTCAGGGTGAGTTGATGGGAGAGAACATGGAACACTGGTAGAAGGAAGTTGACACTAGTATGGGATTTGTGCTGGAACATTGCATATCTAAAATTCAGCTTTTGTAATTGTATATTTCATGGTGGTATAATAAAAGTTAAAAAAATAAAATTTCAAAAATTAGTTAATGAATTAAAATTCAGCCATGAATAACTTTGTAAAGAATACTGCTTAAATAAAAATAAAATAAAATTATTTAAAAAATATTTTAGGGGCTGGAGTGATAGCCTAGCGGTAGGGCGTTTGCCTTGCGCGCAGCCGGCCTGTGCCGGCCCGGGTTCGATCCCCAGCATCCCATATGGTCCCCTGAGCACCGCCAGGAGTGATTCCTGAGTGCAGAGCCAGGAGTAACCCCTGTGCATTGCCGGGTGTGACCCAAAAAGCAAAAAAAAAAAAAAAATATTTTAGACAACTTTAAAGATAACATCCTACATAAAAAACAACTATATTTTTATATAAATACAGTCCTGATATTCATTTTGTTTATACACTTAAGAATTGTATGTTTTTTTTTTATTCAGGGATCATTCTGAAAGGAGTGGCAAGGATATGGGCCCATCATGGGATGGCTGGGATTGAACCCAAGTCGGCCACATGCTCAAGCCTGATTTTCTTTGTTTTGAAGAACTAGTATATACACATGCATTAATAGACACTTAAACATACAGGTACATATGCATAATATCATATAAGTGCAAAATAGTGTATCAGACATATACCATTTTTTCACATATACTTATAAATAATATAGTTCTCATTGACCAATAATAATGAAATCAAAGTAAAAATTCGGAAAAACAGGTGTCAACTTGAACATGGTAATGGCGTGCTACTTAATTTTATTTTGAAGATAGAGAGAACATATTTGAGAAATAAGAAAAGCATTTTTTTAAAAAAATTATGGATATAGCATACTCTGCATAACACTCCCCTACCCTACCACTACTGACTTTGTCTCTCTCATCCTCTTTATGTAACCTTAGTTCTGAAATTTTTCAGTGCCAGGTACTTTATATTTTTACTTTGTTTGAATTGTTTATTCATGTTATATTCTTATTTTACACACATAGCTGAAATAATCCAGAACTTTTCCTTTTCTTTCTCACGTTCTTCATTTCATATAATTCCTTTGAGGTTTTCTATTTGGATGCAAATGGCGAATTTTTGTCTTTATAATAAGTCATAGGAACTTTTGTCTCTTAGAATAAATCATAGAATTAAAACTTCATGGCCTTAAACTTGATAATGGTTTCTCATGTAAGGATATCAAAATCAGAAGCAATTAATCAAAAAATAGAAGAATTGAATTTCATAAAAACCAAATTCTTGGGTACTGGAGCAATACAGTAGGGGTAATGCACTTGTCTTGCACATATATAACCTGGATTCAATCCCTGGTGTCACATACTGTCCCCTGAGCATCACCAGGTATGATACCTTAGGACGAAGTTAGGAAGAAGCCCTGAGTACTTCCAGATGTGTGCCCTTCCCAAAATAGAACTTAAAAAGCTTTTTTGTACTCCAAAGAAAAACTATCAAGAAGTAAAAAGACCACTCAAAAATTGCATATCTAGGGGCCGGAACGATAGTCCAGCGGGTAGGTTGCCTTGCACGGGCCCGCCCATGTCGGCCCAGGTTCGATCCCCAGCATCCCATGGTCCCCGAGCACCGCCAGGAGTAATTCCTGAGTGCAGAGCCAGGAGAAACCCCTGAGCATCGCCGGGTGTGACACCCCCAAAAAAAAAGAAAAGCAAAAAAAATTGCATATCTAGTAGGAGACATGTCTAGAATAAAGCACCCTTACAAGCCAGTAATAAAAGGCTGTATAACAAATTATAGTAACAATTAAAAATTGTGAAAGGTATCGGACCTGGCATTTCTTCAAGGAAAAAATAAAGCTACCAACAAATACATGAGAAATATGCCAACAGCATTAGTTACAAAGGAATGGCAATTTAAAACTACAATGTGGGGCCAGAGCGATAGGACAGCGGGTAAGGCATTCACCTTGCTGGTGTCAGACCTGGGTTTGATCCCCAGAATTCCAAATGGTCCTCTGAGCTCTGCCAAGAGTAATTCCTGAGCAAAGAGCCAGGAACAACCCCAGAGTGTCGCTGGTGTGACCCAAAATGCAATAATAATAATAATAATAATAATAATAATAATAATAATAATAAAACTACAATGCAACAGTATTTATACCTGCATGAATAACTAGAATAAAATAGACACAACTGCATTTGTTAGAATGTGGAGAAGTCATAACCCTCGTATACTGCTAGTTGAGATGTGAAACGCTAAAGCAGCTGTGGCAAATAGATTGGCTGGCTGGGACTGCAGGTGGGGTGGGAGGGAAATCTGGAATACTGATGGAGGGAGTATGACTAGTTTTGAGTTTGGTGTGGGAAAATTATGGTGCCTCGGTTTATAAAAAAAGTTTAAGAGAGACAACAAAAGTAAATTTAGAGTTCCATTTTACCCTGCAACCCTTCTCCTAGACTTTAAAAAAATATGAGTGCCAGAGAGATAGTATAGTAGGTAGGGTGCTTGTCCTGCATGCAGCCAATATGAGATCAATCCTTTATAACTTCCTTAGCATTGTCACAAGATATTCCTGAGTGAAAAGCCAGATGTAACCCCTAAGCATCACTGGGTGTCACCCAAAAAGAAAGAAATGAAAACACATATCTGTAAAAACTGGTAAAGAAGTATTCATAGTAGTGCACATCATAATCACTCAAAAGGTAAAATCAAACCATATGTCTGTTAAGGATTCACAAATTTAAAAATATGAATTGTCCTTAAAAAGAGTATTATTTATCCTTCAAAATAAATGAAATACAGTACACGCTAAGCATGAACACTATATTCTAAATGAATACTTGTATCCTCCCAAAATTCAAATGTTGAAATCGGCACCCTCACAGTGATAGTTTTAATAAAGTTCAGACTTTCAGGGATAGTATTTTATAAAAGATACACTCCTTATGTTTTCTAAAATTGATTATGACTACTGTTATACAACTCTGCAAATATATGAAAAATCTTTAAATTACAGACTGAAAAATGAATGAATTGTATAGTATGTGAAAGGCTCATGTTTTGCTTGAAATCTTACAACTGGATGCTTCTAAAACAGAGCAACATTGCCTGTGATTTTGCATACTGAGAGAAGTTATTCAACTGATGGGCAGTTGAGACAATTTCTTCACAGATTCTGACTTGCGTATGTGTGCAACTTCTGATAGGGCAGTGCATTCTAGAAGCAGAGTGTTTGAAATTGTTCTGTCGCCCTCTTGCCCTCTGGGCATTCTGTATGCATGTGGGGATTAAAAGCACCCATGATCTATTGTTGAGTGGTTCTTGGCTTGGGGAGAAAATGCACAGGGACTTCTGATTGGAGGAGACGTGAAATCAGCAAGCCGGGCAGCTGAAGAGCATACGAAAATTGTGTGTTTGTAAATATTTGAGCACATCTGCTTAGCTCCCTCCCAAAAAGCCACTGGGAAAACCTGCCTCGCATTGTGCCGTGCAGTGCTCTTACCCTACTCTAATTTTCAAATCTGTTGAGTGTTTTTCTCATGCACACAAAAATTAAACATAGCTCTCCACGTTCATGATTAATTCAGCTGCAGCGCTGCACTGTGTCACACTGCATTTTTAAAAGTAATTGTTAAATTCTACTTCATAACCAAAGCAGTTTTAATTAACTTTTTATCAGTTAATTTTTTCCCCCTCATACATTTTCCATATCTGGTGTGTATACAGCATGTCTCTGCCTGGGGGATGCTCTCTCGCAGTATGAATGCTTAAGCTGTTACTAGTAATGGGTGTGCCATGTGCAGGCTGTAAGAGGTGGCTCTCCCTGGTGTTATTCTACTTAGCTATCTGGGGCCAATCTTATGTCATTTGCATTAAGTAGTTCCTTTACAGCAAGCTCATTTACAAAGTATAAAGTTCAGGCTTTCTTTTTTCTTCTTGAATCCTAGAATGCGTTTTCTGAGTTTGGGATAAAAGAGAACTCATAATAGAAATGAAAAGGTCAAGGTTGTCAAAAAGGTCAAAGGAAGGCGGCTCCAGTATGGAATACAGATCAAAGCTAAGGTTGGTCATGCTCGTGGTGCTTCTCTATGGTAATTCTTGCTCACAGAGCTAGACACTTCTTTTAATGCTTAGGACACTTCTTTTAGTGTTTTAGACTTTTATTATGACCCAAATCAAATTTAACATATTTGAATGTTTTAATGGTATAGCTTATTCACCAATATTCTGTGCCATTCAATTTACAGCTCTGTTAGTCCTTGCCTCTCATTTATTCGCAGATATTTTATATGTCTATAACAGGGAAATTAATTCCATGTTAAGGTATAGATTAAAATGTTCTCATGCAAAAGGTCCTTGTGTTTAAAAGCAATTGTGTTTAAGCTTTTCTAAACATTAAAAAATATGCACATCATTATAATTGGGCCACCACTACTACTACTACTTCTAGCAAAGGAGAAACTCCGGGGTTATTTTAAGGATGTATTTTTCAGGATATTGCACTGGTTTTATTTTTAATGTAAAAAAGCATAAGATTGAGGAAGTAGGAACTAAATTTCTATTTTAGAATCTGATGCTAAAATGCTGAGAGATTAAATAAACATACCAGATGTTCAAAATGCAAGTTATTTAAACAGAATGTGGTCACATACTAGAACAGGGGATACATTCACTTTGTGAATATTTGTTCTGATATGTCTCCATATTGAATTTGATAATTAATTATTTTACCGAGCTTCAATCTTAAAGTATGAATGTTATTCAACAAAAATTGTGCTGAAGAGTTTCCTATTAAAAAAGAGTTGTGCTAGGCAGTACCTGTTAGGTATGATACATTTCATATGATTTATTTTGACTTCAGAAATACCAAGAATGTGTGGGTGTCAGAGACTACATTAAATACTGATTTTTACTTTATGAGATATGTGAACAAGCAACTTCATTTCTGAGTCATTTGTGAAATGGAAAGTCTTTTTCTATATCATTTTATTGATGATAGAAAGAAATTAAATGCAGTTAGTGTTGTATGGGTTTTTAATTAAAAACCATGAGGAGTTAAGGAGAATGCTCAAGTAGTAGAGGACAAGTGAGACCCAGAGTTTGAATCAAGAACCACGAGGCTGATCAAAAGGTCTTGTCAGTGGGTAGAACCTACTGCAAATGTGTGGGAGTCAGAGGTTAGGCAATACAGAGAAAGAAACAGTCTACTAATAATTATTGTAAATGATAACACCAGCATAGAACTGAGCATTGAAAGTAGGCATAAGGATATACATGATAACCTCTAAATGCATGTATCACAAGCCACAATGTGTAAGAGAGAGAAGAGATAGAGAGGAGAGAGAGAGAGACAGAGAGAGAGAGACAGAGAGAGAGAGACAGAGAGAGAAGTGAAAATTGCCTGCCATAGGGGCCGGAGGCGATAGCCCAGCGGGTAGGGCGTTTGTCTTGCACACACGGCCAGCCTGTGCCGGCCTGGGTTTGATCCCCGGCATCCCATGTGGTCCCCCCAGCACTGCCAGGAGTAATTCCTGAGTGCAGAGCCACGAGTAGCTCCTGAGCATTGCCGGGTGTGACCCCCAAAAAAAAAAAGCGAAAAAAAAAAAGAAAATTGCCTGCCATAGAGGCAGACTGGGGAGGGGGGGGAAATCAGGGGACATTGGTGGTGGGAAATGGGCACTGGTGGAGGGATGGGTGCTGGAACACTTATGACTGAAACCCAAATATGAATAATTTTGTAACTGTATATCTCACGGTGGTATAATAAAAAAACTTTTAAAAAAAAAGGAACTGTCTGGGATTCTGCTGGAGTCCCCGACAGTGTCAGGACAGAGGTTCTCTTCTACCTCCAAGGCCGATGGGGGGAACAGATGAAAACTCACGAGTCTGGTGCAGTTCCAAAAAAGGCTTTTAATAGTACAAAAGCTCTACCACAGCAATCCAATATAATGAAAGAACTCTAGCTCTGGTCAGAACTTAGGCCATACAAAAGAGCCTAAGTCTCCCACCAAAGAGACAGGATCTCACCCGAGAGGAGTCCTACCCAAAAGAAGGAGCAAAAACCCAAAAGCCAAAAAGCCAGAAGTCGAGGAGCAAAAAGCCAAGGAGCAAAAAGCCAAGGAGCAAAAGCCAAGGGGCCTCAAGTCAGTCCCCTTATATACATCAGAGTAATCCAGGGAGGGTCATGTCAACAAAGAGCCCTAAACAGAGTGCAGAGGGACAGTGCCACATCCTATTACAGGTATAAACACAGGTTATGCCAAGGACTAATCCCAAGATTATCTCTTATGTAAATCACTGGAGAGAGAGAGAGGGCTGATATAAAGAAAAACATCTTAATTTCATGAGCTTCTTGTAATCTAGATGGTACCTACAAGGTCCTTCTTATTTATTATCTGCACCGGGGTGACTCTGAGTATCTTGTTCTCTGTATACTGAAAGTATCACACTCGCCTGCTTGAGAGCAAACTAGTATGATCCTTCCTATAGCCTTCCTATAGTCTCAATGTAGCAAGGGTGGTAGTCTCCTGGTAAATTCTAACTGTCCCACGCTGGGTGCAGTGGGTATAAAGAGGAGCTGTGCCCAAACTAGAAAACATAGAAGTCTTAGTAGATGTATAAGTCAGAAGTTATTCAGGGTCAAGCTGATTTCTGTAACTACCACACCCTCTAGCATTGTTTACATAGAAGAGAGGTCTCATTAGAATGAACCTTGGCTTAAGTAGATTAAGCTGTAAATGGGCAAAACACCAAAGCTCCCAGATTAGCTAAATCTGTCATACAACAAGGAGCCACTAAGCTGAATGTCAGTAGGAGTACCCTGGCCCCTGTCTGACTAATGACTGGGATGACCCTCATAGGAGAATGATGATGATGTGTTTTCCTCTGTGCCTGATATAAAATGATATTATTCTTCAAATAGAGTCAGAGGGTCCAAGCATATGTAATAGTATTCATCTCAATCTGACCTGCCTCCATCTTAACACCTTGCAATGAGTTCTAAGAGTATTAGATCTAATTCTTGTTTCACTTGTATCTCCCATAGTTCTATGATATTGTCTTACTGGGATTATATATGTTTAATAGGTTTTTGCTAAATTGAATTTGTCTTGTGCTTTTTTTTTCTTTTACTCATTCAAAAAGGTAAACTATACAATTGAAAGATGAATAAAGCTCAAAGTTTCTAAGCTAAATGAAGAATGATCTCTGTAGACATAATTACAAAACTGGGTAGTTTTTCTGCTTCTTAGAAGCGGGAAGGAGGTACTGAAAAATGAGTATCTGTGTCAGTAATTGAAAATTTTACCCAATTGGAGTCTGAGCAGAAATCACTAATATTACCACGGGTTATGTACAAAGTTTCAGAATTATGAGAGGCTTAGAAAAAGTCCAAGCATTGTCAGAAGTTACGGAGAAATATCCATTGTTTAGAACTTTTTACTCAGAACAGCAAATATACTCTCATCCTATCAGTCCATTCTATGCAATAAAAATCTTTTGATTTGAGTGGTATTGGTTATGTTTTCAGCAGTGATGATTGCAGAAGATAGAGAGAAGGGAGAAAAAACAAGCCAGAGCAAAAGTCTTGGCAAATACCTTAGAAGTAAATATAAGGATTTTTTTTTTCGTTTTTTCTTTTAGGTTTTCTTTTTTAGGATTCTGGAGAGATGCAGTGAAAATGATCCAAGGGTTCCTCATTCACTATAGATTGGACTTCCATCTGGTTGAGTCTTCATGAAAAATAGCTGGAAACTTATTAAAAAAATTAATACTGAACCACCATCGACTCACTCCTTAGTGAAATGCTAGGAATAGATGCTAAGGAGTGAAATCCTTACCATCAATGCCAAGAACACACAAATTTTAGTTCAGTGGGGTTTCTGAACACTGATGTTCACTGCAACACTGTTTACAATATCAAGATCTGGAAATCTAAGTACCTAACATGGATGCATGAATAAAGAAATTGTGTTAATATATGTAATGAAATACTCATGAGAAAAGATGAAATCTTGCATTACACTACAATTTGGTTAGACTCTCCTGTTAAACAAAGTGAGTCATAAGGAGGACAACTCTAGAAGATTCTTTGTGGAGTATAAGATAGTGAAGAAAGGGAATAAGCAATGGCCAATGTAAACAAACTTTTAGACTGACAATAGAACTATCAGTGATTGGGGATATGGGCAAGGAAAGAAAGAGACTAAGAATAATGTAGGACTACTGGCACTTTGGTGGTAGATGTGGCGCAGTAATATGGTATGCCTTAAATGTGCATGTTAATAGTATCATAAACCGTAGTACCTCAAAGAAATAATAAATAACAACGATAAGTGAAAGCTAAGTGATAAAAGTGTGGAATAGCTCAGAGATAAATTTGTCATTTGTTAACCATCAAATCAGATATGTATTTCCTGTAATTAATCCATTTGTTCTATGTGTATGCAAGTTAAAATTAACCTTAATTTTACTCCCAGTATGGTTGAGTAATTCTGTTCCCTATTTATGTTTTCTCGGAATTCTCTTATTTGCTTTTTTGTATTCAAGAACAAAGTAGAAAGGCTTTAATCCAATTTTGATTTGGAAGCCAAATAGGAAGTTTAGATGTCACAGCAATGTGTCCAAATTTTACTTTATTTTTGAAATGTTGTGAATGTACTGCTAGAATTATTCATCATTGGTATTCAGTTTTCTACTAGGAGCACTTTATGATTTTATTTTTTAAATTTGTGAGTTCTAATTTAAAATGTGCTGATATATGAACTTTATTAAGTTAGAAGTCTGGATCTATATATTTATAACGTTTTTAAATGTTTAAAGACTACATAAACTATCATAGCCATTAAAACAATAGTCAAAAGTATTTCATTTTGTGAAACTTAACTTGAGAATAAAATTAATTTTATGTTGATAAAGCTATGGAAAATATCCTTAAGACTTTTCCATACTTTCCTTACTTTCACACTAAAATTTCTGATCACTTTAGTAAATCTATAAAATATTCGTAACCAAAAGTAAATGAGCAGGAAACTCCAGATGCTAAATTTATGAATTTTTTATTTTAATCATTATTCATATTTTGGGTAAATTAAACTAAAGGCAGATATAACAGAATTTACTGTTTTCATATTTATATAAGCATTATATTGATTTTACTTAAAAATAATTTTTAATATTGAGCATTTATGAACTGCCTTGTTTTTCATTTTTAGCTTTTAAACAGGTCAGTTTAATTATAATTAAAAAAAGGAATAAGTTTTACTGGGTTTGTAGAGGACTCTAGATCATGAACATATTTCATTTGACCCCAGCTCAATAAAATTATTAATTACTAAAAGTGATCCCCAAGGACTTTATTTAAAGTAAGGAATATGATTTTCAAATGTACTTTGTAATTGAGTATTTCTAAATTAATATCAAATAGAAGATCTTTAATTAGTGTGCATAAAATTAAATTTTACTTACAGTGAATTAAACTGGAACTTGAAGTTCTCATAATCCAAACCAATATGAAGCTAAGAAATACAATTTTATACTCTCTTTTCTTTTGTAGTATATAAAGCTTTGTTGTTGTCATTATATTTTGCAGGCTATTAAAACAAAGTTTATGAAGAACGTTAAAATCATAAGAAAAACACAATGGACCTATTCAAAGCATTAACAGGTTAAAGCAAGCAATAAGAAGTAATATATGTCTATTTATACATATAGCTGGGGTGTGGTGAGAGTGTTATATACAATATATAGATAGATAAGACTTTTTGAATTCTAACTTTTTATTTGAGTTACTTCATTTAGAAGCTGAGCCTCTGTATAGTAAAATGGGGGGCAATAAGAAGCACTTTTAATACATTCTAAGCATCATCAATGTAACCTAGAAAATAATTTAAATCTAATCTCAATGTACCTATGAATACATAGGGTTATTAGAAAGATGCCATTTAAAATAATCTGTTACCATTGTTTAAACTTGTGATTTAAAGTTTGTGAGCCATTAATAACTAAAAGTGTCAGCTAAAATTAGAACAGCCTAAAGAATATAGCTACTGTTGAAAGAAAGAAATGGTCTTCAGAATCAACTGTAAATAAATAAATAAAACAGCCTGCCTTTTTCTGTGCTCCACTGACTATACAGTTTGCAGAATTTTTATTGGCGTTCTGCCATACATATTTTCATTTATCTGCCTCAAAGCCCCATTTCAAAAAGTGCAAAAGCATGTTGTTGATAAAGTAGATTGTTTATAGCTGAATTGAAAATTTCAGAACAACACATAATGTAATAAAGTGGAGGAGGAGGAGGTCCAGGAAGAGTGCAGCTGCAGGTTTTTGAAAGCTATGTCAACATCACTCTGAGAAACAGGAAGATGTGTTATTTTGTCCTACAAAATTTAATAAGCAAATCTTTATAAACTGTATTAAGTGACAAGTATTACCAAAAGCCATAAAGCCTACTGAGTCTTTATTTACTGAAATGCTTTCCCAGCACATTGTTCCCATATTGCAGTCTCCTTTATAGTGTTGTGTTTGTAATATACTCAGCTACTCAAGGGTGATTTCAGTGATAGTAAATCCTGGCCTTATGAGTCCCCATGTGTACCATAGTAATTTTAATACTCCTGCAGTTAAGTACTGTTGGGTATAAATTTCAGCCCCAACTTTGGTTGCTTCACTGAGTTTCTGATTTCTGCAGTTGTTTTGCTGCAGAAAATAACTATGGGAATAGAACAAATTCTTTAGCAAAATGGCACTTCTAATTAATAATGCATCCCCTCTTTTAAATATGGTTAAATACCTTTGACATCTATTAATAATTAATAAGTGACTGTTAGTAAACTTTTCAGAATTTTAAAAATGAAAACAGTAACTTTATTAAACTCGGATTCCAGATAATTACGGCATGATTCTAAATATGTTACTTGGTATTCTTGAGGGAGGGAAATGCATTCTCTGGTCAAATTTTAAGAAATACTGCTTTAGACTAAATTGGATGTACTTTAATACCTTTTAGACCTTTGTTATGAACATTAAATGTTGCTCTTCATGAACTGAGCATTTCCAAACACATTTAACCATTATTTTTCCTGTTTTAATTCAATCATATGAAACACTGATGCCTGTAAAACACAGTATAGGAAATGCTGGTTTTGAGGATAAGTGACATTTAATATTGTGGGATCTTTGCAAAGCTTTTGCAGTTAAATTGATCAATAGAGATCAATGCTTAACACTGAATGTTTTCTAAAACACTACCGAACATTTGACGAAAAAAGTTAATTAGTTACTGATGATGCTATCTTGATAAATGAGTGAAAAGCTGACTGGGGTAATGAACACAGTGAGATGCTTTGTATTAATTTTAACAATTGTAGTGAATCAGCTTGTCTCAATTGCTTTTTTAAAACCTGGATCCATTGAACTTATGTGTAATCTATTTTTCCCCCGAGTCTATGATAGTTTGGAATTTATTTTTGAAGTTTTCACAAAATTAATTCTTAGAATTAGGTCTCATGTTCTTCAGCTTTACTGCCTGTATTTTCTAATTTATGAATACTTTATGTTTGTGATTTGTTTCCATTATTATTTATTCAAATATTTTCTATATTATATGAAGTAGTCTATTATCATTTTTATTTATTTTTATTGATGATTCTATGTGTATACTATATGTCATTTACATCTACTTTGAAATTTTCCTTCTCTGTTCCAATTCTTATCAGTTTCAACCTGATTTTTTACACTACAATTTGAGCTTGACTAAATTCATCTTGATTAGAGTGACTAACTAAAGTATGGAATACCAGATACATTTAAATTTTATATAAATGATAAAAATATTTAATATAAATACGCCATACTCTAAAATTTATACCATTTTAGACATATTTATGCTAAAAAAGCATTATATCTGCTCTTATTCCATTGGTTGAAATTCAGTCATATAAACCTGTCCAACACAAGGTATCTGAAAATATTATCAAGTTCTGCCTACAATAAAGAGAAGATAGATTTTAATGAATGACATTCTTGTTTACCTTCAAACACAAATATTTTATTTTAAAATTTTATTGTAGTACCTAAGATTTACAATATTTCCAGTGATAGAGTTTCATGCATATAATATTTTAATGCCACACATCCCTTCCACTCACTGGTGTTTATATTCCTCTACCATTGTTTCAGGGCATCCTCCCACACACCCCAAACAAACCCTTTGCCATCATGGTAATCCCAATTCTATACACCAGTTCACACCTTATATCGCTTTAAGTCTATTTGTTATCCCCTCGTGTTTCTTTATATCCCACACTTGAAAGTGATCGTTATGTATCTGTTTCTCTACTTCTGACTATTTTGGCTGAGGATGATGCCCTCCAATTCTATCCAGATAGTGGCAAATTGCATGATTTCATCTTATGTTGAGTAATATTCCATTGTCTATGTACACCATAGTTTCTTTATCCAGTCTATATTATATTGTTTCCAATTTGGGCTAGTTTAACATTATTGCATTGAGGGGCCGGAGCGATAGCCCAACGGGTAGGGTGTTTGCCTTGCAGCGCGGCGGCCTGTGCCGGCCGGGTTCTATCCCGGCATCCCATATGGTTCCCGAGCACCGCCAGGAGAAATTCCTGAGCAAAGAGCCAGGAGTAACCCCTAAGCATCGCGGGTGTGACCCAAAAAAGCAAAAGTAAATAAATAAATAAATAAATAAAATAACATTATTGCATTGAGCACAAATATCTTTCCTGAATATAGTTTATGGACCCTTAAGGTGGATGTCTGAAGTAGAAATGCTGGGACATACAGAAGCTCAATTCTTGCTTTTCTGACACTGTTCATCCATATTGATTTTCAAAAGGGTTGTACAAGGTGACAATCCCACCAGCAGTGGAAGAAGTTTCTTTTATCCATACATTCTTATAAAAAACTAGTTTTTATTTTTTGTATATTATATATCATTGTTATTATTTTCATTTACCATTGTATTTTTTCATATACCTCTTGGATGACCATATGTATTCCTTAAGGAAGTTTCTTTTCATTTCTTCTCTCCATTTTATCCATTTGATTTTTTTATTCTCGTTAAGTTTTACAGTGCTTTATATATCTTGAATATTAACCCTTTGCCGGATGAGTGGTGGAAAATTCTCTCCATGACCTGATGAATGGTTTGAGGCTCTTTATGTTCCTGGAACAAGCAGGTGCCCTTGGGCTCTACTTGCATTAGACAGGTCATATGGAGATGTTACTGGTGCCCGCTCAAGCAAATCGATGATGAACAGGAAGACAGTGATACAGTGATACAGTGATTTTCTATCTTTTATTATATCACATTGAGATAGACAATTACAAAGTTGTTCATGATTGGTTTTGTCATACAATGTTCGAACACCATCCCTCCACCAGCACACATTTCCCAATACCAGTGTCCCCAATTTTCCTCCCCCCAAACCTCCCTCTATAAGAGGTATTTTTTTTCTCTCCCTCTGTCTCTGTCTCTGTTTCTGTCTATGTCTCTGTCTCTGTTTCTGTCTATGTCTCTGTCTCTCTCTATATGTATGTCTCTCTCTCCCCATCCTCTCTCCTTTTTGTGCCTTGTGGTTTGCAATACATATTGAAGTGTTATCATGTATAACCCTTTATTATTTTCAATATTCATTTATGATCTACTGTTACCATTTCCAACTATTATAGACAAACTGGTACCTTCTCTATCTTACCTACCCTCTCACACACCTATTCATTGAAAAGTCTCTCGAGCCCCTGTCCTAGCCTTGGATATTAGTCTCATTCTACGTTTTCAGTATTTGGTATGCCAAAAATCAGTAACAAATATATGACCTGTTGTATTTGATATGCCAAAAATGAGTAACAATTATAGACCAAATTCCCATAACTTGAAGGAATGGTTTGAGGCTCTTTGTGTTCCTTGGGCTATACTTGTGTGCAGATGCCCTTGGGCTATACTTGCTTGCAACAGGACATATGGAGATGTTACTGGTGCCCACTGGAGCAAATCGATAAACTATGGGTAGACAAGTGATACAAGTGATACTATTTTTAATATCACAAAAATGAATGCAGTCATTCTATATCTGTCCCTTTTCTTCTGACTAATTTCACTTGGTATGATGCTCTCCATGTCCATTATTTATAGGCAAATTTCATGACTTCAATTTTCCTAACAGCAACATAGTATTCCAATCTTTTTAAATTTAATCATTATTTTATGATGTGAACATTCTTAATTTGATGCAATCCCATTTGATAATCTTTGCTTCTATTTGTTTAGTAACTAGCACTGAATCATTGAAAATACCACTAGATTCATCATGAAAGGCTATGCTTATATGTTTTCAATATAATCTATAGATTAAAGTCGGATATAGAGGTCTTAAACCTGTTTTTAGTTGACTTTTGTACAGGTTGTGATAAAGGTGCCTGAGTTCACTTTTTTTTTACATGTGGCTGACAAATTTTTCTCAATACCATTTGTTAAAAAAGGTTTTCCTTGCACCATCTTATTCTCTTAGTTCTTTTGATGAGTATTAACTATCCATGTACCTGGAAGCTGTTTAAAGTGAAGTATGCTAAAGATGTGTATAAGGAGTGCATGGATAATAGGTGAAACTTTTATTTCCTTTGGTTCATAACAATTGGTTTTCTTGTTTTATTTATAATTATTGATGTGATTAAACAGCAACATGCCTACAGGAGAAAATTAAACATTTTGACAGTACATTGACATTTCCCAATTTTCATAGAATGAACAGATTAAATACTGTTCTGTGATACTTAACAGACTAATTATTGAGTTGGATACCTAAGTTGGTGTAGGAAAAACAAGGTGGTTTCATGTGGAATACGGGTAAACCATTAAACAAAGCAGAGTGAGGAAGCCTGCCAAGGTATGTGAGTACCTCTTTAGCAGATGAATTCGAAACTTCTGTTTTCAGAGCTGTCAACATAGCCCCACTCATAAATACTAATTACATAACAAACAAGATATTAAGATCTTTAAAATAAGTGTTTCTTTGTCATATAGGTGTATTTATAAACATAGAACGGGAATCTCTACATGCAAAATATTTAGAGTTAGATGCTGTTGTAGGTAATTAGTGGGAAAGACTGTATGTTTTCTCATCCACCTGCTGGTAGAAGCAGATGGTAGCTTATTTCTGCCCATGTGACCTACAGATTCTTCAGGTTTACCAAAATACTATGACTGTGGTAGTAGCATTGTTTCCTTCACAGGTATGGTTGGGAGTGTGATGAATATAAATAGTTTGTTTTCCATCCTATTCTTACCAGCCTTACAAATAGGGTAGGGATAGGTCTGCCACTTAAAAAATAATTATAATGATGCTTTGAAAAGCATTATTTACCCATAAGAACAGTAGTGATTTTTGAGAGGAAAAATAATATTACTTTTAATCCTCCAAATGAAATATAATATTTGCATATTTTATCTCGTTTTGCATAACAACAAACAAATAATAAATATAGCTCCCAGATTTGAGAGGATTTCCACAGTCTGGGGGCTTACCCACTAATAAAAATTGTTTCATGTCTGATTATTTAGTTCTTCATTCTTTTGACATAACTGGATGTGAGCTTGAAATTCCTATTGGAATCCTAAAGACCATAACATATATTATATTTGTTCAGCATCTTTTATTTGCAGAATTTTTCAGAATTCTAATAAGAATCACTATTAGTTATTATCCTTATGAACACTTTCTAGTTCTAAAATTGAGCACTAAGACACAATATAAAATGAATCCCATAAAGACTACTTAAAGAAGAATTTGTTTAAGTCATAGAACTAAAATGTCTCCATAAACATATAAAACTATTTGTAATAAAATGTTAAGTGACAAACTCAATAACTGATCATTCTTTCCCTCTGAGAAACTTTTGCAAGAAAAGATAGACTGGTTTAAAGCCAACTACAGATACAAATAGCTGTTTTAAGTCATCAGAGTTAGGACAGTATCTCTTCAGTTTTTAAATTATTATTTATGTTCTAATAAATTTTGAATACTTTTCAGTGATTTGTCTTTGGTTTAAAATATTGTGTTTTCTATAGTTTAGTGTCATACCTTTGTATATTTATAATTTTCATCATCGTACCAGCCAAGCTCCAATTCGTCTCACCACCAAAATGACCCAAAACTCTTTCAAATGGGTATTTTATGAATTCTCACTTGATGTTAGTTTATGTAAACGTGGCCATATCTAAGTGGCCATGATAAAAACAATGGTTTTACTAATTAAATTTTAATTGCTATGTGGTAGGTAGGACTAAAAGTGATTTTGTTTTAGTTTGTTATTTCCCTAGCACCTTTCTGATATTTAAAAACATGATTGTTTCAATGAAAAATTTTATACATTTTTAATAGGCACACTTTTTTTTTGCAATAGATTGAGAGTCAAGGTTTTTATTTCCCTTTACTTTATTCAACTGAGGGCTGGATGCATAATCAGCTGAAAAGTTGAATAAATTAAGATATTATAATGAAGTATCCTGAAATCACAGTGTTTGGGCTCTCCAGGGCATTGTCTATTCTGCTAAGACCATAGGCATTTTTCTTCATTGTAGTGTGTATGTGCCTGAGTTTCCTTTAAGTTTAAGGGTAATATAAACATTATGGAAAGAAAATAGTATAGAATAAGAAACAAAGTATTACTATTATAATTAAGAGGACACTGAATGCTTTGAGAAATTCAAAAACTTTCTCTTCAAAGTGTAATCCTGGAACCCTTGCAAGAACATCAGTCTAAAAACTAGAAATTCAATTTCTAGTTTCTTTCCCCAAACTTAGTAAATTGGATTTTTCATTTTACTAAGATTTCCAATTACTTAGGAAGTACTGAAAAGCATCAGTAGGAAGTATATATGATGATACAAATTTCTACAGATAAGAAATTTGAAGCTCTGAAAGGCAAAACTGTATCACTTAAGAACTTAAGCTCAGGTCTGTTTGAAGCTCAAATTCACACATTTCCACCACACTTCCCTGCTTCTAGTGCACTGTAGCCAGTTTTCAAAGACAAGTGTAAAATCGTTGTCTATTTTTTTTTTCTATTTTTACTAGTTTTTGACTACTCTGGCAATATTCTCCAAAAAGGACATGCACTTAGACAAATTTTGATGACAGTGAAACTGAAGGAGACCAAGTTTGGTGCAAAGATTAATAGCAAGGATTCTTGCAGCTTTGCACAGTTCTATTTTTGAGTGCTTGGAGGACCTTATTTATTAGAGTGTCTTTGCAGAAACAGTCAGTAAACATCTTTTCTTTGTTAATATTTAACCCACCATCTCTTTCAAGCTTCCATCTTTTCCAGTCTCAGTTCCACATGCTTTTTAATCCACTAATAGCACCAAACTGTCTCCATGGTGTAATAAAAGTCTTCTATTTTATGACTTCCTTGAATTACTGCCCTAACTTATAATTTGCCAGATTTGTTTTTGCCTTCAAATCTCTTACTTCATTGTAGCCATATGAAAAATGTTATACCCTATGCATTTTCCTCCCCAAACACTAATGCTTATTTTTAATATACTAATAGTTCTTACCCAGAGCAATTTAGTTTTGCTGCCATCTAGAGTGTTTTATTCACCATTTAAAAGAACTTTTAGTAAGTTCTCTATAAAATATTGAGAAGTACTTAAAGTAGTTCTAGAGATTATTGAAATTTCTCAAACTTACTAATGCAACATATGACAAAAATCCCTCAGAGTTTAGTGGAGCTTTAAAAAAAGGAGAAAAAAAGAAAAATCATATTATTGGTCTTTCAAGTGCAGTTTCCAGAATCCAAAGGGGCTTCTTTTAAATGGGAGTCATAAATACCTTGCTCTTATCTAAAACAAGTAAGAGTATAATTTGAGTTAAAGATAATTTTATTTTCATTGCATTGATTTAAGAGTTTGAAGATGGGGGAGCTTAGTTTATAGCTTCCTATCCTGAGGAAGAGAAGATAATCTAGTGAATATAAAAGTACCTAATTGATTCCATCTTCCTTTTTATCATAACTCCACAGGTTGAAAACAGGTGGTGTGTGTGTGTGTGTGTGTGTATATGTGTGTTTGTTTGAAGAATGATTAAGTGAAGGAAAATGAAAAAAGGAAAGTGACCGTGGCTTGTACCCTCTCTGCTCCCACATTGACTTTAGAGATTGTCACTGGTTTAATATTGGATGTCCATCAAATGGGTCAGTGTCCAAAAAACCTTGTTTTCTGAATCAGAATCTGCCTAATATTGTTTTTATCCCTGCTCTTGAAATGTGAATACAGACTCTCTTGTAGAAATTATAATGCTGATGTCTTAGAACATATGGTGAGTTCCTGCTAAGGTAGAATCTTTCAGGCTGAAATTTTTTGCCAGGTTAGTGGGGGACCATGCCAGGTCACACACAACTGAAACAAACAAACCCTCTAGAGCTCTCTCTCTCAGATATTTGATTCTGAAATGGAGTGGAAGTTCAAATCCTTTTCCTCATACTGACATAGAATGTAGAAGATAATGTGAAGACTGAATTATTGGTGAAGTCTTCATAGCTGAATCAGGAAATACAGAGGGAAATTGTATCCTTCTAACCAACCATTTTATTTTTGAAATAGTATGACAAGTTAATATCATTCTTTTTTTTTTTTGCAAGTTAATATCATTCTTGTGAAGGACTGTATATAATTTAAACATAAATCTCTTCATTTTGAATTAATTATATTTAGTTCTAATCATCTTACCTAGTGGATACTATGTGAAATACTTAGCAATTATTCACTATTTTATTGAAAATAATAGTAACACTCATTTCAGTATCAACATAAATTTTCCATATTAAATTGATCATTACTTTTGAAAATAAAGTCACACATAACTTGTCACTTGTCTTCCTGTTGTTCATCGATTTGCTCAAGCAGACACCAGTAACACCTCCATTTATTGGAAATGAGGCCCATTATTATTGTTTTTTTTTGGCATATCTAATACATCACAGGTAGCTTGCCAGATTCTGTCATGGCTCTGGCATCATCCCAGGGGACCCAGTCTTTTTCTATATCAGAACATCAACCATCCAGGGCCCCCCAGGGCAAAGCCCTGGGTGTAGACAACCTGTCTCCTGTCTGCCACATGCTGATGCAACCCGGCACCACAGTCACACCTGCAATACTTTGAGGGGTGGGGCAGGACCCACAGATTATGATGGTGAATTTTATTTTATCACACCAAAAGTTTACAATTTGAAAACTAAACAGAATAGCAGCACAGATATTCTGTTTTTTTTTTTTTTTTTTTTTTGCTTTTTGGGTCACACCCGGCAATGCTCAGGGGTTACTCCTGGCTCTGCACTCAGGAATTACTCCTGGCGGTGCTTGGAGGACCATATGGGATGCCAGGGATCAAACCCGGGCCGGCATAGGCCGGCTGCGCGTGCAAGGCAAATGCCCTACCCGCTGGGCTATCGCTCCGGCCCCCAGCACAGATATTCTGAATCTCAACTTTTTATATAGTTATATCTATTTATAAAAATGAGCATAAATTATCTTTATACAAAGAAAAAATTAAAATAAGAAAATATAAAAAGTATTCCATATCACATTTTTGTTTTGTTTTGTTTTTCTATTTTAGGACCACACCTGGCTGTACTCAGGGCTTGCTTTTTGCAGTGTTCATGGAACCATATGCAATGTTTAAAACCAAATGGGGTCAACCAAGTGTAACCAAGTGTGCAAGGCAAGTGTCCTGCCCCTGTACTCTCTCCAGCTCCTACATCAGCAAGTTTTGAAAAAAAAAAATACTGCCATAAAATTTCAATTAATGTCTCCCTTCAAAAGCTGATAAAACATAACTTGGTTACAAATATAGTGAGTCTTTGTTTTGGGGTTCAGAGCAGCAATTATGGCTTTCCCCTGGCTCTGTGCTCAGATATCATTTCTGGCAGTCTTGAGGACCACATCAGGTGTTGAGGATTGAACCTTGGTCAGTTATGTGCAAGGCAAGTTCCTTGCTTGCTGTACTATCTTTCAGTCTCGATATAGTCATTTACAGTGAGCAAACTATGTGTAAAGATAAATTGCTGTATTGTAACATTTTTGATGGGAGGGATGAAGTTTGCATTACAATAACTATTCTTGCAAGAAAACAAAGCTTAAATTAAAGCCTAAACCTTTGCCTCCAGGCGATAATTACTAGATTGTATCAGAGTAATTCCTCTGAAGGCTATGAGAAATTTCTAATGATTATCTGCTAGAAGGAGAACCAAAAACTTGAGGGCATGAGATGACAGAGATAATGACATCTAGTTAGACATTCTGAGATGTCAATGACAAAGAGAATGACGGAGACGTGGTTAGCACATGCAACTCTGGCGTCTTTCTTTTTTATTTATATTTTTTCTGGGGCATTTGCTTATTTGTGGGCAAGGAAAATGGGTGAAAAGTTGAACTGAGTATTCAGCATTGATAGTACAGTATGACAGGGGGATGAATTTCAAGGCAATTTATACCTTATAATGGAGAATCCTAAAACTATATTTTAGCAGTGAGAGAGATGGCAAAACAAACAAGTCTTCATTCTGAAATAGTTTCAAAGTCAAGCTTGAAGTAAAATGAATCTTGTGCTTCATGAGGCAAAAGTTAGTCCTCTCTGGAGATAAATCTCATCACCCAGGCCCTTAAACTAGCTCTATAAACTTTATAAACCTCTATAAAAATACAAATATTCAGAAAACATAAAATATTCTGCAGTCAACAGAATATAAAAGACCCCAATACACAAGATATATCTGGAAACTAGCCAAATAAATAAACATAAAAGTAATCCATCAGAACTTTAGATTTTACAGTTATTATTACCTGGGTATTTTTTTATCTTTAAAAAATCAATATTCTAGGCCAAATACATTAAATAACTATATTTAGGGACCTGTTATATGCTTTTAATAAAATGTGAAGAGAAGTGGTAGGGTGGTAGAAGTTAGGTAAGTAAAAATAATGACTTAAGTGCAGGAAAAAAATGTATATTCATTCCAGGAAAGAACTTCAAAGATATATAAAACATCCTATAAAAGGATTAACACATGCAAGTCTGCAAGCCCAAATCTTTGAGACCATGCACATGATGATGACCAAATCGAAAAAAAAAACACTTCAGAACCACTTTGTTGAGAGATGGGTCGAAAGCTATTTATTTATATCTAAAAGGTAACCCTAAGCCAGAAGTGATCCCTGAAAACAGAGCCAGGAGCAAATCCTAAGCACCATTGTGTGTGATCCAAATATATATATAAGACCACGAACATGCTAAGCACTCTTTCTTGACAATATCCTAGCAATGACCTCTTACATACATAGAAAGCACCAAACTCAGGCAATTTGAAAAAAAACCATAAAACTTACTTTGCAAAGACACTCAAAGTGTATTTCCTGTTTTGGGATTCTCACTTAACTTGGGTGGAACACTCAGGCTCTCTCCTTTCTGGAGAAGACCACACTCTCCCTAGAACTTATTTCTCTTGTATTTCCTGAATAAAAAAAATATTTCTTTCACTATTTGTTTTCATTCCTAAATTCCTTTTATTTTGCTAAAGTGGTTGATTGACGTGTGAACCTGTCAGAAGTCAGAATTTACTTTTGTTTTTCTGCTGAGGTTTATACCCTTGCTCTAAACTGAGACTTAGAGTAAGTCTTAGAGACTTATTGGTTGATGAGGACCAATGTCATGAAAATCAAGTTGACCTTGGTTGCAGCTTGATGGCTCTCCATTGAGGGTGGTAGAATGGTAGCATCCACATAAGGCAGGTGTTCAAGGCTGACTTTACCAGTCTGGATCTTTCAGTCACTTCTTCAGTAGACTGAGTAGACATATAGAGCTCTTTTCTCTTCTCTATTCTTTCCGTTCTTCCCCCTCTCTTTTCCCATACTCTTTTATTACCTCTCTTGCTCCAAGTTCACCCAGGAATCTACAAGAAGCTCAGGAGAGAGAAAGGCATGAGTCAGGTTCAATTGGTCACTTGACATTATTTGTTGATTTGCTCTAGCAGGCGCCAGTAACATTTCCATTTGTCCCTGTCACATGCCAGTGTAGCCATATGGCATCTGCTTGCTCCAGGAATACGAATAGCCTCAAACTATTCGTTCAGGGTCTTGATGAAGAAATCTGTTTTATTTTAGGTCACTTGATCATTTGATCACTTGACATCCCATTATTCATCAATTTGCTAGAGCGAGTGCCAGTAATATTTACATTTGACCCTATCACATGTCAGTGTAGCCCAATGGCATCTGGTTGATTCAGGAACACGAAGAGCCTCAAACCATTCATTCAGAGTCTTGACGAAGAAGTTTGACCTTCCTGTAGGTGGGAGGCCACATGATCAATCAGTAACGGCTCTAGTCCAGTGGCCTTCTCCAAATCACATTACTGGAATGTCCAGTAATGGATGTCCAGCCCATCTGATTTTTTGATGCCTTGGCAAACGAGACAGCGTCCCTGACTCTGGAACAGTGACAGAGGTCAGAATCCAGAGTCTTTCTCTCACTGAACTGAGGAATGATATTCCAAGCAAAGCTCTTTCAATTCCTCTTTGGGGAGACTGGAATAACATTCTCATCCTGCTTGCGTAGGGCCCAGGTCTCTGAGGCATATGTTAATACAGGGAGAATTGTGGAGTCAAAGAGATGTGCCTGGAGCCGGAGGTTCTTTGTCTTTTTGCTATTTCTTCAATGCTTTTGAAGGCATTCCATGCCGCTCTCTACCTCCTGTGCAGCTCAGATTTTAGGTCGTTCATCATGTTGACTTCTCGACCTAGGTACACATAACTGCTGCATTCAGAGATGTTTGTTCCATTGAGAGTGAATGGGGCCTCTGGAACTAGTTCATTTCTCATAAACAGTTTTGTTGAGATTCAGCTGTAGACCTATCTTTCCACATTCTCGGTCGAAGTCAGCCAGCATTTGTGCCGCTTGACTAACATTTGGTGTTATTAGAACGGTGTCGCGCAAACAGAGGTGATGTAGTTGCCGACCTGTCTTCAGTCCCATTCCTTCCCATTCTAATTGTCACAAGATGTTTTTTGAGTGTGTCACTGAAGAGTGTTGGTGAAATGGTATCTCCCTGCCGAACCCCCTCTTTTGACATCGATGATCACTTCTTTGTAGAATGGTGAGATCCTGGTGGTGAATCCGTAATACAGCTCACGAAGGATCTTGATGTATTGGGTTTGAACACCCTGTTTGACTAGGGCTTCGATGACCACTTCAGTCTCCACATAACCAAAGATTTTCTTTAAATCAATGAATGTGAGACAGAGTGGCATCTTGTACTCCCCTACAAATCTCAATGAGCTTGGTTACCGTGTGGATATGGTTGATTGTGCTGAATCCTTTTCGGAAGTCAGATTGCTCTCATGGTTGTTTTTCATCTAATGTTCTGCCAATCCTGTTCAGGATGACTTGAGTGAACAGCTTGTAGATGACAGACAACAGGCAGATGGGGCGATAGTTGCCAATATCATGAATGTCTCCCTTCTTGAACAGTAGAATTGTCCTGCTTGTTTTCCATTGGAGGGCACCTTGCATTCAGACAGGTAGCGTGTGAAGATTCGAGCCAGTGTATTGTTGAGTACTTCAGGTGTTCGGGTCTGACTTTGTCTGGGCCTGGTGCTGTTCCCTTCTTTACTGACGAAATGGCATGTTGGATTTCAGAAGGGAGAACGCTGGGAATAACATATCCATCCTGCGGAATTTGGTATGTGGGCAGGTGGACGTGACTATCAAAGAGATCTGAGTAGAAGTTATGGATAATCTTTTCTATCTTTAATCTTCTGTATCACAGAGATAGATCTCTGTGATAGATCCATCAGGACGTTGGAGTGCAGTCATCTTGGTCTCAGAGTTGGCGAAGGACAGGCGGCTGTTGCAAATGCTTTTCCTGGCTTCTGCTGCATCTTCCAGTATTTCTACTCTTCCCTCTTTGAGGTCTTCCTTTATTGCTTCTTTGCACTGCTTTACAAGCTGGGATGTTAGCATTTGGTCGCCTGAGGCTTGTGCCTTGCCATGTTGGCAAATGAGCTCGAGAGTTTTTGAAGACAGGTAGAAAATAATTTTAATTTGGGTAGAAATAATAATTTTTTTTAATTGCATAAAATCTAAGGGAAGAAGAAAATTCCCAGGAGTAGTAAGGTTAAAAATGCAGGATGAGGGAAGACCAGAATGCCAGATTTCTTTGTACCAATTGTATGCACTAATACAGTTGTACTGTATATCTTGTTTACTCTGACTTAAAATGGCTCAAAAAATTCAGAAATGGCATTTGAGACAACACATGGGAGAACACTCTAATTCTGGCCGCAATTGCACAAGGAGGTTCTAAAACTTAAAATAAAAAGAAAATATATTTTGTTTTGTTTTTGTTTCTGTTAATCAATTTTTTCCCTATCCTCTAAAGTTTTTCAGTGTTTGGGCCACAACCAGCAGTGGTCAAGGCTTACTTCTGGCTCTGTATTCAGTGATTCTCTTGGCAGTCCTCAGGGCACCATACATTGTGCAGGAAATTGAACCTGGATTGGTCACATGTAACATAAACACTCTACTATTACTACTAACCCTTCCTTTAGCCGATAATGTTGTACTCTAGGAAATCACATAACTGGGATGATGGCAGGTATGACATTGACATAAGAGGGGCCTACGTATACCAAAACATCTTGATTTGTGAAATTCTGGTTCCAGAAGGGAGAAGAGAAAAACTCCAATATGGCTTCCATCATTTAGTCTTGGATACAGATATCTTCAAGGCACACAGAGTAAGTAAAGTCACAATTTTCATTAAGTACAACAAATACAGGAAGCAGGAAAATATGGGAGACAAGAAAGGAAGGAGCTTAGAAAAATGATTTATTAAACATTATTTAATCCTTAGGTTTGTGCCCCCACTGCACCCCCACTAATATAAGAAAGGTTTTGGGAAAAGAATGGAGTGCATATGCCAACATCTATGTTCTAGACTGACCACTGCTTGGCACATGTCAAGGGAATCTAAATGCTTTGAAAGTTTAACTGACGTTTTGAAAATGAATTCTACTGTAGACAGATCAGAATGTGTGAATTGAATACAACTAGGTTGATTACATACTAAAACAAAAATATCAATATTCTTCACAGGATTTTAGACAGACTCAGGTTTCTACAAACTAATATTCAGAAAGCATTGGATATACTCCAAAAATCACTAATGTCTGAAGGACAAAGAAAATCTCCAATCTCCAAGGAAATCAGTAATTGCCAGCACCATGATGATATTGAAAATAAAAGGTAGACTTCAAAGCAAGCAGCAACTGTCACAATGTTCAAGAAGAGATATACTCTTTAAATGAATGAAATATAATATTAGCAAAGTGAAGATAAGAAATATATAGGTCAAAATTGAAAAATAACCATAAAATGAGACCTTTCTCAATGGACTCAAAAGCTGAATGGAGATGAAGAAAACAAGTCAATGAAACTGAAGTAGATAATAGAACTTTGGCAAGAAAGGGCCGTAAAAAGGCCAGAGCAATAGAACAATAGGTAGGACATTTGCCTTGCACATAGTCAACCTTGGGTTTGATTTTTGACATCAACATGTCCCCTGAGCACCAAAAGGAGTAATTCCTGAATGCAGAGCCAGGAGTAATCCATGGGCATCACTGGGTGTGGCCCCAATTTCCATGGGCTCCCTCCCCCATGAAAGAAAGACTGGATCATAGAGATTAAAAATGATAATAAAAAAAGAATAACAGTGAATATTAGGTAACACCAAAATATTTGAGGAGAAAATTATAGTACAGAAAAGGAATTTAATGAACACTGATCCAACAACTGCAGGATAAATTCATTTGAAATTGCTTGGAGTATTCATCAAAATTGATAATAATGCAATAAAAATAAAACAATTTTTTATTATTTACTTATATGTTTATTTATTTTTCCTCTACATTGTCTCTTCAGCACAACTTTGTTTTGTTTTAGGTGTCGCACTCAGCTGTGCTCAGAATTTATTCTGGCATTGCCTTGGGGGACCTTATATAGTGCCAAGGATTGAACTGATATTAGCTACAACGTTTAACTATTGAAATTGGCAAATGATTTGGGTCAAATAGATTTATACTATAATGTACTATAGAAAGCTAACAGGTAAAGTTCTAATTACCTACATAACTTAAAAATTTCAAAGAGGAAGTCTCAACTAAGTTTGAAAATACTTTTAATTGAATTATAATGATGGTAAATGTATCAAAATTTATATAATGCAGTTACAGAAATACTTAGTAAATAAGGCATTTATTGATTATTTAGAACAATTTGCCTCCACTTTAGTTAGTGCTCAATGAAACTGGAACAACAGCTTCAAAATAATCCCAGAGAAATAGAAGGAATCTGTAATAAAGAAACAAAAAACACAAGATCTTGGGACCAGAGTGATAGCCCAGCAGGTTAGGGCATTTGCCTTGCATGTGGCTGGCCCATGCTGGCCCCGGGTTCGATCCCGGCATTCGTATGGTCCCCCAAGCACCGCCAGGAGTAATTTCTGAGTGCAGAACCAGGAGAAACCCCTGAGCATTGCCGGGTATGACCCAAAAATGAAAAAAAAAACCAAGATCAGAAATAAATCATAGAGGAAACCAATGAAAGCACAAGCAGATTTCTTAAAAGAAATAATAAATTTGTTGTGCATCTAGTAAGACTAAATAAAAAACTACAGAGAAGACAGAGATTGCCCAAATTATGAATATGAAACTCTAGATATATTAAAAAGTAGAAAATTATATAAAAGTTTCTACACATATAAATTCAACAACTAAATAAATAAAGCAATTCTTAAAATCACAAAGTACAAACCACTCACCCAAGACGAAGAAGACAGTGCAAATAGTTCTATAACTACTAATGGTGTTGAATACATAGTTAACCTTGATCACTTGATAACTTGACATCCCGTTATTTATTCATTTGCTCGAGCGGGCACTAGTAACATTTCCATTTTACCCTATCATTTGCCAGTGTAGCCCAATGGCATCTGCTTGCTTCATAAATACGAAGAGCCTCAAACTGTTCATTAAGGGTCTTGACAAAGAAGTCTGACCATCTTGTAGATGGGCAGCCACGTGATCTTTTAACGTCCAGGGGATCCAGTTGGTAATGGATCTAGTTCAGCGGTCGTCTCCAAATAGCATTAAATTCCCAGTCCATCCAATCTTCAATACCTTGGCAAACGATCCCCGACTCTGGATCGCCGAGGGAGGTCGGGAGTCCAGTCCTTCTCACACTTGAGTGAAGCAAGATATTCCAAGCATAACTTTTTTGATTCCTCTGGGGAACCGAGGATGAGGTTCCTCCGATAGAATGCTATCGAGGATAGCATTCTCATCCTGCTTTCCTAGGGCCCAGGTCTCTGAGGCATATGCTAATGAAGGGAGAAAGGTGAAGTCGAAGAGATGTGTCCAGATCCAGAGGTTCTTTGTCCTTTTAGCTATTTCTTCAATGCTCTTGAAGGTATTCCACGCCACTCTCTTCCTCCTGCTCAGCTCAGGTGCTAGGTCTTTCATCGCGTTGAGTTCTCGACCTAGGTAAACATAACTGCTGCATTCAGAGATGTTTGTTATGTTGAGAGTGAATGGAGCATCTAGAACTAGTTCATTTTTCATAAACATTGTTTTGTTGAGATTCAGCTGTAGACCTACCTTTCCACATTCACAGTCGAAGTCAGCTTAATATTGATGCCTCTTCGCTAATGTTTGGCGTTATTTAAACGATGTCATCAGCGAAGCGGAGGTAATGTAGTTGTCAACTGTCTATCTACACTCCCATTCCTTCCCATTCTAATTGGCGCATGACCTTCCCAATGGTGGCACTGAAGAGTTTTGGTGAAATGGTATCACTCAGCTGAACCCCTCTTTTGACATCAATGATCACTTCTTTGTAGAATGGTGAGGTCCTGGTGGTGAATCCTATTACAGCTCACAAAGAATCTTGATGTATTGGGTTTGAATGCCCTGTTTGGCTAGGGCTTCGATGACTGCTCAGTCTCCAAAGAATCAAAGGCTTTCTTTAAATCAATGAACATGAGACAGAGTGGCATTTTGAACTCCCTATAGACTTCAATGAGCTTGGTTACCATGTGGATATGACCGATTGTGCTGAATCCTTTCGGAAGCCAGCTTGCTCCTGTAGTTGTCCTTCATTTAATGTTCTGCCAAATCTGTTCAGGATGACTCAAGTGAACAGCTTGTAGATGACAAACAACAGGCTGATGGGGCAATAGTTACCAATGTCGTGAATGTTTCCCTTCTTGAACAGTAGAACTGTCCTGCTGATATTCCATTGGAAGGGCACCTTGCATTTCGCCAGGTAGCGTGTGAAGAACAGAGCCAGTGTATTGATGAGTACTGAAGGCAGATTCTTAGGTGTTCCGGTCTGACTTTGTCTGGCCAGGTGTTGTTCACTTCTTTACCAACGAAATGGCATGTCAGATTTTAGAAAATCATAATCAGATTTTGCAGTAAGTTAAACTTACTGCAAAAATATTGGTAAATGTGACACTAAATGAAAATATCCTAAAATTAGTTATTATCAAGTTTAATCTATTCAATGTGCTTACACACATATATTTAAATTGTTATATAAGTATTTATATATTTTATATAAAAATGCATGTGCACATTTCATGACTAAGTTGTGACTATAAAGATGATGTTGCCCAGGGGAGGTGGTCTCCAGTAAATAGCTGCTTCTTATTTTCAGCTCTATGCTCCACATACCTGGGCCACCCATGCTCAGTAAATACTTGTCTTGGGTCAGGACTAGTAAAGTATGTTGCTAGAATGTATTCCCCACAGAAGTTCAGGTGCTGCCACCCCCCAGGATGCAATAGAGCTCTCCTGTTTTGCAGGATGTGGGACATGATCCCTGCCATCCAATTACCTGGAGTCTTAGGCCTCCAGTTGGAGCTAGGAATAGGTCTTTTCAGGAATTGAAAGACATCCTCACCTCAGAACAGATATTCTCCTCACAGAAAAGAATTACAGGAGGAGGTTCAGATCCCTCCCTACATTATCTCAAAGACCCTGCTCTACTTTCTCCTTTTCTGAGGTGTCTAGGATCCTCTGGGTGGAGACCCAGTTTCTCTGTGTTCAAACAGCTAAAGATTTGCTACTCAAACGGATGCAGCCCTCATTCATTTGAGCTCCTTCAGGTTAGGAAACATCTTCTTAAGAAGAGATAATCTTAATAAAAAGAAACAAAAATCTTTTATTTTCCTAAGGTATATTGCCAAGGTTCATTATCTATCTGCCTACAACAATGATTAAATAGAAAATGGTTTTATAATCAAACCCAATGTACTCCATTTTATCAGTTGTCTAAAAAAGAAAAAATAATGCATGATTATATTAAGATAGAAAAATATTTGACAAAATCTACATTCATTCATTTATGACTAAAGCATTTTAAGAAGAGAAGAGAAATCCTTCAGTCTGATGTTTGATGGCTATAAAAATAAAATCTATCTTCATGCTTAATGGTAAAAATGAATACCCCTCAGATTGGGACATGACAAAGATACCCACTATTATTTTTCTTTTTCAACATTTTACAAGGAAGTGATAATCAGCAGTAAACTAAGGGGGAAAACAACAATATCTTACAAAGATACACAGATAAAAAAGAGTGGGAATGTTACAGGCAAGTAGATAGAGGGTCCCTGGTAAAGAGATTTGGGGAGATAATGAATTTTAAGAAGAGATTTCTGGTAGTAGCCCAGAGGCACAAGTAAGGCATCTTTTGAGATGCAAATCCTGGGCTGTTTGTAAGCAGCACCTTGAGAAAGATCTTTTCAGAAAAGGAGAAGCTAATTGGAGAATCTAGGGGTCATGATAAGAATATGAAAGAACATCAAGAAGAAAATGTTTTCCTTTGACAACACCTAAATTAATTTTTATGAATGTAAAGCTCCAGGCCAAGGCAATTAGAAGAAATTGTATATAAATTTTTACCCCAAAGACCTTCCCATCTCTCTTCAAAACACTTTTTTTCTTGAATGTGTATTTCTTTTTTCCCCCTTACAGTTCTCTAAATTACTTTCAATAAAAACTATCTTGCTTTAAAAACGAGTAAGTTTCCTATTGTAGATCACTAGATTTTGTATATATACATTTCTAAAAACCTACAAAATAACCTCATAAAAGTAATAAGTGTGTTTTTAGAGTGAATAGGATGCAGGCCAATCAATCATACATATTCAACTATATTCTGTTTGCTAAAGATGAAAACTAAATCTGTTAAGTTGGTGTTGGTAGGTCCCTAAGAGTGGCTCATGTGTTGCAGGAAGGAGAGAGATGTCACTTTCTTCCCATTTGCTTCTGCTGCCCCAGAAGTGCTGGGAAGGCTAAGCCTTACCCAGGCCTTGCAGGTTCTTGTCTTTTCCTTTCTGGAGACGAATTTCAGGAGCAAACAGCAAAGTAAAACAGATCTTACTTGCAGGTTTGTAGGAGGGGGAGAGAAAGAGACAGACAGACAGACAGACAGACAGACAGACAGACAGACAGAGAAACAGAGAGACATAGAGAAACAGAGAGACAGAAAGAGTGAGTGAGAGAGAGAGAGTGAGAGAGAACACCTCAAGGGGGAAGTGCAGGTGCCTCTTATGCTCTGCACATGGGCAAAAGCAGCACATGGGCGCAGGCAGCAAAGAGCACCTTTCCTTTGTTCAAGGTGGCTTATATAGGTTTTGCCCAAGCTGCCCCTGCATGGGACTTCTACCTAGGTAAAAGCCCTTTGCTAGCATGGTTTCCAATTGGGGGGAGGTAGAGTTGGGAGCGGTCTTCTTTTTTTTTTTTTTTTTTTTTTTTCGGTCACACCCGGCAATGCTCAGGGGTTTCTCCTGGCTCTGCACTCAGGAATTACTTCTGGCGGTGTTCGGTGTTCGGGGACCATATGGGATGCCAGGGACCAAACCACGCGGGTAGGGCGTGCAAGGCAAACGCCCTACCCGCTGGGCCTCGCCGGGGCCGGGAGTGGTCTTCTTTGGAAACTTCTTTTCTTGACCTCTGTTCCTGCAGGATCTTCTCTTTGAGGGTGTGTCCAGCCTTCTCTGGTCTGTGTTAGCTCCAAGTAAAGAAATTATCAGGTCTTGGCTCCTGTATGCACTAAGTGTGTCTGGAGAGCTTTGGGGCTAGTAGTTCTGATATAGGCAGGAAGACAGGGGTTCCCCCATAGCAATGAAACTTGAGCCCTAAGACAATCCAGAGTCACCTTTTGAAACCAGGAACCAAGACTTGATAAGACCTTCACCATCAATAGACCTTGAGGAAGCTGGATCCACCTGTCTCAGCCCAACCCTAAATCCCATTACATTCCAGGTTGGAAGATTCAGCAGGAACAGATGTCATAAAAGAAAATTTTCAAAGACCACTTGCAAAATCAGCTTCCCTTGGCAAAGGCCCTAGCAACGGACTTTAACCTAGATTGAAGCCCCATATGGGAGTAGCTTGGGGAGAAATCTGTAAAATCCGTCCTGACCAAAGGACAGCGAGCACATGCTGCCTGAGCCCATGTGCTGCTTGAGCCCATGTGACAGAGCACAAGTGGTGCCTGAGCTCATGTGTCACCCACATCTCCCCTCTTGAGATGTGTACTCTCTCTCTCACTTTCCCTCTTCCTTCCCCTTCCTGAAACCTCTATAATAAAGTCTGTTTTACTTAACTGCTCATCTACTCCTGAAAATTCTTTTTCTGTGAGGAAGACAAGAATTCTGAGCAAACCCTGGATATGGACTAGGACTGAGTTTCCATTCCTGCAAAAAAGAAATTTCTCTCTGCAGCCTGAGTCAGTGCTCCCTGATAACTCTTGGGTGGTGGGGATCAACTCCCATGCCAAGAGATCAAGTGGACTTCAGGTGTGGCTTGACGGTCATTTGTGGGGCTGGTGGGGCTCAGGTCCAAACTGTGCAGGGGCTCATCACAGGCTTTATCATTCCTAGCCTGCCCAGTGGGTCCTGGGTGGCAGAGGGGGCTAGGGAGAAAGTGACTATCTCTCTCCCCTTCCGGCCTCACATAAGCCACCTGTGGGGCCCACCTACATCAGTTTTAATTTCAGAAACTTCACTGCCATGGGACCCTTACCTGTCTGCCTGCCTACATCAAGAATAATAAACTAAAATATTTCAAAATCATTATTTATTTTAATATCTATTTAGTAAAGTGTTACAGGATTTATGTGCTGAAAACTATAAAATGGGACAAAATCAAGCAAGAATTTAATAGGTAGGGTTACAAAGCAGTACTTATAGATATAACAACATAAAGATGCAAGTTGTTCTCAAATTGATGTATAGATTTAGCAATTACAGTCAAAGTGTCAGCAGGAATTTATTTTTTAAATGTTTATAAGTTAATGTAATTCAAATATAACTCAGAAAGTATATGGATTTAAAAAAATCAAAGCAAATAAAGAAACAAAAAGAGGGTACATTTTTACAGTGGTAGGCTCTTCAGCAATACAAAGGAATATTCTATTGACACAAAAAGACACAAGACTGACTATTTTTCAAAAACAATATTCAGAGTCAAAAGAGTCCATATTAGAATAGCACATATGCTGTAGGATTCCATTACATGGCGTTCTCAAAAGAATTTATAAACGATAGGACAGGACACTATATTAATGATAAATGTGTGGAAATACTGAAAATCTCACATACTTCCTATTAAAATATAAACCAATCTGAATACCAGTAACAATTATAGACCTCATTCCCATGACCTGAAGGAATGGTTTGTAGCTCGTTGTGTTCCTGGTATAAGCAGTTGCCCTTGAGCTACACTAGCATGTGACAGGAAGTACTGGTGCCTGCAAATCGATGAACAATGGGAAGACAAGTGAAAATAGTGGACTGTGCAAGAGCAAAGTAAATATAAAGATATTGTAAACCACATCTTTCCCAGAAATTATAGTAATAATGATGAAAAATATGACCTTGACTGATGAGGAACTTTGTAAAATTCCATTGGATTTGTCATTAAGTTCTAATCTATTTTGCATTAATTTTGGAAATTAAAGTTGCCAGGTAACAAAGATTTATCAACAAATTGTTAGAGTTAAGAAGTGATTTCACTGAGACCACAAAATACTGCCAATTTATAAAATTATATTATTCTTGCATTCTCCTTTAAAATATGTCAAAAAAATTTTCAGTTTAAATACCCTTAGACTATAGAATATAATTTTAAGAATCTATTGGAAACTTTAAATAAATATGCATATGATTTGTAAGAAAAATAATAAAATTTTGTTGATAGACTTTTACACAAACATTTGATAACTGTACTAAATAAAAAATTTTAAGTCTTAACCGTAGATTCAAGGCATTTTCTAAGTTCTAGTTCTAAACCATAAAAGCAAGAAATTTATAAACATTACTTGAAACATGAGCAAGGTAGTACATAGATATGAAGCTTTATAAAGATGTAGTAATTCAGACAATGTTATTTGCACAAATGTAAGTAGAATAGAGAACTCAGACATACACAAACGTGGAAACTTGATATCAGGCAAACCTGGCATTGCAGATCAATGGGAAAAAAATGAAGCACTTGCTAAATGCTTCTGGAAAAATTAGTTATCCATGTGGAAAAAACAACTGTAATTGGATCCCTGTGTCACAGCATACCCAAAAAATAAATTCCAGCTGGATTAAAGACCTAAATTGAAATTAAATCTCAGATTATGAAGAGAATATATTTGTACTCATAGGTTATTATTTCTAAAGCATATCAAAAACTCATACCAAAAACTAGAAGATTGATAAATTTGATTGCATAAAACAATTTAAATCTGTGTGTAGTTAAGGATAATATCAAAACTTAAAAAAATAGTCTACACACTGAGGGAAGGTATTTCACAATACACATTACATATATAAGTGTCCTAGAAATAGCTTTTTTACAAAGGAAAAAAGGAAGGAAAGAATGAGGGAAAAACCAATAAAAATGATCACAAGTCTGAATTTACACAAAAGGAAACCATAAAATCCAATTAACATATGAAAATATTCTTGATCTCAGAATCAAGGAAATAAAAAATATTCTTGATCTCAGAATCAAAGAAATATAATTAATCCCACAATATGAAATTCTTCCCCATTAATCAGCTTCATCCAGATTCATCTGGAATAAGAACACCAGATATGGGTAAGGATGAAAGTAAAAGACTCATATTTTTCTTTGGGAATACTGACTATTTAGAAGAAAAATTTGGCAGTAGTTAGTAATTATTCTCTAATTCATGTAACAATACCCTTAGAATCTGAAGAAAAGAAGTTCTCACCTATACAAATGGAAAATATACATTTACAAAACAGCAGCATTTTCAATAGAAAATCATTAGCAAGAATATAAATGTCTTCAACAAAAGAACAGATAAATGAAATTTGAGAATATCTTGAAAAATCTTATAAAATATCTTGAAAAATCTTATAAAGCAGCATAAAGTAAATGAGATAAGTTATCTCCATCATTACAGTTGAATTTCATAAGTAAGTTTAGCAACTAAGTTTCGAATATATTATAATATCATCTATTTAGGTTTAATGCAAAATAATCTTATGAAGCTAAATAATGTAGGTAAATTGATAAATGCAATCTGAAAAGTAATAATTAATTAACTACATATCAGGAAATGGATCATGAATTGTGGTCTGAGATGTACATGGATATTTTCCCCACATCAGTACTACAGATTAATTTGCATATAGATTGATAGATATTCTTATTAAATTGTCTTGTCTAAATGATGAAAAGAAGTATAGTCTAAAATAAATATAGTTTAAAACAAAGAAAAGTTGTAATACAAAGAATAAAATCTTTAAATAAGTTTGTGCAATTGCAGATGTGTGTGTTTTTATGCATTCATAAACAATGTTGAATGACTACATTTTTATAATTTCATTAGATCTAGAGGCAAAGACACAGGAAAACAAATTAAATTTCACAGAACACCTGAAAGTAGCCAAATGAATGACTTGAATTCTAGTTGTACAGAGCATAATTAGACAGACTTATCTCTACTACAGAGTATTTAATGTTCACTCATGTAGCCAGGAGATGACAACTGTATTTCAATCACAAATAGATACAATGACTGACTTTTTAACTCTTCCCCAACTATGTGACTGTTACTACAACTTTAATGAAAATTTGCTGAATTCTTAAGCTTTATTTTCCATATCATGATATATATATATATACATATATATATACATATATATGTATGTATGTGTATATATATATATATATATAATTCACTCTCAATTCCACTATCTTCTTTACTATAACAGATAACATAATAAATTGAGGGGGTGGTATGGAATTTTATTTTTAATTCCAGATATCCATTCTTATACTCACTTCATGGTCTGCTTTTTTGTATTATTCTAACTTTCCACCAATTTGAATTCCAGGTATTCTAAAGCACTGTTTCCAAATGTTAGGGAGCATCATGATCACCAAGATTAGATAAGACACACTTTCTTGGTCTCCAGCTCAAGCATTCCTCATTCAATGAACTCAGGTGAGAACTGAAAAAAAATCTGCTTTTCTAGCAGGCTGCCTTTCTCCACCCTCACAATAACCATCCAACAATATTGATGTTGTGGGTAAAAAACCCTTCATTGACAATTGTTGTGGGTCCTGGAACCATATTTTAATAATTTTAATAATGCAAAGTACAAAAGTTAAAAAAAAACCTATGCCCCAACCCCATTTTTTAACCCAGAAAGTAATTCTGACAACCATCTCAAACCAGGAGAGAATGTCCTCACAAATCTTTCTCATCAAATCCAAGAATGCCGTCAGATGACTGAACAGTGATTAGTCCTTAGAACAAAAAAGAAGAACCTGCTTGAGGGAGTAAGCAGACTGCGCTGCCCGAGGAGAGTAGCAGTGTGTTTGCCAGCTCCACATGAGCCCTCTAACTGTTTGCTGCTGACAGGCTCGTCTTCTGGAAAGCCTTTCCTGCATGATACCCTCAGATTTCCAAACATCATTTCTCAGTATTTATTGTTTTCTTTTTTCCTTTCATGAGTTTTGAACTGTCCTTTCAAAAATGAGAAAAATAAGAAGAGAGTCACCATCTGACCCAGCAATTTCATTTTTTTGGCATCTGTCCCCAAGAGAGAAAAACATCCATTCAAAAGGACACATACATGCCACAATTCATTGCAGTATATAATACAATAGGTACGATACAGACTCAGTCTAGGTGTCCAAGAACAGATTGCATAAGGTATGTGTTTCCTGCCCCTCGAAGTGTTGCAGGTGTGTCTGCTGTGCCCGGCTGTGTCAGCAGGTGACAGGCTTGTCTACACCAAGGGCTCTGCCCCATGGGCCCTGGATGGTTGATAGTAAGACATAGAAAAAGACTGGGCCCCTGGGATGAACCAAGAGCCATGGCAGAGCCTAGCAAGCTACCCATGGTGTATTCGATATGCCAAAAACAGTAACAGTAATGGACCTCATTCCCAACGAATGGAGATGTTACTGGCACCCACTTGAGCAAATCGATGAACAATGGGAAGACAAGTGACATATACATCACACATTTAGGGATTAATAAATGTGTGATGTCTGTCTATCTATCTATCTATCTATCTATCTATCTATCTATCTATCTATCTATCTATCTATCTATCTATCTATCTATCTATCTATCTATCTATCTATCTATCTATCTATCTATCTATCTATCTATCTATCTATCTATCTATCTATCTATCTATCTATCTATCTATCTATCTATCTATCTATCTCTCTCTCTCTCTCTCTATCTATCTATCTATCTATCTATCTATCTATCTATCTATCTATCTATCTATCTATCTATCTATCTATCTATCTATCTATCTATCTATCTATCTATCTATCTATCTATCTATCTATCTATCTATCTATCTATCTATCTATCTACCTACCTACCTACCTACCTACCTACCTACCTACCTACCTACCTACCTACCTACCTACCACCTACCTACCCATCTATCTATCTATCTATCTATCTATCTATCTATCTATCTATCTATCTATCTATCTATCTATCTATCTATCTATCTATCTATCTATCTATCTATCTATCTCCTGCATCACCTTTCTTCCTGTTGTTCATTGATTTGCTCGCGCCGGTGCCAGTAACTACTCCATTCCTGGGAATGAGATCCATTATTGTTACTGTTTTTGGCATATCGAATACCATTTGTAACTTGCCAGGCTCTGCCGTGGAACTGGGTTCATCTCAGGGGGGCCCAGTCTTTTTCAGACCATCAACCATCCAGGTCCACGGGGCATAGCCCTGGGGGGTGTAGAGAAGCCTGTCTCCTGTTTGCCACCTGCTGATGTAGCTGGGCACCACAGTCACACCTGCATTACTTTGAGGGGCAGAATATCCCATTTATTACATCGAGTTATCAATACCTGGAGTTTTCCTATTTAGTAGTAAGAATCAACACAGAGGGTGTCCTTCAGGAACTGGGCAACATTCCAGCAGGGAGGGCTCGTGCTTTCCATGTGGCTGATGTGGCTTTGATCGCTGGCACCCCACAGAGTCCCACAAGCCCACCAGGAGTGATCCTTGAGCACAGAACCAGGAATAAGCCAAATACTGTGTGTGGCTCAAATTCCAAAACCAAACCAAAACAAAAACACCATTCAAACTTTAGGAGTATTTGTTCATCAAATTCCTGGTGAATCAACCAAGGAAGCGCTTGTTAAGTTCCTGTGGGATTTTAACCAGGAAGGAAACAAATGTGGAGGCTTCTAAGCAGTTTTCATAACTACAAACTAGCAAAGCAGATTTGCAGTGACTAGTTTCTCTGCCACATAACTGAGTGACGGGTCATGCTGGACACTGCCTGACCGGTCACAACTGAGTGACCAGTCATGCTGGACACTGTGTCTCCATCAGGCCTGTCACAGGCACACTCGGGCAGGGGAAGGACACAGAACTCCCCAATTCCCCACCAGGGGGACCTCCAGCCCAGTGAGCCTGTCAACTGTGCACACGAGCAGGAGCTACCAAGAAGGCCCGAACATGTGACCTTATCATGCGGGCGTAGATTCTTAACAGACTTGAATCAAAGTGTTCACTTTGATAAGGCAAACGCACCGACTGAGAATTTTAGCCAGTATATCTCTTCAAGCTTTAATTAAAAAATTGCATAACTTTTTTTTCCTTTGGAGGAACATCACAGCAATTTTATCTGCTATTGGCACCCGCATTCCCCTGGGCAGCTTTTATTTTTAGACTATTTTCTAGGCTATGTGGCACTTGTGATAGTTGTGCAGTAAAACTAGGCATGAGAGAAATCATTGCGAAGGTGTCAAAGACAGCATTTTCCCTTTGGTCTCAGGGAAAACCCAGACCCACTGGCAGTGGCCCCCATGGGAGCAGAGAGCATTTCTTTGCTCTTTTTTGGAAGAAGAGTGTAAGTCGGGGAGACCCGGCAATGCTCAGGGTTTATTTGTGGTTGGGCTCAGTGGAACATAAGCCGATGTTGGGGACTGAACCTGGGTCAACCACGGCCACGCCAAGGTGAGGGCCTTAATTGCTGGACTATATCTTTGGCCCCTGAGAGCATGTTTTTGGACTCATAACTGCAGCTCAGGACAAACCACCGAGAATAGACTGTCCTTATTCTCTAACTCTGCAAAGATAATGTCCGGGGCTGCCCAGGTCGGCTGTTTGGAACAATACATGGTGAGAAATTCCTCTGTCTTCATTCACATCTGTCTCCAGCCCACCCAGGAAACTGTAAGGCAAGCATGGCTCACACCCATTCTCTATGTCACTGTGGGCTTCTGCTACCATGCAGTCCTGGAGGAGACGTGAAAGTGCCCATGGAAAGAAACCGTACACCCCATCTGACACAGAGCAGGTAGGCCTACACCCATCATTCTTTGAATAAAATATATGTATATATATATATATATATAATATATAAAAATACATACATTATTTATATATAATAATATACAAATATATGCCATCTTCCACATCCGGACTTCCATCTCGCCAGAACTCCACCCAGCAGAAGAGCCTATCACAGCCGAATTGCCCGGCTCCTTGCGCCATGTGGTTTATCAATAAATGCTGGGAGATCAGAGGTGACTACAGAGTATGCCACCCACACAGCAGAGCCTGGCAAGCCTCCCGTGTCATATTTGTTATGCAAAATACCAGTAACAACTATAGACCTCATTCCCATGACCTGAGGAAATGGTTTGAGGTTCTTTTATGTTCCTGGAGCAAGCAGATGCCCTTGGGCTCTACTAGCATGAGACAGGACATATGGAGATGTTACTAGTGCCCGCTAGAGCAGATCAATGATGAATGGGAAGACAGCGATATATAATATATACAATATATATAATATATGTATATAATTATGTATAAATATAATTGAGAAATTCTACTTGGAACTGCGGTCTATAAAAAAGATCACACCTTCTGCAAGATAAGTCGGTGATATTAATGCCAAGATAGGACAGAGAGAAGATCGGCCGAAGAACTCCACAATAAGGACCCATGGCCTAGAATGGAACAAACAGGGTGAGAGACTATCTGAGTTCTTCATGTCCACCAAGATCATTCATGGGAACTCACAGTTCCAGAAGGCTGAATCGAAACATTGGACACAGGAATCCCCTGGTGGACAGTTCCACAATGAAATTGAGCACATCATCTTCAATCAACAGGTTTGCCTGACCAATGTTGCTATCGCCCCAAAATTCCAAACAGGATCGGACCACTGTCTTCTTCATGCAATATTCTACTTCATGCAACGGGGAGAAAAGGCTACAAAGTTAAAGAATAGAACACCCAAAACGAACACCAACTGGGAACTCTTTGGCACCACTGAGGCAAATTGGAAAAATACCATCATTGATGACATCGATGAAGAATACAACCAACTGGTTCAGCATCTCCATGATTGTGCGAAGAATGCCTAGGGAGAAAAAGCCACAAAAGGACGCCTGTCTTCAAAAACTCTGGAACTCATTCGCCAACATGGCAAGGGGTGAGCCCTCGGGCGACCAAATGCTCACATCCAAGCTTGCAAAGCAGTGTAAAGAAGCGATAAAGGAAGACCTCAAAGAGGGAAGAGCAGAACTACTGGAAGATGCAGCAGAAGCTGGGAAAAGCATTTGCAATGCCTGCCTGTCCTTCGCCAATTATAAGACCAAGATGACTGCCCTCCAACGTCCTGATGGATCTATCACATCTTCCAGAAAGGCAACGGAAAAAATTATCCATGATTTCTACTCAGATCTCTTTGATAGCCACGTCCACCTGCCCACATACCAAATTCCACAGAACGGATATGTCGTTCCCAATGTTCTCCCTTCTAACATCCAACATGCCATTTCGCCGGTAAAGAAGGGAATAGCACCAGGCCCAGACAAAGTCAGACAGATCACCTGAAGAATCTGCCTTCAGTATTCATCAATACACTGCTCACATGCTACCATCGAAATCATGTTCCTCCCAATGGATAACCAGCAGGACAGTTCTTCTGTTCAAGAAGAGAGACATCCACAACATTGGCAACTATTGCCCCCTCTGCCTGTTGTCTCTTATCTACAAGCTGTTCACTTGAGTCATACTGAACAGGATTGGCAGAACACTAGATGAAGGACAACATTGCGAGCAAGCAGGCTTCCGGAAAAGGATTCAGCATAATTGACCATATCCACATAGTAAACAAGCACATTAAAGTTTGTAGGGAGTTCAAGAGGCCACTCTGTCTCACATTCATTGATTTAAAGAGAGCCTTTGATTCTGTGGAGACTGAAGCAGTCTTCAAGCCCTAGCCAAACAGGGCGTTCAAATCCAATACATCAAGATCCTTTGTGAGCTGTATTATGGATTCACCACCAGGATCTCACCATTCTACAAAGAAGTGATCATCAATGTCAAAAGAGGGGTTCGGCAGGTGATACCATTTCACCAAAACTCTTCAGCGCCACCCTCGAAAACATCATGCAACAATTAGAATGGGAAAGAATGGGAGTGAAGATAGACTGGTCGGCAACTACACCACCTCCGCTTTGCTGATGACATCGTTATAATAACACCAAACATTAGCCAATTCCCTCCCACGTCCTGCCTAAATGGCAGGTTCTTTATCTCCTCTCTCTCTCCCTCTCTCTCTCCTCCTTCTCCTACACATTGTGGGTTGCATTACGTACACTTAGAAGCCATCAATTGCATTTTTTTTGTCTGTATTTAATGCTCAGTTCTATGTTGGTATCAAATCTTTTGACATTTATTCCACACATATTCCCTTCTCTATCTTACCTAACCCTCTGACTCCCACGCGCTTGTGGCAATTTCCACTTTTGGTAAGATCACCTGGTATATTTATGTCATGCAAATAAATGCAGTCATTCTATGTCTCTCTCTTTCCTTCTGATTAATTTCACTCAACATGATTCTTTCCATGTCCATCCATTTATAGGCAAATTTCATAACTTCATTTTTCCTGACAGCTGCATAGTATTCCATTGTGTAGATGTACCACAGTTTCTTTATCCAGTCATCAGTACTCGGGCATACTGGTTGTTTCCAGGTTCTAGCTATTGTGAATAGTGCTGGTATGAAAATAAAAGTGCGGATTGTGTTTCTGCTGTATGTTTTTGGCTTCCCAGGGTGTATTCCCAGGGAGTGGTATGGCTGGGTCAAAGGGGAGCTCAATTTCTAGTCTTTGGAGGAATGTCCATATTGTTTTCCAGAAAGGTTGTACAAGTCAACATTCCCACCAACAATGTATGAGAGTCCCCTTTTCCCCGCATCCACGCCAGCACTTGTTGCTTTTACCCTTTTGGATATGGGCCATTCTCTGTGGTATGAGGTGATATTTCATTGTTGTTTTGATTTGCATCTCTCTGATGATTAGTGATGATGAGCATTTTTTTCATATGCCTTTTGGCCATTCGGATTTCTTCCTTATCAAAATTTCTGTTCATCTCTTCTCCCCATTTTCTAATGGGGTTTGCTTTTTTTTTTTATATAGCTGTACCAGTGCCTGATATATCCTGGATATTAACCCCTTATCAGATGGATATTGGCTGAATATTCTTTCCCATTATGTGGACTGTCTTTCTATCTTGGTCACTGTTTCTTTCAAGGTGCAGAAGCTCTTCAGTTTCATGTAGTCACATATGTTTATATTTTCTTCTAATTGCTTTGTTAATGGTGTTTCACCTTTGAAGATTTCTTTAGCTTCAATGTCGTGGAGGGTTTTTCCTATATTTTCTTCAGCGTACTTTATGGAATCAGGTCTGATATTGAGATCTTTAATCCATTTTGATCTGATTTTTGTGCAAGGTGTTAGACACAGGTCCAAATTCATTTTTTTTACATGTAGCTGTCCAGTTTTCCCAGCACCACTTGTTGAAGAGGCTTTCCTTTCTCCAGTTTGGACTCTTTGCACCTTTATCAAAGATTAACTGATCATGTCTTTGAGGGTGGGTGTCAGGATACTCAACTCTATTCCATAGGTCCACAGGTCTGTTTTTATTCCAGTACCATGCTGTTTTAATTACTGCTGCTTTGTAGTACAGTTTGAGGTTGGGAAAGGTGATGCCTCCCATCTTCTTCTTCCCAAGGATTGTTTTAGCTATCCGTGGGGGTTTATTATTCTATACGAATTTCAGGAGTGTTTGGTGAATTTCTATAAAGAATATCATGGGAATCCTTATAGGAACTGCATTGAATCTGTACAAAGCTCTAGGGAGTATTACCATCTTTACAATGTTAATTCTCCCCATAGGATGGATATTTTTTTAACTGATAGAATTGTTTCTTTGAGTTGCAGATTTTTATGTTCATCAACTGCTTCAAGCACTATTCTTCATATTTATGTCAATGAATACAGTGGCAGAATTAAGCTGGGCATGGCAGAGTGAAAGAGACATTTCTTCTCAACTCACAGGAGATGTATTGAAGTTCTGATGAATACTCTGGCCACTAGCACTTTCTCTGTCATCTTGAGGGAAATATCTCTTAGATTCAGTTTTCACACTTACCAAGTGGGGTTAATAACAATGCAAGACTTCTCCCTAGCTTAACCAGTACATTGAATCCTCTTGCCTCCCTGGTTTCATTCAGCAAACACATCTGATTTCTAGGGTTGTATTTCTTCCTGCTTAGCTTGGTTTAGGCTGACCGCACCTCACCCTTGTGCATACAAGAAAGAGATTCTAAGAAACAGTAGCTCACGGAATGACAGTTCTATGTGAGGTCTTGGAAGAGAAACTTTATAGCCACCTCCTTGAAGCTAAAACTTGGACCCAGGTCTCTGCATTGCTGAGTCCCATCCCTTAAGATATTCTGAATCTTGATGACTTTTCATCCATTTCTGCTTCCTTGTCTTTGGCTGTTTTGTAAGCAAGATAATTTTCAAGGACTCTTCTTTCCCCCTATCCCCCCACATGTCTGCTCAACCTTCTAGATGTTGAATGAGGCATTGCACATAAAGGCATTGCAGCAGAATTCCTATGAATTTCTCCGGTCAACAGACAAGGAGATTGTTTCAGACCCACGCTATAACTTTCCTCAAAAAGCCGTGTCTGAGACTCACAGACATGGGGCAGAGCTGCTACTTGCTCTCCCTGTGCCCAGCCGCTCATGAGGCGCCTGGGAGAGATGGCGGGTTCTAGCCCTGGCCCGCTACTCCAGCAGAGCCTCGCAACAAGCCAGATGACCCCTCACTAAATGAGGGCCTCCATTTTCCACATCCGGACTTCCCCCTCATCAGAACTCCACCTAGCAGACCAGCCTATCACAGCCCAGCTCGCGTGGGCCACAAGCAGTCATGCAGTTCATCAATATATGATGGATTTAGAGGTGACTACAAGAGTATGCTACCTGCACGGCAGAGCCTGGCGAGCTACCCATGTCGATTTTATATGCCAAAGACCAGTAACAATTATAGACCCCATTCCCATGACCTGATTGAATGGTTGGAGGCTCTTTATTTCCTGGAGCAAGCAGGTGTCCTTGGGCTCTACTTGCATGAGACAGGATATATGGAGATATTACTGGTGCCCGCTCGAGCAAATAGATGATGAATGGGAAGACAGTGATGTCAATGATATGATTCCCTAGTTTCCCAGCAAAACTACAAAACTACTGCCTGGAATTGATCTCCTACTCCTTCTTCATTTCCTTTTCATTTTATTTCATCATATCATACTCTTCCTCATCCTCAATGTTTACTCCTTGTTTTCTTTTTTCTCTTTTTTCCCTCCACTTTCTCTTCTGCCTCTTCCTCCATCTTCCCTCCTCTTCTTAGTCCTTTTGTTACCTCTTCTCCTCCTCCTATCTTCCCTTCTTCTTACCCCTCCTCCTCCTCCTATGCCATCTCCTTTCCCCTCCCCTCTCTTCCAGTCCTCTCCCTCCTCTTTCTCCTTCTCCTCTTCTTTCTCTTTCATCTTCTTCCTCCTCCTCTTCTTCTTTCTTCTTTTTTTTCTTCTTCCTCTTCTTCCTTTTCTTCTTCCCTTTTCTTTTTCCTCCTCCTCCTCCTTCTCCTCCTCCTCCTTCTCCTCCTCCTCCTCCTCTTCTTCTTCTTTCTTCTTCTTCCTCTTCTTCCTTTTCTTCTTTTCTTTTTCCTCCTCCCTCTCCTCCTACTTCTCCTCCTCCTCCTCTTCCTCCTCCTTCTCCTTCTTCTTCTTCTTCTTCTTCTTTCTTCTTCTTCTTCTTCTTCTTCATCATCATCATCATCTTCTTCTTCTTCTTCTCCTTCTTCTTCTTCTTCTTCTTCTTCTTCTTCTTCTTCTTCTTCTTCTTCTGCTGCTGCTGCTGCTGCTGCTGCTGCTGCTGTTTTTTTAAACACAAGACTCCAAACCCATTTGTTTGGAGTCTTGTGTTTAGAGGAAAGGTCATCACGTAAGAAGAGCTCAGAGGCTCATGAAGGACCAGATGACAATGCCAGTGTTTTCAGTTTTTTGAATTGTGTACACAACTTATAGGCAGTGCATGACCTCAATTCTCTTTCTAGCTCATGTTGATTAAAAATTGTTTTTAAAGCAGATTTTCATTGCAAATGAAGACGGAAGCATCGTAACTATATTTATCACTAACAGGCCTTACTTGCCAGTGATTATCAATTAGTGAAAACAGATTTTAAGGATTAAAACAATAACATACAGTATTTATCCTCCAAACCATACTTCTCATTAGAAAGTCTTTCCAATTGGCCTATAAAGGGCAATGTTGTCTTTCTCTATGTGGGAAGAAAAGGTTTTCAATTTTGTACCATATTTGTGTCTCTCTTCATAATTATCCATGTATAAAATGTCTCATTTTATGTTCCTATTTTTATAGTATTCAACAACTGAATAGATCATTTAAACTCCTGATATACAGTTTGAATACTTGGTTATCAAATTTTGCTATTTCACCCTAATGATAGTAACTGGCATAGATATCTTCCTGTGACTTGTTTTTTAAAAAAGAAAATTTAGTATGACTATTAAAAACATGTTTTTCTTTTTACAATGCTAAATAAATGTATATTTTCTGCATTAATAGGATTCATTATCACTTGAAGTATAATAGGAAATATAATCATTATGGTGGTGATGGTGGTGGTGGTGGGGGCATGTCCGACAGTTTTCAGAGTCTACCTTTGGCTCAATATTCAGGGCTCACTCCCTGGCAGGTTCAGGAGATTATATGGGTTGCTGGGGAATGAATCCAGATCAAGTGCTTGCAAGGCAAGTGTCCTACATGCTATACCATCTTTCTGAACTCATAATCACTTTAGTAGGTCTATTACTGATTTTAATTATTCCAAGTAGTACACATAACATGACATTTTAAATATTGCTTTGTTTGCACAAACTAAAGTATTTAAAATTACTTTGAGAGTGTTGACTTCCAAAAAGCCCAGCATAATTTTACTTCTGTTCATTAGGTCAGTTAGTACATATTGTAATCCCAGTGTGTAGCAAACTTTGCTTTTGATTCCAGGAACAGAGACAATGGTATACTTTAATTTAGGAAACATGAGTGTAAGAGTTAACTGTTACATATTCATTGCTGTAAATAATTGAGGTATGGATAAACAGTAGACCTTGTCTTCAGTTCTACATGTATTCAATTGACACCAGGGCTGTATTTTATCTTCTCAGGTGCATCTCTCACCCCCCATTTATACCCCTTTATATCTCCCTGTGTACCCCTTTATATGCTTTATCTGTTCATATTAACCAGAAATTTAAAGTGACAGAACTTGAGATACTGCATTCTGGACCTTTAACTTTTGCAACTGGTGCGAATAGTGGAATGTACAAGGTTTTTGCTTAATGACTTCCCCCATCTTCTCTTATAAACTCGTCTGTTCAGCCAGAGAGGAATAGGATATGTATTAGACAACTAACATCTGGTCTGAATAGCTATTAGGACCATATGCTTTCCTCTGCTATATTATCATCCTAGAATAGATTAAGGGAAATCCAAACCAAATGGGGATTTGGGGAAATTTTCAAGGGTCAGTTAATAGAGTAATTTTGGTTTTTCCTTTGCAGTGAACACAGCATACTGTAGAGACTATGTAGAGACCTAAAGAAATCTCAGGGCAGAAATAACTTGAATAAATAACCATCATAATCATAGCCATCTTTCCCACAATTTCCAAATGGGAAAAAGAAACTGTTAATTGTCACAGTTACAAATGGATGTATATGGCTGGGATTTTATTTGAAAGATGACGTTCAATTGAATAGCCCTGTATTCTAAAATGAAAAGCAGTAGCTTTGGATCTGACTTTGATCTGTCTCCCACCACCAAACTTCTTGCAGATAATATTCATAGTGCTTTTAGGGACTACTTCTGTTTTTTTTTTCTATAAGGTTTGTTTGAATTATGGTTGAGAGATCTTCATGGCCAAATGATAAAGTACTAAGGCTTGAGGGCATTTTAAAAGCAAGCACTAACTAGTATTCACTTAGAAAATGTGGGGGTAAAGATTAGTTTGTTTGATTTGATTTTACAATTAGAACATAAATGCTTTACTTTGAAAGGTGCTTCACCTCAAAATTCGATCAGTGAACTATACTTTTATGATTTTAAGACTTGTTATCTCTACTTTTTATTTATTTATTTATTTATTTATTTATTTTTTTGCTTTTTGGGTCACACCTGACGATGCTCAGGGGTTACTCCTGGCTCTTTGCTCAGGAATTTCTCATGGCGGTGCTCAGGGAACCATATGGGATGCCGGGATCGAACCCGGGCCGGCAAAGGCCGGCCTGCGTGCCTGTATTTATTGCTCAGTTCTAGGTTGGTATTGGCACTTTCAGCAATTATTGGCACACTTTTCCATTCTCTGTCTTACCTAGCCTCTGACTCCCACACGTTTGTGATAATTCCCACCTTTGACAAGACCTCCTGATCCATGCTTCACTTGACCTTGGATATTGGTATCATTATATGTACATATGTATATTTATGCCATGCAAATAAATGCAGTCATTCTATATCTGTCTTCTCCTTCTGGCTAATTTCACTCAACATGATCCTCTCCATGTCCATTCATTTATAGGCAAATTTCATAACTTCATTTTTTCCTAACAGCTGCATAGTATTCCATTGTGTAGATATACCAAAGCTTCTTTATCCAGTCATTGATTCTCGGGCACTCTGGTTGTTTCCAGATTCTGACTATTTGAATAATGCTGCTATGAACATAAAAGTAGGGATGGTGTTTCAAAGCCAATAACTAAATTCTTTAATCAATTCTCTAACCATCTTGTATTTTCAAATTAGACGCTAATAATTTCTTATTTTTATTATACTTCATATTGCTATCTTCTTGTTTCTATTAAGCAATGTTATTTTCCCAGGCTTTCATTTATTTATCAAATTAAGATATTTTTCTTTATGCAAATATAAGGGGAGAGAGACAGAAATATAATAATGTGAAGCTGTTGGTTTCTTTAGTGGGGAGAAAGCTGACCATGAATTCACAAAGTTAAGACATAAAGTAAAAAGAAAGGTCAGTCTCTCAAATAGGGATCCCCCTCTGTGTATGTTTCTTATATTTTGAAGTCAGAATGATTAGATGAAAATTTATTGGGGGATTTTAATTTTTTGTTAATGCCTAACATGCTGTTTTAAATAAAAGTAGCAGTAGTTCACATATATAAATAGTTTGCCTCCAATTGAAACAATAAAGTCTATGCCATCAGTAGAGAAAGTTAAGTTAAAATAGCTTGATGTTTTTTAATTGGGTAACGTCCTCATACAGATATATAAACAAGAGGATAGGAAGACTAAGCTGTAACCTCCACATAAGTATCTGAGAGGTAGAACAAGCTTCTTATGCATGTAAAAAAATCTAAGTGGATATTTGGTTAATTTGGATGAATATAAATCAAGATTACATCTACAATAGAGATAACAAAGATAAAGTTCCATAATCTACTCCTCCCTATTGCTTCAAGTAATGTGGAGAAAAACTACTCAAAATAAATATAACTATATATTTTATTTAAATAATTGTTTTCACTATAAGGCAAATATAATGGACATCTGTTAATAGTAGATATCAATAAAGACAAAATGTGAAGTTTGGTTCCATTATAAAAATTGAATTCATTGATATCAAATCAAAGCACAGAGTGAATTAAACTCTTTGAGAAGCAAAACAGTTACAAGTAGTTATGTAGGAAATTAAATAGCAATTAATAACATGCTTCAGTCATGATGGTAGAATGAACACTATTTATCTAAGAATGGAAAATGACAACCAATATTTTGTCCAAATTATAATCAATTCTCAGCCAAAAGTCGAATCTGTTTTTTTATTTGTCGGCTAGAATCAAACAAGCCAAGGTAGGCAATATACTTGCCATTTGACGTTTAACAGGACTAACCTTTTCATCATAGTGAGTATATAAAAACCTACGTATCCATTCACTTTTGTCATTCTGTTTTATTTATATTTGCATAATATACTATTGAGAAGCATAATATTCCATAAAATGAAATTAGAAAATATGTATTCAATATTTTGTTTCAAAATATATAAAAATTACAAAAGTTTAGTTTTCTTTTACCTTTCAAATTATACATACATGCATTTTTATATGCATGCATTGGTTTTAGGTCGCTTGATGTCAAATTAACTATATCTTTGAGTCAGTATCATGTGTACAGAAATACAGAAACTTTTCTTTCCATTGTGGTTAAAGATTGTAGATATAAAAGGCTGTCCTATAATCTTAAATTACATTTAATTTTGACCTCAATTATGTTGGATTAAATGGTCTAGTGGATAGCATGTGATCCTCAATTTTTTGTTATGTCCGTAATATGTTAAAATAACTTGAATGACAATTACAACACACATTTCTGTATCTACTACACTATAACTTTCTTTGCATCATCATGCTCTAATTGTTTAAACAAAGATTGTCTCAGAAACTTTACTACTTGTAAAAAAATGAGTCAGATTTTACTTTGGGAAAACACTGGAAGTGAAATGGAAAACATTCGTGTTATTTTTTATAAAATAAAAAATAGTGTACTTCTGCTGAAAATATGATGTATGAAAGTAAATATATAATGTTAGCTTTATTATTAGTTTTGAGTTAGCTACACACTAAATTTGTTTAGGTTAATATATAACTAATCTGTTCAAGAGCACGAAGACAGAACACAATACTCATGTTCAGCAATCATTTAATGTTCAGCAATTAATAAAATGCATTAACAATGCATACAAGCTTGACTTTTGATCTTGTAAAGTCTTGAATGAAACTGTCTTAAAAATGGTGGAACTGTGGAGCCAGAGCAATAGGCACAGTAGGGTGTTTGCCTTGCATGTGGCCAACCCAATTTCTAGCCCCAGAATCCCAAACAGTCACCTGAGCACTGCCAGGAGTAATTCCTGAATGCAGAGCCAGGGATAATCCCCTAAGCATCACTGCCACTGGGTGTGACCAAAGAGTGAATGGAAAAAAATTCTGAGAGTGCTACTTCAAAATTTTTAAATGAAAAAAGTGTTATCTTTTAAAAGATAAAACCGTGCACTCAGTAGAGAAACTTCCCATTGGATTTAATTAAACTAAATTGGTATATATAGAATTGGAGGAGACCATTAGAAATTTTAGAGGAATTCTTTTACTCTATGAGGTTTACCTAGATACTCTCAAATTTCAATTGCTTCTATTTTGTTATGGAAATCAATTCACTTGCTGCAATGACTAGAACTCAATATTAGTCTTTTTACTGATAAACTATACAACCTGGACATGTTTCACCTTATTTTTAACCTCCCCTACCCTCCCCAAGCTATAATTATAGTGTAAGATTTCCTGAAAGATACAATTTAGAAATTTTGTTTGTTTAGTTGGGCCACATCAGCTCTCCCCAGGGCTTACCACTGGCTCTGTACTCAGGACAGGTTTGTGAGACCATATGCAGTGCCACGGTTCAAACCTGTGTTGGCCATGTGCACGGCAAGTGCCCTACTGCCTGTACTATCTCACTGGATCCACAATTTAAAAACATAAGAGATAGTCTATTTAATATAGTATATAGTTATATATATTTTTAAAATGTCAATTAATGTTAATATACTTCTGATTAAATAGTGATATTGTTAATACCATTGTGATAGTGATATTGCTAATCTCATATTAGATATATTGTGGTCTGAGAGCAAATAAAATCAATCTCATTTCCTTAAACTACAGCTTAATCCAGAGCAAGGTTCTAACTCTCTTCAATTGTATAAAGAGTGAGAGTGAGGAAATTGCAGGGAAAGAAAATTTGATATTGATTCATGGGTCTAAAAGAAGAAGCAAGTACAAAAGTGCCATCTGAGGCAGTAAGTGATGATAGCTGTGTCAGGTTACCCATGAGATCTATTTGACCTCACTACAAAGATTGTAATATGCATGTACCTGCATGCACAACCCCACCTGCCAGATTTCTTATGTCAATAAGATAGTCCTAGTAGAAATATATGTCAACTAGGGACTGAGACTGTGATTCAGTAGTAAGAGTTTTTGCCTTTTTAAAAAATATTTTATTATACCACCATGAGATATACAATTACATAGATGTTTATGTCCGGGTTTCCTTCATACAATGTTTCAGCACCAATCCCTCCACCAGTGCTCACTTCCCACCACCAATATCCCCCATTCCCTCCCCTCTCCTCTAACCTGCCTCGATGGAGAGTTCTTTATCTCTTTTCTCTTTCTCTCTGACTCTCTTTTTATCTCTTCCTTCTCTTACACACTGTGGGTTGCGATATATTCATTTAGAGGTAATCATGTGTATCTTTTTGTCTGTATTCAATACTCAGTTATAGGCTAGTATTATCACTTACAATTGTTAGCACACTGTTCCCTTCTCTGTTCCACCCAACCTCTGACTCCCCAGACTTGTGGTAGATTCTATTTTTGGAAAGACCTCCTGATCCATGTTTTCTCTGACCTTGGATATTGGTATCATAATATGTATATGTGTGTGTGTGTATACACACACACATATATATATATGTTATATACATACATATATATGTATCTATATATATGTTATGCAAACAAATGTAGTCATTCTATATCTGTCTTTTTTCTTTCTGGCTAATTTCACTCAACATGATCCTCTCCATCTCAATCCATTTATAGGCAAATTTTATAACTTCATTTTTCCTAACACCTGTGTAGTTTTCCATTGTGTAGAGGTACCAAAGTTTCCTTATCCAGTCATCAATTCTCCAAAACAATATAGAACATTTGCCTTTAATGTACTAGGCCCTGAGTTTAATTTCCAGCACTGCAAAAAAAAAGAAGAAAAAATGGTGGGGGATAGAGGGTGGGGGAGGTGTAAGGTGATTATCATTTATCATTTACAGACAACTAAACTCACTAGAAAAATGTGAAATGAAATGGGGTTGGTGGAAGAGAAGATTATTGGAGTACACAGCTGCCCAGATCCTCTACAACATGCCTAGAGTTATCTCCCTGCAGGTGACTTTGTAGATAAGGACAGGAAAACACTTTGGATCTGTGACTCTCTATGTGGCAAAGTGTCTTACCAAGTATTTGATGTTAGCTGGTATAAATATGTTCTCTCATTCTCTCACAATCTTTGTGGAACTGGATAAATCTTATTAGTATTTATCTGGCTGCTTTGGATCTCTAAGTATAATATAGCCATAATTAGATCAGAGAGAAATACTGTTTGCCTCCTGGCAAATGAATGTAGCTCTCTGTAAATTCTAAAGACAAATACCCAAAGCAACTTGAAGATAAGGGTCTTATGGGGCTTGGAGAAATACATACCTAGCTCTAGGATATCCATGGCATATATGCCCTTTTTTACTATTTATGAGATACAATTCATCTCATAATACCCTTCCCCATTTCTACAGATGGCCTGCAGGGAAACTTCAAAGGCAGACCTTGGCTCTGACAAAATTAACATTTCAATGACCTGGACCTGGTAAGCACCTTGGGGAAGTGACCCTGAATCTGAAAGAACTGAGGACACAGACTCATTGTTGTGGGCTGAGTCATGCCAATAGGTTTATAAAAGTTGCTGACTTCTTTCTTTTCTCTCTTCCTCTTTTCTTTCTTCTTCCTTGCTCTCTGCCTGTGCTTTCTGCTGGCTCCTCTCTGTGCCCATAAGAATGTGGTAGTGGCCATCTTGACTGAGAATCCAAATCTCACCACATGGAGTGAACCCAGCTAGGAATTAGAAAGTTTGGGGTTTTCTTAATATTGGATTATCTACCAGAACCTGTGTAAGTAAAAGCCTTTGGGAATATTGCTGGATTCCAAAGTCTTTGTCTTTTTCTACAGGTCACCAATCCCCTGGGGCAGAAAGGGATCTTGTCCTGCTCCCTTTTATTGTTGGGGAACCCTGTTCTCTAATAGAAGATGTCACCAAGAAATCTCATCACTAGAGAGGAGAAAGCAAAGAAATGGCTTGAAAATTTCAAAGGGACAAATAATTCTCTTTAGGGGTTATTAAATTGATAACTTTAAGTTGAAGCCAATGCTAATTTACCTTTCAAAAATCCTAGGGCCTTAAAGAATTAAACTATATATTGCAGTATGCAAATAGAACAGCAAATCCTGAGTAAATGCACACACACTTACCATACGGTCTACTGAATATGTTAAGTCCATTATTGAGACCAAATATTAATAAAAGATGTTCAGGCTGAGCAGATAGTACAGCAGGTAGGCACTTTACTTGCCTGCAGTTGACTGGGGTTTGATCCCTGGCACGGCATATGGTCCCTCAGCCATCTTCATGAATAACACAGAGCAAGCAGATTAATATTGTTTTCATGTCTCCTTTACTGCAATATCTACTTTTTAGACTGTTGCTCAGAAAGTAATCGAGGAATAGACCCATTATTTTAGAAATACATTTCATAAGGTTATTATTGCCTTAGTTCGGTATTCCACTTATAGATCTGATTAAAGCAAATTAAAATATTATGGAAATAAATCTAGATATCATAAGAATTTTTGTGATTCCTGGAAGGAGACAAAGCTATAAAAATAATAAGGATTTAGAAGTTTATTTCAACTTACGGATGACTTCATATGGAGACATCAATGGAGTTAGCCTGCAGATGTGGTAGAATTATTGCAATGTATGTTTTAATAAAGGAAAAACATCATTCTTATAAATTAGTACAAAAATTATTTCAAGATTGTTCTCCTGGTAAAATTCTTTGAATAATATTGAAATTCCAACAAAATATCTTAGTATATTACATGGGGCAGGAGCGATAGCTTAGCGGGGTAGGGCATTTGCCATGCACATGGCCGGCCTCTGCCGGCCTGGGTTCGATCCCGGCATCCCATATGGTGCCCCGAGCAATGCCAGGAGTAATCGCTGAGTGCAGAGCCAGGAGAAGCCCCCTGAGCATTGCCGGGTGTGAACCAAAAAAAAAAAAAAAAAGCAAAAAGAAAAATCTTAGTATATTACATAAACTTAGTTGATAAAGTTGCAGGAATCATTGAGAGGAATGACTTCTATTTTGGAAGAACTTTTACTGTGGTAAAAATGCTTTCATGCAGCAGCTCATATGCTCTAGAGAAATCTTTTATAAAAGAAAGTCAGTCAATGTGACAAACTTCTGCAACAACCCAACTTTCAGCAGCCATCACCTTCAGAAGTCACAGCCTTCAATATTGAGTCATATTCCACCACCAGAAAAAGATAAAGTCTCAGTAAGTGATAAAATAGGTTAGCATCTTTTAACAATAAAGTGTTTTTTAAAAAATAAAGTTATGCATACTGATATTTATACATAATGCTATTGCATACTTAATAGATTAATATAAATCAATATAGTGCAAATAACTATTTTTAAATGCAGTAGAAAACCAAAGAATTCTTATAGATTCTTTTACTATATTTTCTTTACTATTGTTATCTGAAACCAAAGAAACTTTATCTTCAAGATGCACCTTTTGGTAGACTTTAAATGCTAGACAGATGGATGCTATTATAGTTCATATGTCTTTCCCATTGAAATAATCACTAAATATAATTTATTCACTAATTTTCTGTGCAGTGGATAATTTAATATGTTTCTCTGAATTTATATAAGATATTGACATTTTACATTTGATATATTGATTGATCTGCTGGCAAGAAACTTAAGAACTAGGGCCTAGTTTTTCAGCCAAGCTATTATTCAGATCCTTTGTGAGCTGTATTATGGATTCACCACCAGGATCTCACCATTCTACAAGGAAGTGATCATTGATGTCAAAAGAGGGTTCGACAGGGTGATACCATTTCACCAAAATTCTTCAGCGCCATCCTTGAGAACGCCATGCGACAATTAGAATGGGAAGGAATGGGAGTGAAGATAGATGGTCGGCAACTACACCACCTCTGCTTCGCTGATGACATCGTTCTAATAACACCAAACATTAGCCAAGCAGCACAAACGCTGGCTGACTTTGACCAAGAATGTGGAAATATAGGTCTACAGCTGAATCTAAAAGAAAACCATGTTTATGAAAAATGAACTAGTTCCTCATCCACTGCTGGTAGGAGTGCCGACTGGTCCAGCCCTTTTGGAAAACAATATGGACATTCCTCCGAAAGCTAGATATTGAGCTCCCATTTGATCCAGCAATAGCACTCCTGGGAATATACCCTAGAGACCGAAAAACACATAGCAGAAACACTATCTGTACTTCTTTATTCATCTCTGCGCTATTCACTATAGCTAGAATCTGGAAACAACCTAAATGCCCGAGAACAGAGGACTGGCTAAAGAAACTGTGGTTCATCTACACTATGGAATACTATGCAGCAGTCAGAAAGGATGAAATTATGAAATTTACCTGCAAATGGATGGACATGGAGTCTATCATGCTGAGTGAAATTAGTCAGAAGGAAAAGGACAGATATAGAATGACTGCATTCATTAATAGGATATAGATATCAGTGTTTTAATAAATATGGGAAATGGTAATGGCAGATTAAAACTCACCACTGAATATACACAAAGAGACTTAAGTGATTAACTCTAAATATCTGCAGGGCTAGCCACAATGTGTAAAATAAGAGGGAGAGAGATGCAGAGACAGAGAGAGAGAGAGAGAGAAAGAGAGGAAACTGGGGTACCTGCTATTAAGGCGGGTGGGGGATGGGAGGGGAGGGGGTACATTGGTGGTGGAAATGGGGCACTGGTGGAGGGATGGGTGCTGGAATACTGTATTACCAAGAACCAATTATGAACACCTTTGTAATTGTATGTTTCACGGTGGTATAATAAAAAATTAAAAAAAAAAAAAAGAAAAATGAACTAGTTCCAGATGCTCCATACACTCTCAATGGAACAAACATCTCGGAATGCAGCAGTTATGTGTACCTAGGTCGAGAAATCAACATGATGAACGACCTAAAACGTGAGCTGGGCAGGGAGGAAGAGAGCGGCATGGAATGCCTTCAAAGGCATCGAAGAAATAGCTAAAAGGACAAAGAACCTCTGGCTCCAGGCACATCTCTTTGACTCCACAATTCTCCCTGAATATGCCTCAGAGACCTGGGCCCTACAAAAGCAGGATGAGAATGCTATTTGGGTCTCCCAGAGAGGAATTGAAAGAGCTATGCTTGGAATATCACGCCTCACTCAAGTGAGAGAAGGAATCGGAGTTCTGACCTCCGTCGCTATTCCAGAATCAGGGATGCTATCTCTTTTGCCAAGGCATCGAAAATCAGATGGGCTGGACATGTAATGCGATTTGGAGACAACCGCTGGACTAGAGCCATTACCAACTGGATTCCACAGGATGTCAAAAGATCATGTGGCCACCCACCTACAAGATGGTCAGACTTCCTTGTCAAGACCTGAAGGAACAGTTTGAGGCTCTTCATATTCCTGAATCAACCAGCTACCATTGGGCTACATTGGCACGTGATAGGGTCCAATGGAAATGTTACTGGCGCCCACTCAAGCAAATCGATGAATAACGGGGTTCAAGTGATCAAGTGATTTTTCAGTAGAATGCAAAATGTCAATAGTACACAAAAAGAGATGATCACCAAATTATAGCTAAAAGTGCAGTAATACATTATATCTGTACCTGCCATCAGACTCTTACAATGGGGCACTTACTATAAAAAGTTAGAATAGGCATGCAAGAGGAAAAGAGAAAAAATAAATGTAAGTATAAACTCAATACAGTCTCTCATAATTCAACACTCTTTATCTTTGTATACTTTTTCATAGTTTTGGTGTGCCAACGAGCAAGAACATTTGGAAAGGAAGGGGGCTTCTTATCAATACCTCTTAGTGTTGCTATATTCTCCTTACAATTTGTCTTACATTCCTTAGCATATTACAATGAAAGAGCAAAGAGGCTTTCATGTTCATTGATTTAAGAGTTAATAACAATATTGACATAATAATATATGGTCTAATATGTCATGAAAAAAATTTTACAGTTTCAAGAACATATGTTTAATAGGGAAATGAGTATGACAACAGTGGGGTTAATGCATCAATGCTCCATTGTTAATGATCCTGAAAAAGTATTTCCATCTGAAGACAAATTACATTTCTACATGCAGAGTTATATTTTTTTAACTGAAGCCAACTTTGCTTCTTCTGGAGATTGTTTCGGATTCACGTTTTAGGAGTGCTGTTTGTATCTAGTGGGTAGGAATTCATGACAATGCTAAGGGTCCAACTGGCACAAGTATGTCCCAAGATTGAGTCACCTGGCCTAGAACAATACTATATTGACTTCCAGCTACCATGGTTTAGAGCTTTGAAAGAAAGTGCAGTTTTCTTGGTGGGCTCCTCGGTTTTAGAGAATGGCCTATCTTTAAACTGGAAACAGTTTTTTTCTACTGGCTATTGTTCAGGGTAAAATGCTAGATTAAAAATTGCTCCAGGAACTAGATAAATATTGTGTTCCTACAGAAGGTTATGAAACACTCTCATCAACTTGTTGGATGCGCGATAAGAAAACTACCACTCTCTCCATAAATATTCATCACTATGGAAACCTTCCCACATCCATGCACTCCTCTAACCTTAAATGGATGGCAAGCACACATTTTATAAGGATGGTGAAAAAATAGTGAATAAAATCTTATATCGTCATCCCATTGAATATTTGATTACAAATCTAGACCAGTGCTTCTCAAGCCAGGCTGCTCCAAAGAAGCAGTGTCACCTGAGAAGAAATGATAAAGGGTCCTGATCCTCAGACCCCTCAAAATGCAAACAATTAAGTAAGAGATTGTAGAACTAGAGCCCAACCATCATGATCTTTTAAGTTCCCGGTTAATTCTAAATTAAAATTAAGGTTGAGATCCAGGTTTCTAGCCTTTATTAATAATCCTTTTGCCTGAACAGAAATTTTTATGTATTAATATGATGGCTTTTCATATTCTAAAGAGATTCTAGATGCCATTTCTTAACATCAGGGTAAGCATCAGTGTTCTCTAAATTAGTGTTATTTAAAATTTGGGAAGTAGCTTCAGGCTGTGTCTATTGTGTGTCTTTGTATGGGAATTGAACAAAGTAAATAGTTTGTTAAAGGTAATACTAGGTTTTGACTAGAAATGAATTTTTAAGACACATAATGCCATGAGAAGCAAAATTCAATTTATCCCTAAAAACTTTGATGAGAAAGGGAAATGGTGTAAACAAGCCATCTGTGTTGTGATATGAAACACATTCCCTCATGGTGACCCCTTGCAGGGTGCCTTATTATTCTCAAAAGGGAGGGGAGCTTGCTGTGGGTGGGACCAAAGGCAATAAGAATTCAGATCAACTTGTGTTCTAAATATGCACCAAATCTTTCGCAAGGAAAGGAGTTATTCAAAAAGTCAAGCAATAGACGAATTAGTACAAACCTAAGGATTAAATAAAATACAGTATTGGCAAAGCAGAGCTTTGATGCTGCTCTATATAAACACAAAAATGAACTGTTAAATTTAGAAATGAACAGATTCAAATGCAGTTTGTCCTTTTTCTATCTATAGTCTGAATCCTTCTGATCATGCACTGTACATTTGATGAAAGCATGTGGCTGTGGCAAATGTCCCCCAGGAACTGATCCAAATCAGAAGTTCAGTTTTGCTTAAAGCTCTTTAAAATGCTTCAGGGGTGCAAAGTGGACTGAATTCCCCAATTTTTTTCCCTCAGGTTTTTAAAACACTGACATACACAAAAAGGGAAAGAAGAAGAGATAAACTTCAAATTTACATTTAATTTTCTGAAAGAAAACATTTTATCTTGATTTTCAAGGGGCACAAGTTGTCAAAATTTAAGAAAATATCAGGGCCAGAGAGATAGTACAGTGGGTATGGTACAGTGCTTACCTGGCTTGCAGCTGACTTAGATTCAACCCCTGGAACCCGATAGGTCCCCAAGCACTGTGAGGAGTAATTCCTGAGTGCAGAACCTGGAGCCTGGAGTTAACCTTGAACATCATCAGGTGTAGACTCCCCATAACAAAGACAACAGCAATAAAATCAGAAAATCCTCTTGTTCTATTACCTAGACCTGCAATCATTTTTATTTACTTGTCAATGTTCAGTCTCTAAGGTAGAATTTTTTCTTATGATTTGGAGTGAAAAGAGTATGAATTCCAGTTCCATTCCTATTAACCTTGGATTAACCCCAAAGATTCTCAGTTCTGTCTCCGAGAATGAGGAAAATATTACAATTTATATTATTATTAATTGTAATATTAGTAATGGTAATGATAATTTTTTAGAACTATTAAATTACGCCATGTTAATAAAAAAAGAATACTGCTTAGCAGTAAAAAGGAACATGCAGATTATGGTTGAATCTCAATAGCCAAGCCGTAGGGAAAGAAAGTCAGGTATTGTTGCAAGAAATTCGGGCAAAGAAACAAGACAGAAAGTGTGGTATGGTGAAATTTATCTATAATTCTAGTAACATGTGGATCTATGACTGCATATATTTTTCAATTCATAGTGCATCACTAAAATCATAAATTTTAGTATTTCAATTACGTATTAATAAGAGTATACATTCCATCCCAATGTTATGTAAAAAGAATTTTTTTAAAAAACGTTGAAACTAGCTGGAAGAGTGTAGAATGACTGCTTATAACATAGCTTATTCTTGCCTCTTTTTTCATTGTTTTACATAGAAAGTCTATCCTTGAATGCTTTTCTATTGTCTATATTCCTTTACCTATTTCATAGAACATCAAACAACTCATTTATTGTTGAATCTAATATTTCCCTCATTATATTGATTAATTAATTAAACAAAGAATGAATCCCCTTTGCTCTCTAATCACCGAGGAACCACAATTTCTCTGCAGGCTCCTTTTTCTTTACCACCACAGAGGTATATAAAGCTCTGAATCCAGTCTACTTTTTAAACTTTCTTTCCACTGATACCTCAATCCTATAACCTCAATCCTATAATCTCAACCATGAATGACTTCCAAAAAGCTGTGCTTTTTAGTATACCTCTACCACAAAAATATTCAAAATAGGATTTTTATTGAAAAATAATTTAACAATCTTCCAACTAAAAATATTCTAACATTATTTGTTGCTGCTTCATAATATTCTTAATGATTATTGTGTCGCACGCATCTTTTACACTATACCACACTGTATTAAGAGGACATGCAGACATCTTGTTTCTAGAGATCCCATTATGTTAGAAAGACTCAATACTTATTGAGAAATACCTCAACGTTTCTCACTACGGTGATGTTAAATTTTCATATCATAAAATATATGTTTTTCTCATCTCAGGGCTTAACCTTTTTTCCCCTTTGTTATATATTCTGCCTGGTGAAAATTAGAATTATTTGTGATAATGTCCAGGATGGGATTATTACTGCATTATTCACATAAGTGGGAAAAATCCACTTGATGATAGTAAGAATTCGCTTCTTGAGACATTTTTATGTCTGTAATTGTTTGCCATATCTTTTATACCATTTATGCATTTCCTTATTTAATGACCTTAGTAAAATTGCATGGTTTCTGTTGTGTAAGGTGTCTGCTATTTGTTTAAGAATATTTAATATTTAATTTTTTTTTGCACTTTTATGATTTACTAGAATAAATTCTCCTTTTTAAACATGATTATTGATCTAATTGGAAGAGGGGATCCCTTATTATTTCAATAATATTTACAATTTTATTTGGTTTTTATATTATACAATATATTATTTCAATGTACATGTTTTTAATCTGTTTTTAAGAAATATGCCTCATTCCTATTTATACTTTTATTATTTGATCATAATTTTTAATTTACATGTTTTATGCAACACTGGAGTTTATTTTATTTAGACTGCTTTTGAAAATGATAATGCCTTTAGTATTCTCAACTAATTAAATACTAACTTGAGATAAAAGTAAGGAATTTTGTAATCTAATTTTCATGATTTCATTTTTAATGCTTATTGTAATTTTGAAGATGTATGCTCTTGTGTATTATCCATTTCATGCTGTGAAATAAAAATTTGTGATTTAAATTATGAAAAAGAAAAAATAAAATAAGTAGTCTTTCTGATCCTTTATATGGTTTTAAAATCCCAGAGCTCATGAGATTACGTAAGTGTATAAATATAATCATATGCAAAAATATTTACTAAAAACAGAAAACTTTTAAATTTAGTACTGTTCTTATTATAATGTTACAATATATTATAATATTGAGAAGACTGAAGACAAGAAAACACATTACAATTGTGATAGTCCATGAAACTGATAAATAACACAATATAAAGAGTTTAAATCAGCAGAGTGTTTTAAAATGATTATTAAAAAGTTCTATAGTGTAGAATACATTTAAGAAAAAAATTTGACTCTCAGTGGATCAAATCTCTTATAATATGAATGGGACTCTTGGAAATTTTACCAGAATGATAATTATGAAAATATGGCCCATAATTTTATTGGAATAACATTTTTTCTTAGCATTTGGCCCTTTTATTTTATTCTGTAAAGTATTCTGTAGTTTCAATTCCAAGACAGTTTTGTTAGATTAAACACATGCACAAATTTGTTTTAGTTTTTATATAAATTCACACTAAATGTTTAAAAAAAATAAAATAAAATCCACTTGTGAAAGTATAGTTTCTCTTTTTTAATGAATTTATTTATAAAGATAAGCTTTTGTTTGGGGATAATGAGAACCTCCTGATACAAATTAATTTTCTAATTTTAAAGCAGTCTTATATGATTGGAGTTTACTTTCCTAACTGATATTTTTTGTACTTTTGCCCTCTTAGTTCTTATTACACATATTATTTTTTGGAATTAGAAAAAAGCAGTACAAAGTTTTAAAATATAGGTGCTGCAATATTATACATCTAAAATTCAACTGCATAACTTTGTAAATCATTGTTCTTTAATTAAAAATGTCTTAATTTATTAAAATTAAATAGAAATTTTTTTCAAACAGAAAAAAAATTTAGATATAACATTTTAAAATTTACACGAAAATCTTACAATTATTTAATTGTGCTAAATAGTAATTTTATGATAACTAAAACTTGACATACATATTAGAACACAAAATATATTTCTTGACAAATAACTTCTGAAATGATTATGTCTTTTATTAAATTATAGTTTTAAACTTAAATATAAGCCAGTGGTGAAACTCTACTATGGCAAGTTTTTGTAACTGTTCCTTTATTTCTTAAATCACTATATATACCGACATTTTATTTTTGTGATCTTTGTACTCATTTTATTAGAGCCACTAGGTGTGTAATTTATCTATTTTTATTCAGAAAATTACATATCTTTCTTTTCCAAATTGTTTAGCATCTGTATTTAGATTGTATTAGACAAAGTTTTTTTAAAAATCTCTTCAATTGATTTTATTTACCATTCAAATATTTAAAGAATATTATATATTTAACCTTTCAATGATCACTATCTATCTATTAAATTACATTTATCATACAAATTATATATAAGTACGTAATATAAAATTCTTTGGATTCCTTCCCCTCTCAAAATGTTGTTTTCTTCCACTTAATGTTGCAGAGGAATATAAAAATAAATTTATTCCTATTGTAAATAAACATTTTTTTATTTCTTCCTGGCTCCCTGCATCATTTTATATTAATTAAAGGTAATAATAAAATATTAAAATTCTACCAGGATTTATTTTAAAATGCAAGCAATAATTTTTGTAGCCTTTCAAATAAAATAATGAGGGCTGATCAGTTTTTTTTCTCCAAAAAATTATTTCTTATTTCTATATATATATTTTTTACTCTGAAATTTACACTCTTGGTTATTAGTTCTCTTGTTCCTTTTGTTATTCAGTACTTTCCTTTTTTATTTCCTAAGCTGCTGAAAATTCTACATGAGAGATAAAAAGGTTACCCTCACAAAGTTTTGAAGTTATCGCACTGTCTGAGCAACAAACACAACAGCTTCTTGTTCATTTTTCTCATTTCTCTCCCAATTACCCTTGATATGCATTTCCAATGATAGTCTGGGTCTCCCAGTCCCCATGAACAATACAAACTGTCCAATCAAATACTGACTTACAGACGACGATGTGACTTGCATTTGACCTCATCTTTGCTTCTCCCACCTTCACAGCCGAGAAGTTCGCCATCCCTCCCAGAAGCTGTTCCTTTTTGTTTCTCACCTACCCACTCCTCAGACAGCAACAAGCCTTCACTTGCAGTGTCTGATTTGATAATTATGAAATTTTGAGCCATTGTCCCTATATCTCCTCAGACTTTAGGTTTGTGCCTCTAACTACGTGTTAGATATTGTCAATCAGATATTTCACAAGGCATTCAAATTCAAAATAACATAACAAATTCCACTCAGCATTCCCTCACCACTCATCTGATATTCAGAGGAAATGGCAGCAACACCCCTAGGCTTCCCAAACTAGAAAATCATAAACTATTCTTGGCTGATCCATCATATGTGTTACATAATCAAATATTTTGTATTGCACTTTCTAATTGTCATATTCCATTTTCTTCTCTCCATTTCTATATTTTCTTTAGGAATCATATTGACCTATTATAATTCTTGATTGGAAAATTTACTTTCATCTAGTCTTTGTTTCATCTTAACTTCCATTAAACAATTTTCCACACTGGATCAGAGTAACAGTCCTGAAGCTCTGAAATGATCATACTACTCTCTTAAACCAACTCCTAGTGGGTTATATTGATTAGTAGATAAAGTCTTATGCCTGACTGTTGCACCAGACTCCCTATAATCTGTCCCCTGTTGTTGCACATAATATTCATCCCTTTCTTGGTTCAATGCCATACACCAGACTCTATCATGATCACTCACATCTTACATATCTTATGATACAGTCAGGCTTAACCAGTTTTATCTGTTGTATATATCTGTTGTATTTTATGTTTTTATACACCCAATATTATCTTCTTAGATATCTGTCTCTTTTGCTATTTACCAACTAATTCATACTTATTCTCTAGATTCAATTTAGATACTGCTTCACCTAGGACAAAATCTCTGACCAAATCATCAAGTCTCCTCAATTTGATTAACTGCTCTTTTTGTGTAATTCTGTAATACTCTGTAATTCTCTTTCTATAAAATTTACCAAATTATTATTAACATCTATTTATTCTGTCATATCACAACCCGGATGGAATTGATGGAGGCTGGATGTAGGTAAATTTTTGTTATAATATCTTCCAGATACTATATATTCCAATCTCCAGCCCGGCTTGTCAGAGACCCAGCCTACAGAGACCCACCCTTCAGAAGAAAGTATTTCAAGCCAAGAAATGCTTGAACCACAGATACAGATACTCCAGGAAGAACAGCTACCAGCTCTCCCCAAACTTTCTCCAAATTACCATGAATATTCTACCCACCACTCTCAGAGAGCCTAGCAAGCTACTGAAAGTATACTGCCCGCACGGCAGAGCCTGGCAAACTGTCTGATGCACATTTGATATGCAAAAAACCAGTAATAACAATGTTTATTTCCCCCAAACATGAAAGAGCCCTTAATATGGCAGCACTAAGAAGTCACAAGGAGTGACTTTTAAAATCTCAGGGCCAAACTAGGCTGCCAGGGCGAAGGACTAAAATGACTGTCTGTACTTTCAAAGCATGCCTCACTAGCATCTGAAGCATATATTGAGGACCTGATGGTGCAAGTACAAAAGATCAAGTATGACATCATTTGTCTGACCTAGATGAGGAGGCATCAATCGCATCACTCCATTTTTGACACCTGAGAAGAACTGTTCCTTGGAACATGTGACGAAGTAGGCATCGGTGGTGTCAGTGTCCTTGTCAACACGAACCTGGCTGTGAGCATTTATTCATATGAATGCCTAACAAACTGGATAGTATGGTTACACTTGAAGAGAAGTGGCTCACTACCAGCAATTTCTATCTTCGTTGTCTACACACCAACATCCACATACAAGGAAGAAGAAATTGAGAAATTCTACATGGAACTGGAGGAGTTCTATAAAAAAAAATCACACCGCCTACAAGATCAGTCAGTGATTTTAATGCCAAGATAGGACCGAGAAGATCTACTAAAGAACTTCACATCTGACCCATGGCCTAGAATAGAACAAATAGGGTGAGAGACTATCAGAGTTCATCATGTCCACCAAGACCTCTCATAGGAACTCACAGTTCCAGAAGAATAATATGATGGGAATCACCTGATAGACAGTTCCCCAATGAAATTGACCACATCATATTCAATCAACGGTTTTGCCTGACCTATGTTGCTGTTGTCCCTAAATTCCAAACAGGATCTGACCACTCTTTCCTTTGTGCAAAATTCTACTTCAATCAATGGGGAGAAAAGTCTGCAAAGTTTAAAAAAGAGTACTCCAAGAATGACCACCAATGGGAACTCTTTTTTTTTTTAATAAATTTTTTTATTTTTACAATTACAAAGATATACAATTAAAAAGTTCATATTTGGGTTTTGGTCATACAGTGTTCCAGCACCCATCCTGCCACCAGTGCCCATCTCCTACCACCAACGCCCCCGGTTCCCTCCCCCTCCCCCAGCCCTGCTCCATGGCAGGTTCTTTATTTCTTTCCGGCTCTCTCTCTTTTCTTTTCCTTCCCCTCCAGACTAAGGATTACAGAACATATATTAAAGGGTTGTCATGTGTATCTTTTTGCCTCTATTTAATGCTCAGTTCTAGGTTGGCATTAGTACCCTCGACAATTGTTAGCACCCTGTTCCATTTTCTGTCTTACCTAGCCTCTGACTCCCACACGTTTGTGATAATTTCCATCTTTGACAAGACCTCCTGATATATGTTTCACTTGAACTTGGATATTGGTATCTTAATATGTACATATATATTTATGTTATGCAGATAAATGCAGTCATTCTGTGTCTGTCTCTCTCCTTCTGGCTAATTTCGCTCAACATAATCTTCTCCATGTCCATCCATTTATAGGAAAATTTTATAACTTCATTTTTCCTAACAGCTGCATAGTATTCCATTGTGTAGATGTACCAAAGCTTCTTTATCCAGTCATCGATTTTCGGGCACTCTGGTTGCTTTCAGTTTCTGGCTATTGTGAATAATGCTGCTATGAACATAAAAGTAGGGATGGTGTTTCCGCTGCGTATTTTTGGTTTCCCAGAGTAGATTCCCAGGAGTGGTATGGCTGGGTCAAATGGGAGTTGAATTTCTAGTCGTTGGAGGAAAGTCCATATTGTTTTCCAGAAAGGCTGTACCAGCCGGCATTCCCACCAACAATGGATGAGTGTCCCCTTTCCCCCACATCCACGCCAGCACTTGTTGTTCTTGCTCTTTTGAATATGTGCCAGTATCTGTGGTGTAAAGTGGTATCTCATTGTTGTTTTGATTTGCATATCTCTGATGATTAGTGATGATGAGCATTTTTTCATATGTTTTTTGCCATTCGAATTTCTTCCTTGCTAAAGTTTCTGTTCATTTCTTTCCCCATTTTTTGATGGGGTTGTTTGTTTTCTTCTTGTAAAGTTCTACCAGTGCCTGATATATCCTGGATGTTAACCCCCTTATCAGATGGGCATTGGTTGAATATTCTTTCCCATTCTGTGGACTGCTTTTGTATCTTAGTCACTGTTTCTTTTGAGGTGCAGAAGCTTTTTAGTCTCATGTAGTCCCATATGTTTATTTTTTTCTTCTAGTTGCTTTGTTAGTGATGTTTCACCTTTGAAGATGCCTTTTAGCTTCAATGTTGTGGAGGGTTTTTCCTATATTTTCTTCAATGTACTTTATGGATTCAAGTCTGATATTGAGATCTCTAATCCATTTTGATCTGATATTTGTGCGTGGTGTTAGACATAGGTCCAAATTCATTTTTTTACATGTCGCTGCCCAGTTTTCAATGGGAACTCTTTGGCACCATTGTAGCAACATGGGAAGATGCCATCATTGACAACATTGATGAAGAATACAGCCGACTGGTTCAGAACCTACATGATTGTGCAAAGAAAGCCAAGAGAAAGACACAAAAGCATTCCTGTCTTCAAAAACTCTCAAGCTCATTCTCCAACGTGGCAATGCGAAAGCCTCAGGCAACCAAATGCTAAGATCCTAGCTTGCAAAGCAGTGCAGAAAAGTGATAAAGGAAGACCTCAAAGAGAGAAGAGCAGAAATACTGGAAGATGCAGCAGAAGATGGGAAAAGCATATGCAATACCAGCCTGTTCTTCGCCAACTATAAGACCAAGATGACTGCCCTCTGAAGTCCTGATGGATGTATCACATCTTCCAGAAAGGCAATGGAGAAGATTATACATGACTTCTACTCAGATCTCTTTGATAGCCACGTGCACCTGTCCACATACCAAATTTCACAGGATAGATATGTCATTCCGAATGTTCTCCTTTCTGAAATCCAACATGCTATTTCATTGGTAAAGAAGGGAACAGCACCAGGCCCAGACTAAGTCAGACCTGAGCAACTGAAGAATCTGCTGTCAGTACTCATCAATACACTGACTCTTCACAAGCTACCTGTCTGAATTCAAGGTACTCTCCCAATGGAAAAACAGCAGGACATTTCTAATGTTCAAGAAGGGAGACATCCATGACATTGGCAACTATCACTCAATCTGCCTGTTGTCCATCATCTACAGGTTGTTCACTCAAGCTAGCCTGACCAGGATTGGCAGGACACTAGATGAAGGACAACCATGCGAGCCAGCTGGCTTTCAAAAAGGATTCAGCACAATCGACCATATATACATGGTAACAAAACTCACTGAATTTGTAGTGAGTTCAAGATGCCACTCTGTCTCACATTCATTGATTTAAATAAAGCCTTTGATTCTATTGAGACCAAGGAGGTCATCGAAGCTTTAGCCAAACAGGCTATTCAAGCCCAATACATCAAGATCCATTGAGAGCTGTATTACGGATTAACCACCAGGATCTCACTATTCTACAAGGAAGTGATCATTGATATGAAAAGAGGGGTTCGGCAGGGTGATACCATTTCACCAAAACTCTTCAACGCCATTCTCAAGAAAGTCATGTGACAATTAGAATGGGAAGGAATGTGAGTGAAGATAGACAGTTGGCAACTACACCACCTCTGCTTTGCTGATGACATCATTCTAATAACACCAAGCATTAGCCAAGTGGCACAAATGCTGGCTGACTTCGACCAAGAATGTGGAAAGATAGGTCAACAGCTGAATCTCAACAAAACCATATTCATGAAAAATGAACTAGTTCCTAAGGTCCCTTTCACTCTCAATGGAACAAACACCTCTGAATGCAGCAGTTATGTGTACCTAGGTCGAGAACTCACCACGATGAATGATCTAAAAGCTGAGCTGCGCAGGAGGAAGAGAGCGACTTCAAGGGCATCGAAGAAATAGCTAAAAGGACAAAGAACCTCCAGCTCTGGGCACATCTCTTCAACTCCACCATTATCCCTGCATTAACTTATGCCTCAGAGACCTGGGCCCTATGAAAGCAGGATGAGAATGCTATTTGGCTCTCCCAAAGAGGAATCAAAACAGCTATGCTTGGAATATCATGCCTCACTCAAGTAGAAAAGGAATCTGGAGTTCCAACATCTGTTGCTGTTCCATAGTCAGGGATGCTGTCTCGCTTGCCAAGGCATCGAAAATCAGGTGGGCTGAACAGGTAATGCTATTTGAAGATGACTACTGAACTAGAGCCATTACCGACCCTCCCATGGGACGCCAAAAGATCACTGGTCGCCACCTACAAGATGGTCAGACTTCTTCTTCAAGACCCTGAATGAACAGTTTGAGACTTCATATTCCTGAAGCAACCAGATGACATTGGGCTACACTGGTTTGTGATAGTATCAAATGGAAATGTTATTGGCTCCTGATTGAGCAAATCAATGAATAACAAGATGTCAAGTGATCAAGTGATCTTCCAGAGGCCATCAACGCCTGATCCATTAGGGATATGATAATATATATTTTATGTATATATGTTTTAGGGCCATGCTTGGCAGTGCAGAGGGTTTATTCCTGATTTTGTCCTTAGGGGAATGTACATGTTTGAAAATTGAACCAAGATTAGCCACATGCAAAGCAAGCACCATACAGTATTATCATTTGTGACCTTATGATAAATATATTTTAAATCACATAATTTGACTATAAACTATTTTCCATGCTTCCATGTTTCCTTTGGTTTGCATTTTCCTGTTTTATAATATAATTAATTAAATGAAGAATGTATTTTGTCATATATTTTAAGAATATATTTAAGGAATATATTTAAGGATACTCACAGACATGGGGCAGAGCTGCTGCCGGGTTATCCCTGTTCCCAGCTGCTCACGAGGCACCCGGGAAGGATGGCGGGTTCTAGCCCTGGCCCGCCACCCCAGCAGAGTCTCACAACAAGCCAGACAACCCCCTACTCCATGAGGGTCTCCATTTTCCACATAAGGACCTCCCTTTCATCAGAACTCCACCCAGCAGATGAGCCTATCACAGCCCGGATCATTGACACCCACCCTGCAGCAGTTTTTTCAATCCAGCCCAGATATGCTGATCCAGAGTCTCACAGACATGGGGTAGAGCTTTGACCAACTTTCCCTCATGAGGTGCCCGGGAGGGATGGCAGGTTCTAGCTCTGGCCCACCAACCCAGCAGAGCCTCACAACAGCCAGACGACACCGCCACTCCATGAGGGCCACCATTTTCCACATCTCGACCTCCCTCTCATCAGAACTCCACCCAGCAGACGAGCCTATCACAGCCTGGCTCCTGCGACTGCTTGTTGTCTCATGGTTCATCAATAAATGCTGTATTTAGAGGTGACTGCAAGAGTATGCCACCTGCACGGCAAGCCTGGCAAGCTACCTGTGTCATATTTGATATGCCAAATTCCAGTAACACATTATATTAGGTCATTCCCATGACCTAATATAATGGTTTGAGACTCTTTATGTTGTTGGAGCAAGCTGATGTCCTTGGGCTATACTAGCATGAGACTGGACATATGGAGATGTTACTAGAGCCCACTCGAGCAAATTGCTGATGAATGGGAAGATAGTGATATTGATTTAAGGAATAGAGAATGCAAACCATTCTTTTAGTTTTATAATTTTAAACATTATGTAAGTGCTAGTTTTGCCTTTATACAAACATAAGTTCACATAGCTAAACTCACTATCCCCTTAGATATATTTGAAGAAATGATCACTATATACTTATCCTATTACAAGTCTACATTTATGTTGGGAATTTTTATACAAATCTGATTTACTAAGGCAGAGAGTATACTCTACCTGCCAGACATAACTCTCTGAAACTTTGAACTACTCAACTATATAAAAATCACCAGTTGTTCCTCCAGTGAGACAACCAAGATTCCTCCCCTTAATTATCAAACTTTACTGTAAGTACATCTCTCATTAAAGTGTCTGCCACCCTTATTTCTCCACAAAATACCCATAACATTCTTTTCTAGAAGTTTTGTCTCTTAAAAATTATAGATGACATAGCTAAATTTTGTAAAGTACATATAATAGACCGATATCCTCAATTTTATATGTTCAATAGAAAACTAACTATAAAACAAATATAATTTAAAACATTATAAAATATGCAAATCATAGTTTAATGAATCAAGAAGTCTATCACTGTCATGGAAATTGACATGTAATCAAAATCTCATCAAAAACAAAAGTCCAGGTGTAAAGCAATAGCCCAGCGGGTAGGGCATTTGCCTTGCACGTGGCCCACCCAGGTTTGATCCCTGGCACATCATATGGTCCTCTGAGCACAGCCAGGAGTAATTCCTGAGCAAAGAGCCAGGAGTAACCCCTGAGTGTCCCTGGTTGTGACCCCAAAAAGAAAAAAAAATTCCATGTACAGCTGGATTGCATGCTGAATTACTTCAAACCTTTAAAGAGGCTCTATTGCTAGTCCTTTTCAAGCTTTTCAAGGAAATTGAATAAATAGCAACATTTCCAGTTTCTACGAGGCACACATAATCCCGATATCTATAGCAGAGAAAACACAAAAAAAGTAAATAAGAGACCAATATCCCTGATGAACACAGATGCAAAGATCTTAAAGAAATATTCGCAATCAGAATCCAGCAACTCCTGATAAAGATCACACACCATGACCATCCTGGGGTTGCAAGGATGGTTTCACATTTGCAAATCAATCAACATAATATGTCATATAAGTAAAAAATGAAAACTGTATGATCATATCAATAGATGCAGGGAAACATTGGACAAGATTCCATACCTGTTCATGATTAAATATCTCGACAAAATGGGCATTGAAAGAATTTTCCTCAATATTGTCTTAGCCATCTACCGCAAGCCCACAGAAAGCATTACTCTCAATGGGGAAAAACGATATGCCCTCCCTCAAAGATAGGGGACAAGACAAGCTTTCTCACTCTTGTACTTCTATTCAATATAGTACTGGGAGTACTTGACATAGCAATTGGGAAAGAAAAAGATATTAAGGGCATCCAGATAGGTAAGGAAGAAACCAAGCTATCATTATTTCAAAGGATATCATAGTATACTCAGAGAACCTTAAAATCTCTAGCAAAAATCTCCTAGAAACAATCAATCTATAATAGAGTGTCAGTTTACAAAATCAATACCCAACAGTCCATGCTTTCAGTGTATGCAAATAATGGAAGAGAAGAAATTGATAGTTAAAAAAATCTTGTTCACAATTATGACTCAGAAAATCAAGTATTTAGGAATCAGTTAACTAAGGACATAAAAGACCTGTATGAAGAAAACTACAAAACAGTACTTCACAAAAAAAATAGGGCATTAAGAAATGGAAACACGCCTGTTCTTGGATTGGGAGAATTGGTATAATCAAAATGGCAGCTTTCTTAAAAATAAAGGTTTACACTATGTTGTTGAATAAATACCACAACTGGATGAGAAGCAGCCTGAAGATAAAGGAACAAGGAAAAAATTAAAGGGGTTAAATCTCAACAATGCAGCTGACAAGAGCAAATAATGCACATAAACTCTGTGTCTTAAGAGTGCTTGGTGAAAGACCTGTTTCCTCATAATTCCCAGAAATGCACATTTTGGTTCTCTCATTTCGAGCTCTTGCCAAAGACTTTTCTCTCCATGAAGCATTTCCATGATGGTTAACTTATTTATTTTTTTTTTTTTTTGGTCACACCCAGCAATGCTCAGGGGTTTCTCCTGGCTCTGCACTCAGGAATTACTCCTGGCGGTGCTCAGGGGACCATATGGGATGCTGGGGATCGAACCCAGGCCGGCACAGGCCGGCCGCTGCAAGGCAAACACCCTACCCGCTGGGCTATCGCAGACATGGGGCAAAGCTGCTACTTGCTCTCCCTGTGTCCAGCTGCTCATGAGGCGCCCAGGAGGGATGTCGCATCTAGTCCTGGCCTGCCACCCCAGCAGAGCCTCACAACAAGCCAGATGACCCCCCCCCACTCCATGAGAGCCTCCATTTTCCACATCCGACTTCTCTCTCGTCAGAACTCCACCCAGCAGACCAGCCTATCACAGCCCGGCTCGCACAGCCACTTGCGGCCGCACGGTTCATCAATAAATGCTGAACTTAGAGATGACTACAAGAGTATGCTACCTGCATGGCAGAGCCTGGCAAGCTACCCGTGTTGTATTTGATATGCCAAATACCAGTAACAATTATAGACCTCATTCCAGAATGGATTGAGGCTCTTTATGTTCCTGGAGCAAGCAGATGCCCTTGGGCTCTACTAGCATGAGACAGGACATATGGAGATGTTACTGGGGCCCGCTCGAGCAAATCGATGATGAACGGGAAGACAGTGATACAGTGATAACTTATTTTAGCATTTTGAATACATTGTGCATATAGATATTAACTGCTCAATAAGGTTTACTTTTTTGGTGGGGAAGAGGTGGGACTTTTGTGCCACACCTGAAGGTACTCAGGGCTTATTATGAGCTTTTTGCTTAAAGATCACTCTTGGTGTACTTGGGGGACTATATCAGTATTGGGGTTTGAACTCCAACAATGTGTGCATGACCTTACTTGCTATACTATTTTCCCCCTGCACAATAAGATCCAGTTACAGGAAAAAACTTTAAAAATGGCTACAACTATGACTTTCAAAAAAGAGCAGGTTTAACTTACTGATTTTGTAAAAGATAAAAAGCTAGCAAAAGACTGTATGAATAAGCAATTTCTCCCAAAATATAAGAACCTAGGTGGGTCAGAGCATTAATAGAGAGTGTAAGGCAGATTCCTCACACAGTCCACCCAGGTTTGATTCCTGGCACTCCAAGTCCCCAAGCACTGCAAGAGTGATTTCTGAGTGTAGAACCAGGATTAAGCCCTGAGCATTTCTCAATATAGTTCAAAAAACCAAACGACTAACCAACCAACCAGCACCAATAACAAAAGACCCTACGCAAAGTAGAGGGGGTTGTACAGTATTTTGAAGGCAATTAAATTATTTTTCTAAAGAAGTTTCTCAGTCAGGGATCATATGCCTTATCTGTGGATCCCCACAATATTTCAGCATACCCTGAGGTAAAAAACTGTAAATCAAAGGACATGATGAAAATCTAAGAGGCAGCCAGCAGGACAGAGGGATTACAGGAAGGAAATAGGCCAAAAGAGGGTTAGAGTGCAAAATAAGATGAGAAAATACTGGGGCATAAAGCAAACCAACTTCTCTGTTGTGAAACTATACCACAAACTTCCAAAGGAAAATAAGTAAAGGGAATTTCCTATTCAGTCTCATTTACACTAGAGACAGAAATTTGTGTAAATCTGCAAGTTGAATTTTTATAGATCAGACAAAACTCTCATGCAATTTTAATTGTTATAAGTAGCCACTTTGAAAATTTTTACTGTCTCCCCATTCATTATAGACTTTTTTCTGTATCTGTTTATTTTTTATTTTTTTAAATATTTTATTATATGATCATGAGATACACAATTACAAGATTTTCATGTTAGGGTTTCAGTCTTTTTTTAATGAAAGCTAAATATCTTTATAATATTGCTACCTAAAACATTTGGTTGAACATTTTTCTTGTTTCTACTGAAATATTATTTTAAACCTCATTTTTGCAAACATACACCATCTAATCACATTTTTATACCCAGAGGAAAGCTAAAAGATTGATATTTTGTACACAAAAATCATCCTGAATATTTTACAGCTTTATCTTCATTTAAATTATTTATAATGCAATATGCAGAATAAGATGTGTATGAATGAAGTTTAACTAAATATTCACAGTTTGGGAATATCTGGGTTCATTTGCTAACACTTTTCAAAAATTTAAATACAAAGCCCTGTCCTTTACAACGAAGTGACTGCAACACTAAGAGACTTCACAAGTCAACAGTATGAGGAAGAACCTTGAAGGCTCATCCGTATGTAATATTAATATATAGTAGTTATCAGGGCAGTCTAGGTGGAAAAAAACCAAACAATAGGAGTTGGAGTAGGTAGCCATATTATCTACCATCTGTGAAAATAAATATTCAAGAATGTAGTACCTAATAACTAGATAAAAGATGCTATATTATAGGGATAAAGATTGAAGTACAAATTTTCTTTCTTTTTTTTTTTTTTGCTTTTTTTAAATCACTATCATTATCTTCCTGTTCGTCATCTATTTGCTCGAGAGGGCACCAGTAATATCTCCATATGTCCTGTCTCATGCTAGTAGAGCCCAAAGGCATCTGCTTGCTCCAGGAACATAAAGAGCCTCAAACCATTATATTAGGTCATGGAAATGAACTAATATAATTGTTACTAGTATTTGACATATCAAATATGACATGGGGAGCTTGCCAGGCTTTTTTAAATAAAACTTTTCTTTTTATTATACTACCATGAGATATACAGTTGCAAAAGTGTTCATATTTGGGTGTCAGTCATACAGTATTCTAACACCCATTCCTCCACCGGTACCCATTTCCCTCCACCAATGTCCCATGATTTCCCTCTCTCCCCCAGCCTACCTCTATGGCAGGCAATTTTCACTTCTCTCTCTCTCTCTCTCTCTCTCTCTCTCTCTCTCTCTCTCTCTCTCTTCCTTCTTTTATACACTACGGCTTGCAATACATACAGTCAGAAGTTATCATGTATATCTTTTGCCTAATTTAAATGCTCAGTTCTACTCTGGTATTATCATTTACAATAATTATTAGTACACTGTTCCTTTCTCTGTATTGCCTAATCTCTGACTCCCACACATTTGCTGTAGGTTCTCCCAACTAACAAGACCTCCTGATCTATGTTTTGTCTGGCCTTGGATATTGGTATCATGCTATTTTTTTATATTCCACAGATAAATGCAGTCATTCTATATCTGTCCTTTTCCCTCTGGCTAATTTCACTCAGCATGATCTGAAGTACAAGTTCATGCTGATTGATGACCCATTGGCTTAGAAGTATGTTTACAATGGGCAGTCAAAGACAAAATATAAATTGCATAGTAAAAATAGTCTGTGATACCGTAATGATGCATACAAGTCAATATATATTTATAAGACTAATAGAACACAGTAAAAAGACTGAACTCAATGTGAACTATGAACTTTGTATAATTGTGATGGGTCTCTGTTCATCAACTGCAACAAATAATATCACTCTTACGGAAGATGGTGACAGATCATGAAGGATGATCTCTGACTGGCACTGGAATACTTAAAGGAAACTTACATCTTCCTTGTAAATTTTCTGTGAAATAAAACTTCTATAAAACATGGAACTCTTTAAAAAAATAGAAATGATTGATTGTTGGGAATTCTGTCCAACCCAACAAAGTCCAGGGTGTAGGAATCCCTTTCTGCCACAGGGGATCAGCAGTCTGCAGATGGAGAAAGATACACGAATCCAGCAAAGTTTCAAGAGGCTTTGCTTACACAGGTTCTGGCATACAAATCATCAATAGGAAAAACCCCGGAGATTGCTTTCTGGCTGGGCCCCGACCACATGTAAGCCAAGATGACTGCCACCAGTTGTTAAGGCCCAGCTGAGAAGAGAGCAGAGAGGAGGAGTGGAGAGCAAAGAGAGGCCAAAATGGCAAAAAAAGCCCCCTTCTCCTTTCTCCTAGATTATTTTATAAACAGAAGCCTGTCAAAATCTTCCAGCCCAGCCTATAGTGGACTGGGCTATCTAGAGATGAAGCCAGACAATCAACCCCTTTTGAAATGCAGATCTTCAGGTAGACCATTATGACTCAAGCTTCACAAAAGCCAGAGCTTATTCTCTGAGGTAAAATCTCCCTAGCAGAGTGGGGAGGGGCTCCATCTCTGAACCAGAAAGCAGCTAAGAATGTAATTTGTAGGAAATGGCATTAATACGTTTTACCATAAATGTATAGCTAGCAGATTCCAGACGCTGGATCCCACTAGGTTCCAAATCCATCAGAATAATTCACTTTGGAATTACTTTTAGAATCAGATGCATGTCAGTTTGCCCGAGGCGCACTGGAGTGTCTCTTTGAACTAGGAGAATTGATTTCATTATGGTTGATCCAACATGGCCATTTACTCTTGGAATAACATACATATATGGAATATGTATATTCCATGCTGGGAACCTGTGGGAACAGAGTACTGAACTGGGGCAAGCGAGATTCATGACAAAAATATTTATGCTGTATAAAAGTATGAAATCAATCCTATTCTGCCTGAGCTCCCATTGTGTCTGTTCCAGAGATTCCCTAAAAGCAGGGAATAGCTCTTCACATAAGCTAAGTTTAGCTGGAGGCTGACTCAGTAGGGTGTGTACCCAACAATTAATAATATTTTAAATCAATAACTTGTAACCAGAATTGTGTAGCTCCAAGAATGCAAGTCAAATATTTCAGCTGATATACTTTAGAACAGGATGTATTTAGAGCTGGGGCAAATGTCAAAAATGAGTACAGTGGACCTCTAATCCAATGTGAGTGGTGTCCTATAAAAGGGTGTTAGAAAAGAGATATCCATGAAGAGGAACACCTATGAATGAGTTTCTAAGATTACCTGGAAACCACAATAAAATAGAAAAGCATGGACTCTTTTTTCAAAGATCCCAAAATAATCCATCCCTACTGACACCTTTGTTTTAGATTTAGTATCTTCTTAACTGTGAGACAATGAATATCTATAATAAATTAATGGGTCATTCAGCAATGCAACTTTGGGGAACAAAAAGCAACCTTTTTTTTTTATTTTTTTTTTTATTTTTTTTAAGTATTTTATTATACCACCGTGAGATATACAAATAAAAAAGATATACAATTAAAAAGTTCATATTTGGGTTTTGGTCATACAATGTTCTAGCACCAGTCCCTCCACCAGTGCCCATCTCCCACCACCAACGTCCCCGGGTCCCTCCCGCCTTCCCCAACCCCCTCCATGGCAGGTTCTTTATTTATTTCCCTTTTCTCTCTCTTTCTCTTTTCCTTCCCTTCCAGACTATGGATTACAGAACATACATTAAGAGGTTGGCATGTGTATCCTTTTGCCTGTATTTAATGCTCAGTTCTAGGTTGGCATTAGCACCCTCGACAATTATTAGCACACTGTTCCATTTTCTGTCTTACCTAATCTCTGACTCCCACACGTTTGTGATAATTTCCACTTTTGACAAGACCTCCTGATATATGTTTCACTTGACCTTGGATATTGGTATCATAATATGTATATATATATTTATGCCATGCAAATAAATGCAGTCATTCTGTATCTGTCTCTCTCCTTCTGGCTAATTTCGCTCAACATAATCTTCTCCATGTCCATCCATTTATAGGAAAATTTTATAACTTCATTTTTCCTAACAGCTGCATAGTATTCTGTTGTGTAGATGTACCAAAGCTTCTTTATCCAGTCATCGATTTTCGGGCACTCTGGTTGCTTCCAGATTCTAGCTATTGTGAATAATGCTGCTATGAACATAAAAGTAGGGATGGTGTTTCCGCTGCGTATTTTTGGTTTCCCAGAGTAGATTCCCAGGAGTGGTATGGCTGGGTCAAATGGGAGTTCAATTTCTAGTCTTTGGAGGAAAGTCCATATTGTTTTCCAGAAAGGCTGTACCAGCCGGCATTCCCACCAACAATGGATGAGTGTCCCCTTTCCCCACATCCATGCCAGCACTTGTTGTTCTTGCTCTTTTGAATATGTGCCAGTCTCTGTGGTGTAAAGTGGTATCTCATTGTTGTTTTGATTTGCATCTCTCTGATGATTAGTGATGATGAGCATTTTTTTCATATGTTTTTTGGCCATTCGAATTTCTTCCCTTGCTGAAGTTTCTGTTCATTTCTTGTCCCCATTTTTTGATGGGGTTGTTTGTTTTCTTCTTGTAAAGTTCTACCAGTGCCTGATATATCCTGGATGTTAACCCCTTATCAGATGGGTATTGGGTGAATATTCTTTCCCATTCTGTGGACTGCTTTTGTATCTTAGTCACTGTTTCTTTTTGAGGTGCAGAAGCTTTTTAGTTTCATGTAGTCCCATATGTTTATCTTTTCTTGTAGTTGCTTTGTTAGTGATGTTTCACCTTTGAAGATGCCTTTAGCTTCAATGTCGTGGACAAATGCAACCTTTCATATAAAAATTTGGGTTTTCAGTTTCTTTGAAAAGTAACATTTGGCGACACTCTGCTGTTCAACTGGAATAGAGTAGTGGTTTTCTCCCTTCCGTAGGAACTTCTAGTTCATCAAAGACCCAGTCAGTCCATTTTAGTCATGTAAGTTGCCTGCTTGATGTCTGATACCACCTCAAAGGAAAATGGGTCAGGAAGTTTAGAGAGACCTAAAGAAACATGGTGTGCCAATGTAGCCTTGTGATCTTTTAAAGCAAACAAAATAGAAGGTATCAGCGTGAAAACAAAAAATGCAAATTAAAAAATCTAACCAAGAAGTTTTCTGATAACCCTAAGGTTCAAGAAATCCATATAAAGATTAAAGGAAAACAACTGCAGAAAAATAGCAAATATAGAAAAAAGTTCAATGCAATGCTGATGGTGATGCCAGGAAGCGCCCAGAGTCCCTCTAGTGGGATTTGTTTTTCTACTTCCTTCTTACTCCTTCCTTCCTTCCTTCCTTCCTTCCTTCCTTCCTTTCTTCCTTCCTTCCTTCCTTCCTTCCTTCCTTCCTTCCTTCCTTCCTTCCCTTCCTTCCTTCCTTCCTTCCTTCCTTCCTTCCTTCCTTCCTTCCTTCCTTCCTTCCTTCCTTCCTTCCTTCCTTCCTTCCTTCCTTTTTATTTATTTCTTTTTTGAACAAAAGCAGAGGGAAAGCTTATTTCAAATTTTGAGGGGATTGTTGGATACTGCAGAAAACTCTGAAAAGGCAATAATATCCTTCAGGAAGGGAAGATTTCAGAGAGGTATCTATGGTTAGATGGATGCTTCCCCCACTTAAGCTTCTCTTAAACACATTATACTATGAAGTCAGACAAGCAGATAAATTACAATTACAGATTCTCAAAAATGTTGGTCAAAGAACCACTACTGATAATCATTGAGTATAATATAGAAAATAGGAGAGGAAACAGAAGTCTTGAAATGGACAATACACAATATTATATTTTCCAAAGAAAGAATTATGGAAAATGTTTGAAAATGCAGACAACATGCCTAATAAAGCATCTCTATAAAGGCGTTTAATTGTGCTTTGGAAATTAAAGGGGAAGGTAGTGAGTAGGAGTTGGAATCGGTTTAAGAATAAGAAGCCAGGCAATGATAGAACTCTTGACATGCTTGCAAGCCACACTGTGCTCTTGATTCTTGCAAGAACAAACCCTAACACTTTCCTGCTGAGCAACCTTTTATATTGATTCACTCATACACTCCTTCTGAAGGAACTTGCTTCATTCTTTATGATAACTGTTTCAATGTTTCTTCTTCTTGTTTTTCATGGGCTCTAGTCATGTTGCAAGCCAAATCACTCTTTCTCCTCTTAGATTCTTTTCTTTATCACTTACTACTTTCTTTTATTTCTAATAGGTACATGTACGCACATGTACCAGAAACTTTTCTAGCCTTAAAAATATATAACCTGGGCCGGAGCGATAGCCCAGCGGGTAGGGTGTTTGCCTTGCACCGGCCGGCCTGTGCCGGCCTGGGTTCGATCCCCGGCATCCCATATGGTCCCCCCGAGCACCGCCAGGAGTAATTCCTGAGTGCAGAGCCGGGAGTAACCCCTGAGCATCGCCGGGTGTGACCCAAAAAGCAAAAAAAAAATATATATATATATATATATATATATAACCTTCCAATAACAGTAAAAGAAGTATACTAGCATTACTCTCTATTTTTCAATTGCCCAAACTGAGACACAGAGAAGTGCATTTAATTTGTTAACAGTAGGGAGCCATGGAATAGTGTTGGAACACTAGAAGACTGACTGTAGAATCCGTTATTTCCTTGCTGCTTAGTTCTGCTGTTGTCATCTAGCATAGTTTGTATTTAACTTATCTATTGAGCACATGGTCATTTTTACTCTATCCTCAAATATGTATAAGGTATACCAGAGCAATTTTGCTTTTCCTGCTTTACCATACCTGTAGAATAAAATATGGACACGTGGTACATACTCATAATATGCCTTGTTAAATGAAAACAATGTAAAGACAAGAGGTGAAAACTCAAGAGTCACCCCTTATGGGTAGTTATCTTCTTTTGTTTAAAAAAAACTGGAGGAGCCTGAGTAATAGTACAGCAGGTATGGCACTTCCCTTGTATGCAGCTGACCCAAGTTCAATCCCCAGCATCCCATAAAGTTCTCCAAATCCACCAGGTATGATCTCTGAGTGCAGATTCAGAAGTATGCCTTGATCATCACCAGATATGGCTTCAAACAACAAAAAAGTAAAGATTTAATCTAATTTATCTTGGAATCCTCATTACCTGACAGAATACCTGTTTGTATAGTCAGAGGGAAGGGAAGAGTTGGAAAAAGCTGAAAATGCGAAGTTTAAGCAATTTCAGAGCTTTTAATTCCATAGCTCTGAATTTCATAGCTCTGAAAGATTTGGTAGGGAAAAGTCAATAGCAGGAATGTTATGTAAAAAATGCATAAACAAGGGACTGGAACGATACTACAAAATGTCTAGCCCGACACCCAATAGGATCCTCAGTGATTCCTGAGTCAGGGGAATAACAGATGTAGCTCAAAATATGACTGGGCCAAATAAAAAATAAAAGGGGGTGACATAAAAAATAAGAGGATCGCACTTTTAATAAGGATATCATGATAAATGCTTCCTGAAAGGGATGGGCAACATAGACAGGCAAAATACTTTTCCGGAAATTTCTGTCTCTTTACTTAAATATTTTGCTCCATGAATACAATACACTCATTCAGTCCACAAAGTTGGAATTACTAAAGTAAATGAAAGTAAGAAAGATGTTAGTATCAAAACAGGATTACACACTAATATAACCTACCTAATGTTGTTAGTGTTTGAAAGAAATATTCAGAATCCTAATCTATTGGGGAATATTAACATAATGTGGCTTTGAAAATTTTAAGAAGACCTCATAATTAATTTAATCACCATTTTGCATAGCATTCCCACGTGTAATCTGCATTTTTGCTTTAAAACTTACAATATAGCTGTCATTCTGATCTAATGATATGCTTTCCTTCTTAGGAAGAGAGAAAATTTTCAAATGTTGAGACAACACTGAAATGAAGAATGAGCCATGTGTCTGTTGCTGCAATTTCACCATGGTAGACTAATTGCAGAGGCCTGTGGGTATGGATTGATGTTGCTGAGTAGTCAGCCTTTACTGCCATTGCTTTCAGGGTAATTTGCATAGCATGGCTCATAGTGTTTTATGATTTTTCTTTTAAAAATAATCCTACTTGTTAGTCACTAAATCTATTTAACTCTTCCAGTGCTGACTAGCATGTGGGGCCTGACTGTAGAGCAAGTGCTCATATCCCTTACTTGGTGTCAAGAGAGTTTGAAACAGGATTCTCAGCTGGTGTCTCAGTTTTGCCCTTCTTTGGGAAGACTACCTTTGAAGGTTGAAAGAAGTAGACCTAGAAACAGATGTTGGAGAGATTGACTGGCAAGTGCTCATGGGATGAACACTTGAAGATGAGAAGAAAGCTGGACTAAACAATGGGAGAGTGGGAGCTACAATGCAATCTTCATGGAAACCCAAATCTACTCAGTGGAATTCTGAAGATGAGTTGGCACCTCAATGTTCACCCAAGTTGTAACCAAATTGTGTGTGTGTGTGTGTGTGTGTGTGTGTGTGTGAATTCAATCACAGTGAGAATCACAGTTTCAGAGTTGTTTATGATTGGGGTTCAGTCATATAATGTACCAACACCTGCCTCTTCACCAATGCACATTTCCCACCACTAATGTCCTCAGTTTCCCTTATGCTCCTCCTCCCGCCTATGGAAGGACACTTTTCTTTTTCTGTCTCTGTCTCTCTTTCTCTTGCTCTTTCGCTCTCTCTTACTGTTTCTTTTTTTCTTTTGGGAATTATGGTTTTCAATACAGATACTGAAAAGTTATCATATATATGTATACACACACATACACACACACACACACACACACACACACACACACATATATATATATATATATATATATATATATATATATGTATATATCTCCCTTTACCCACTTTCAACATTCTTGTCCAGAGTGATCTTTTCTAACTATAATTGTCATATTGCCCCTTCACTATCCTGACTGCCTTTGGACCCTCACAAGCTACTGTATTTTTAATTACCTTTTACCGATGAGTCAGTATCTGTGGATGGCTCAGGAAGCATCATTTTATGTGATATATCAGCTGAAGCAATCCCTAAAGATGGCTGATGGCTGAAGATTGTGTACCAAGAACATCTAGCAACAGGGGAAATATATCCCTCATCCTTAGACTGAGATAGACCTGAATGGTTCATTACATTGTCCATTATAATCCTACTTGACCTAAAAAGGCCAATGTGATACTGCTTAAGCACTCCACCTTGCTCACTTTAGTGAGGTCTTTCTATACCATATTCATTTACAATCCACTACTTTATTACTTGTTATTTAACATAATACAAATTGTCAAAATAATTATCTAACTATAAATAACTTAAAGAGAAATGGAAATTTCAATGACTTTTTCTCATACTTTAGTATCATAAGTTATATATAATTTTATTTCCCAGTTTTAATTCTACTTGGACATTGAAGCTTAGTTTTTACAGAATCATTTTGAATTAGAGGCAGTGTTTCTCAAGGCACTTACTAAGGATCCAGTTTTCCTGATTATAATGCATATTTCCTCAGACTTGAATTAAAGTACAATTTTATAATGTGAGACATAGTTTCTTCTATAACTTTAGAGTTTGTTTTAAGTCAATAAAATTACTCTAAGACTGTTTGTAAGAAAATAATGGAAGAACAGTTCTTGAAATAACATGAGAGACACAGACACCATATCTAAACCTGCTGTGGTGCATAAGAGGAATTTGTTCATTTCATGAAATCTTTGCATTTGAGTCAAGGGGAAACATCTAAAGCTCGCACAGCCAAAGGCTTAGAACATGGCTCAGATTTAAACACAAACAAAGGGTAATCTGGCCTGGCACAGTCTGGCCACTGCAGCAGTGTATCTGAAGGTTATGTTTTATGTTTATTAGCTCTATCCAGATGGTGTTTTATGTCCTTAATAACTTTGTCCCTGACTAAGCCATGAACCTAGCATTTGACAAGCACAGTAGGAAATGTCTATCAGCAGAAAATTCATTTTATAATCAGAAACATCACTTAAACCATTCAGAAAACATTTTGAAAAAATGTGATTACTTTGATATGACAAAGCCTACACTTATTTGTTAACAAATGCAGCTTTTGCAAAACAGCATAAATTCAATGAGTACCTCTAATTCCTTTAAAAGGCTAATATTTATGTTAATAATTTATATAAGTAATAACTACCAATGTAAGTGATTAAACTTCTTTGATGCACATTTATTTACCTATATATGTCCATAAATATTAGTGTATAGTACACACTAATATTCCAACTTTACAAACAGAGACTAAAAAGCAAAAGGTTTGAGGTCATCTAGAAAATTTCCTGTAATTCTGACTTTCCCTGGATCTCTATTCAGCATACTATATTTTGGTTAGTCTTTACACAGAATTCATGCTTCTTTTGGGAAAGACCTAAGTGGACATTGGTGCCACACCTTTGTTTCAGGTCTAAACATATGATAATGCCAGTACCTAGTCCCTTTCTCCTAAATTATTTCTTATGTCAAAATACTGGAGACAAAGAGAGAGGACTAGTATTAAGAAACACTTTTTTTTTGCCTTTTGGTTATACCTGGCAATGCTCAGTGGATACTCCTGGTTCTGCATTCAGTAATTACTGAATTACTGGTGGTGATTGGCGGACCATATAGGATGCTGAGGATAGACCCCAATTTGGCCTATGGAAGACAAAACTCCTACCCACTAGGCTATGGCTTCAGTCCCTCATTATGTTTCTTCTTATCTGTGCCACTTTCAGTAAATCACTTGAGACACTTAACATACATTTGCAAATTTTATTGAAAAAGTTCATTGAATTTCTCCTTTAACTTTTGTGTTTGTCTCCTTAATAAAAGGCATATTTTTAAATAAATTTATATTTTATGTATTTCTTTGTGGAGAAACAGACCTGGAATTCCATTTTCCATTTTGATAAATTTATATAATAAAAGTAGCATATATATATATACATATATATATATATATATTTTTTTTTTTTTTTTTTGGGTCACACCCGGCAATGCAGGGGCTTCTCCTGGCTCTGCACTCAGTAATTACTCCTGGCAGTGCTCGGGGAGCATATGGGATGCTGGGGATTGAACCCGAGCCGGCATGGGTCGGCAGCTTGCAAGGCAAACGCCCTACCTGCTGGGCTATCGCCCCGGCCCCAGCAAATATGTTTTAAATGTTTCTCTTCTTTGATTCCCTTCTTTAATCTTTCTTTTTTTTTTGATTCTATAAACATTCACTAAAATGTTCACAATTTATTGAGAATCATATCAGTTCTATTAATTTAAGAAAATGGTCAATGTTTAAAGTTTCCTTAAATCATAAATCTAAATTATTTTCAAATTATAAACAATTTGTGGTGCTCCATGTACTAAAACACACTTATATTCTCATTTCTTTTCCTCAGCCTTGGGAAACATATTTTTTTTATTTATTTTTTATTTTTTATTATACCACTGTGAGACATACAATTACAAAGGTGTTTATAATTTTTTCTCTTATTGATGTGATGTATTATGTTGATTGATTTGCGAATGTTGAACCATCATTGCATTCCCGGGATGAATCCTACTTGGTCATGATTTATGATCTTTTGATGAGTCTTTGGATTCTGTTTGCTAGTATTTTGTTGAAGATCTTAGCATCTGTGTTCATCAAGGAGATTGATCTGTAATTTTCCTTTTTTGTATTGTCTCTCCCTGCTTTGGGTCACGATCACGATCACGATCTTCCCGTTAATCATCTATTTGCTAGAGCGGGCACCAGTAATATCTCAATATGTCCTGTCACATGCTGTAGAGCCAAGGGCATCGGCTTGGTACAGGAACATAAAGAGCCTCAAATCATTATATTAAGTCATGAGAATGATCTAATATAATTGTTACTGGCATTTGGCATATCAAATACAACACGAGCAGCTTGCTAGGCTTGCCGTGCGGGAGGCATACTCTATAAACACCTCCAAATAAAGCCTTTATTGATGAACCGCTGCCGCTATGCCGCGCGAGCCGGGCTGTGATGGGCTGGTCGGCTGGGTGGAGTTCTGATGAGAGGGAAGTCCAATGTGGAAAATGGCGGCGCCCATGGAGTAGAGTGGGGGGTCGTCTGGCTTGTTGTGAGGTTCTGCCGGGTGGTGGGCCAAGGCTGGAACCCACCATGCCTCCCGACTGCCTCATGAATGGCTGGGCACAGGGAGAGCAAGGAACCGCTCTGCCCCATGTCTGAGCGCCTCTGGACCAGCATACCTGGGCCGGATTGAGGAAGAAACTGCTCCAGGGTGGGTGTCGATGATCCGGGCTGTGATGGGCTGGTCGGCTGGGTGGAGTTCTGATGAGAGGGAAGTCCAATGTGGAAAATGGCGGCGCCCATGGAGTGGGTGGGGGGTCGCCTGGCTTGTTGTGAGGTTCTGCCGGGGTGGTGGGCCAAGGCTGGAACCCACCATGCCTCCCGACTGCCTCATGAATGGCTGGGCACAGGGAGAGCAAGGAACCGCTCTGCCCCATGTCTGAGCGTCTCTGGACCAGCATACCTGGGCCGGATTGAGGAAGAAACTGCTCCAGGGTGGGTGTCGATGATCCGGGCTGTGATGGGCTGGTCGGCTGGGTGGAGTTCTGATGAGAGGGAAGTCCAATGTGGAAAATGGCGGCGCCCATGGAGTGGGTGGGGGTCGTCTGGCTTGTTGTGAGGTTCTGCCGGGGTGGTGGGCCAAGGCTGGAACCCACCATGCCTCCCGACTGCCTCATGAACGGCTGGGCACAGGGAGAGCAAGGAACCGCTCTGCCCCATGTCTGAGCGTCTCTGGACCAGCATACCTGGGCCGGATTGAGGAAGAAACTGCTCCAGGGTGGGTGTCGATGATCCGGGCTGTGATGGGCTGGTCGGCTGGGTGGAGTTCTGATGAGAGGGAAGTCCAATGTGGAAAATGGCGGCGCCCATGGAGTGGGTGGGGGTCGTCTGGCTTGTTGTGAGGTTCTGCCGGGGTGGTGGGCCAAGGCTGGAACCCACCATGCCTCCCGACTGCCTCATGAACGGCTGGGCACAGGGAGAGCAAGGAACCGCTCTGCCCCATGTCTGAGCCGCCTCTGGACCAGCATACCTGGGCCGGATTGAGGAAGAAACTGCTCCAGGGTGGGTGTCGATGATCCGGGCTGTGATGGGCTGGTCGGCTGGGTGGGGTTCTGGGCCGGATTGAGGAAGAAACTGCTCCAGGGGTGGGTGTCGATGATCCGGGCTGTGATGGGCTGGTCGGCTGGGTGGAGTTCTGGGCGGATTGAGGAAGAAACTGCTCCAGGGTGGGTGTCGATGATCCGGGCTGTGATGGGCTGGTCGGCTGGGTGGAGTTCTGGGCCGGATTGAGGAAGAAACTGCTCCCAGGGTGGGTGTCGATGATCCGGGCTGGAGCAGTTTCTTCCTCAATCCGCCCAGAACTCCACCCAGCCGACCAGCCCATCACAGCCCGGATCATCGACACCCACCCTGGAGCAGTTTCTTCCTCAACCGCCCAGAACTCCACCCAGCCGACCAGCCCATCACAGCCCGGATCATCGACACCCACCCTGGAGCAGTTTCTTCCTCAATCCGCCCAGAACTCCACCCAGCCGACCAGCCCATCACAGCCCGGATCATCGACACCCACCCTGGAGCAGTTTCTTCCTCAATCCGCCCAGAACTCCACCCAGCCGACCAGCCCTGCTTTGGGTATCAGGGTGATATGCGCCTCGTAAAAGCTGTTTGGGAGTGTTTCTGTTTCTTCTATTTCCTGGAAGAGCTTGAACAGGACTGGCAGTAGGTCCTCCTTAAAGGTTTGGTAGAATTCGCCAGTGAACCCATCTGGACCTGGGCTTTTGTGTTTGGGCAGACTTTTAATTACTGTTTCAATTTCCCCGATGGTGATAGGCTTATTTAGGTATTGGAGATCTTCTTGTTTAAATCGTGGGAGGTTATCGGACTTCAGGAATTTATCCATTTCTTCTAGGTTCTCATGTTTCGTGGCATACAGGTTCTCAAAATAACCTCTGATGATCTTTTGGATTTCTGTTTTTTCTGTTGTGATGTCACCATTTTCATTTCTGATTCTGTTTATTTGGGTTCTCTTTTTCCCTGTCCTTACAAGTCTTGCCAGTGGCTTGTCGATCTTGTTTAATTTTTCAAAAAACCAGCTCTTGGTTTCATTAATCTTTTGGATTGTTTTTTGGTTTCCAGCTCGTTGATTTCCTCCTTAAGTTTCACTATTTCCTTCCTTCTGCCTGGGTTGGGCTTCCCTTGTTGGTCTTTTTCTAATATTTTCAGCTGTGAGGTCAGGTTATTTATATGGGCCCTTTCATCTTTCCTGATGAATGCTTGCAGAGCTATGAACTTTCCTCTTAACGCAGCTTTTGCTGTGTCCCACAAGTTCTGATAGTTGGTATCTTCATTGTCATTTGTTTCTAAGTATCTTTGGATTTTCCGTTTGATTTCTTCTGTGACCCATTTGTTGTTCAGCAGTGAGCTGTTTAGTTTCCAGGTGTTTGGTTTAGCTCCCTGCTTCTGTGTATGGTTCACTACTATTTTGAGTGCATCGTGATCTGAAAAAAATAGTCGACACAATTTCAATCTTTTTTATTTTGTTGAGGTATGCTTTGTGGCTCAGTATATATGGTCTATCTTGGAGTATGTTCCATGTGCACTGGAAAAAAATGTGTATTCAGCTTTTTGGGGATGTAAAGCCCTGTATATATCAACCAGCTCTCTTTCTTCCATTTCTTCCTTCAGGTCCAGTATTTCCCTGGTAAGTTTCAGTCTCGTCGATCTGTCCCAGGTCGATAAGGCAGTGTTGAAGTCTCCGACTATTATTGTGATACTGTTAATGTCTTCTTTGAGGTCTATTAATAATCGTTTTAAGTATTTTGCTGGCCCCTCGCTTGGCGCATATATGTTCAGCAGTGTGATTTCTTCCTGGTATACATACCCCTTAATTATTAAGAAATGGCCTTCATTGTCCCTTTTGACCTTTTTCAGCCTGAAATCTATATTGTCAGATACGAGTATGGCCACAGCCACATTTTTGGAGGGGTTGTTTGCATGGAGAATGGTCTTCCAGCCTTTGACTTTGAGTCTGTGTTTGCTCTGGTTATTCAGATGTGTTTCTTGTAGGCAGCAGAATGTTGGATTCAGTTTTTTAATCCATTTTGCCACCCTGTGTCTCTTAATTGGTGCATTTAGACCATTGACGTTGAGAGAGATTATTGTCATTGGATTTTGTGCCATCTTTCTGTTTAACCTTGTTGTGGTTTTGGGTTTCTTATTTTACAATAGACCCTTCAATCCTTCTTTTAGAGTTGGTTTTGAGTCTATGAATTTCCTGAGTTGTTGTTTATCCATGAAGTTGTGTATCTTTCCTTTGCATCTGAAAGTAAGTCTAGCTGGGTAAAGAATTCTTGGTGAGGCCCCACCCAAATAGCTAAAGCAAGATTAGTCACATCACCTTCCCCAACCTCAAACTGTACTACAAAGCAGTAGTGACAAAAAAGCATGATATTGAGTAAAAACAGACCTGTGGACCTATGGCATAGGACTGAAAAATCCTGACACACATCCTTAAATACATGATCATGTAATCTTTGAATAAAGAACAAAAGGTATAAAATGGAGCAAGGAAAGTCTCTTCAACAAATGCTGCTGGGAAAACTGGGCAGCTACGTGAAAAAAAAATTGAATTTTGAATTTGGACCTCTGTCTAACACCTTGCACAAAAGTCAGATCAAAATGTATCAAAGATCTCAATATCAGAACTGAATCCATAAAGTATGTGAAGAAAATATATGAAAAATCCTCCATGACATCGAAGCTAAAGACATCTTCAAAAATAAAACACCACTAACAAAGCAATTGGAAGCAAAGGTAAATATATGGGACTACATAAAAATGAAAATCTTTCACCTCAAAAGAAAAGGTGACCAAGATACACAAACAATCCACAGAGTGGGAAAGAATGCCCAATACCTATCTGAAGGGGTTAATATCCAGGATATATTAGGCTCTGGTAGAACTTTACAAGAAGAAAATAGCCAACCCCATCAGAAAATGGGAAGAAGAAATGAACAAAAACTTCAACAAAGAAGAATTTCGAATAGCCAAAAGGCATATGAAAAAATGTTCATCATCACTAATCATTAGAGAGATGCAAATCAAAACAACAATGAGATATCATCTCACACCACAGAGACTGGCACACATCCAAAAAAGCAAAGGAACAGTGCTGGTGCGCATGTGTTGAGAAAGGGACTCTCATCCATTGTTTGTGGGAATGTCGACTGGTATAGCCTTTTTGGAAAACAATATGGACAAACTTTCAAGACTAGAAGTTGAGCTCCCATTTGACCCAGTCATACCATTCCTGGGAATATACCCTGGGAAGTCAAAAAACACAGAGGATGCACCATCTGCACTTTTATTTTCATAGCAGCACTATTCACAATAGACAGATTCTGTAAACAACTAGAGTGCTCAAGAACTGATGACTGGATAAAGAAACTTTGGTATATATACACAATGGATTACTACGCAGCTGTTAGGAAAAATGAAGTTATGAAATTAGCCTATACATGGATGGACATGGAGAGGATCATGTTGAATGAAATTAGCCAGAAAGAAAAAAGACAGATATAGAATGACTGCACTTATTTGCATGGTATAAATATATCTATGTATGTATGTATGTATATATATATATGTATATATATATATATATTCCCATGACCTAATATAATGGTTTGAGGCTCTTTATGTTCTTGGAACAAGCAGATGCCCTTGGGATCTACTAGCATGAGACAGGACATATGGAGATATTACTAGTGCCCGCTCGAGCAAATAGATGATGAACGGGAAGATAGTGATAAGATATAGATATAGATATAGATATAGATATAGATATAGATATAGATATAGATATAGATATAGATATAGATATAGATGATATAGATATAGATATAGGTATAGATATAGGTATAGATATAGATATAGATGATATAGATATAGAGATAGAGATAGAGAAATAGATATAGATATAGATATAGATATAGATATAGATATAGATATAGATATAGATATAGATATAGATATAGATATAGATATAGATATAGATATAGTATGATACCAATGTCCAAGGTCAGGTAAAGCATGAATTAGGAGTTTTTTCCAATAGGTGGAATATACTGCAAACATGTAGGAGTCAGAGGTTAGGTGAGACAGAGTAGGGAACATTGTGCTAATAATCATTGAAAATGATAATACCAGCCTAGAACTGGGCATTGAATATAGGCAAAGGGATACACATGATAACCTCTAAATGTATGTATTGCAATCCACAACATGTAAGAGAAGGAAGAGAGAGAGAGGGAGAGAGAAAGAGAAAGAAAAAGAGAGAAAAGAGATAAAGAACCTGCCATAGAATCAGGCTAGGGGAAGGGGGAGGGAATTGGGGACATTGGTGGTGGGAAATGGGCTCTGGTGGAGGGATGGGTGCTGGAATACTGTATGACTGAAACCTAAACATGAATATCTTTGTAAGTGTGTATCTCATGGTGGTATAATAAAATATTAAAAATAATAATAAAATTTAAAAATTTTTAAAAAGAGTAAGAAAAAAATTATGAAATCAATCAAATTCTGCCCAAGCTCCCATTGAGTCTGCTCCATTGATTCCCTTAAGGCAGGGAGCAGCTCTTCACATAAGGTAAGTGTAGCAGGAGCCTAGACTTCAGTAGGGCGTGTCACCCAACACTATATTACCATATTTTCTCAAAATATTATCTAACCTAATTAAATATTCTGATACAATACATGTGAGTTAAACTTTAAAATAAGCATTATTTGAATAGATTTATTATTCATATTATTCCATCATTTTTCGTATTTCAGTAAATTTTGCCTAGATCCTAAAACACAAGCTTGGAAGTCATATTAAAGGGCAAAACATCCTTCTTTAATCAGAGAAAGAACTGAGTCCAGAATATGTAAGTAGTTATCAATAGCCAGGATGCTTTTGAAAGAATTAACGTTTAAGTAAGCATAGTAGAAACTAACTTATCTAAGAGGTTAAAAGCATATCAATAGAGTAAGTTTTAAAATATCTTTCACTAGAGATTTTTGGGAAGTAATAGGAATGTGTCTTCCTTGTAAAGTTTATGTAATTTTTATTATAAATTATCATTATAATTTTTAGTGTAGAATATTATTCCTTCCTGTTAAGGCTTAAAAATAACTGTATCGGAGGCAGGGATTGTGGCTTCCCCTTCATTCAGGTCCCAAGGCGCCTGGCTCAAAGGGACCTCCTGTGGATTCCTTAGCATTAACGTTACTTGGGAGCCAGAGGATGAGCATGGCAGCAGATGCTGGGACCTAGCTGGGTCCCCCAGAGTGCTCCGTGATGCCCTACTTCCCGTGGTCCTAACACTCAGTCCTGAAGCCTGTAGCTCTTCAGCTTTGATGCCAGTCCTCAGACTCATGCAACAGGTCTAATATCTCTGGTACTGGCACATGGCCTAGGCATCAGGAGCAGCTTCTCCTCCCTGGTGCTGGCCATCTGGCTCAGGCACCAGGGGCCCCATGGCATAGATGCTGGCCAGGTACCAGAGGCCGCTGCTCTCTTAGTCCAGAAACATTCCCCAATGCTCTCCTGGGGCCCCTATTTATAGTCTTGGCCAGGTTCAGAACCCTGGCCTCAACCGTCTAAATAGACCTTGGGAGGTACTGTGCCTTTAAGATCCCACACCTTCCCATCATGGTCCTTGGAGCCTCTTGCATGATTTATCATTGAATGTTCCTTTAGGAACTTGTGGATAAGATCTACTTAATAGAAGTTGCAAAACCAAACAATCTTAAATAATTGGTGGAATGCTATGTAAAATAAGTAACAATTTTCTACATTTTAGTTAACATTGGATCTTCCTCTGAGATGGTAGAAGAATAGGACATCTGATCCTGTTTTACTAAAAACCAGGATTCCAGCAACCTAAAGATCAAATTTGACTTCACTTACAAATTATGGCCTGATGGTAATGGTACCTATATGTAGTAAGATGGGGTGCACATTAAAGGTGATTCATCAGTCTTCTGCTCAAAATATAGCAAAAAAAGGGTGGGGGCAGAGAGAAGGAGAGAGAGAGAGAGAGAGGAGAAAGACAGAGAGGGGAGAGAGAGAGAGAGAGAGAGAGAGAGAGAGAGAGAGAGAGAGAGAGAGAGAGAGAGAGAACGATTTATGCACACTGCTGCTTTTCCTTTTGGGGGAAAAAACCCTTTTTTTTTAACTAATAAAAGCTCTGCTCAGTTTGTGGTTCTGGCAATTTTCGGATTTCAGTGCTATAATTTATTGAAAGATAATTCATAAAATTATGAAGGACAAGAGTCTGGACCATAGTACAGCAGGTAAAGCACTTGCCTTGCACTGGGCCACTGTAGTTCAATCCCTGGCATGTAATATGGTCGTATAAACCTGCCAGAAGTAATCCCCTGTGTCCAGAGCCAAGAATAAGACCTGAGCACAGCTGGGGGAGGTCCCAAAACAAAAGGAATATAAGTCCTCAAGGACAAGAAAAAATCGAAAAAATAAAGTTCATGAAGGGCCAGAGAGATAGTAGAGTGGGTAAGGATCTTACCTTGAACGATGGCTGACTCTGTTTCTTCCGTGGAATCTCATATAGTCCCCTGAGCACTGCCGGGAAGAGATTTCTGAGTACAGCACCAGGAATAAACGCTAAGCATCTCCAGGTGTGGCCTTAAACCCTAAATTAATTGATTAATTAATTAATTAAAAGAACACTAATTGCAGAACCACAACTGGTTAAGAACTGAGGTAATTAGTAGCAAGCATTACATTCATTATTAATGTTTAAGCTAATAGCAAATATAAAGGCAAGCATAGCTATTAAGTTTGTTATTATTAATTAATAGCAAATATACATTAGGCATCACTAAGATAAGAGAGCAAGTTGGATTTCCGTCACCGTTTATGATTCGTTGAATCGTACCACATGTGATCTCTGAGCACAGAACAAGTAAGCCCTGAGCACAAAAACACAAAACAGTAGTGTTTTCTACTTTTCCAGGAAACACAGATGACATACGAGCCTATTAAAATGTCTTTGCATCAAGTACCTACTCTCATCCAATTCGTAATTTACTTTGTCATTAGGCAGAGTTTTGATAACAAATAAAATGGTGGAAAAACAAAATAATGTAAGCTATGTCCAAAATAGCTACACAAATGTTTGTTAGCAGCATGGGGGGGGTCTGGAAATCTCTTGGGAGATAGTAAATTGAGTGCAGACAAAAGGTCTTTTCCACCTTGAATTTCTTTTTCTTGACGAAAGTAGAAAGGTATCCCTCTCTGACATTAAATCATCATTAGTCTACTATCTAGAAGATGGTGAAACCATGATCCGTATTGGACTCAGTTTAGATTCTTTGCTGTTTTCTGTAAGACAGTTTTGAAAATGCATATTTTGTAGATGATTATCTTATAAGTAAAAGCAAAAAAAAAGATATACTCTTTTCCCCCAGAGAAATTTCTCTAAATCCGGTCAAGAGAAATGTAAATGGATAAAAGAATACAGTACCATAATAACAGATTTGAAATTAAATAGCTAACTTGAACCATTTCATACAACAGCCTAACTATAAAGAAAGTGGTGACAGGTCAATAAACTATTGTAAATGCATTTAAGGTAGTGGGAAAGTGTGCTCACTCACATGTAACTATTAAAAAAGGAGAGACATAATGAGCCATCTGTATTCAGAAAAATGCAAGTCATTCTTATGGTCCTTATAGATGCAGCTTTACTGAACTTTGAAAATACACAAGTGCAATGAAAAATGAAGTAGCTCTTTGCTTCTTTCCTTAATATAACTTTTTGTGGGATGGATAGATGAAAGAATAAACACTTTTAGTATCTTCATAAAATAAAACTCATTCATTTGTATTTATAATTTTAGATATGTAATTATTTGTAAGGGTTTTTTCTTATTAAGAAATTCTGTTAGACACTTACTTTTTTTTGGCTATTTGGGTCAGACCATTGATAATCAGAGGATACTTCTGGCTCTGCTCTCAGGAATTACTTCTGGCAGTGCTTGGGGACTATATAGGATGCAGGGGGATCAAACCCAGGTCTCTAATGTACAAGACAAATGACCTACGAGCTCTACTATTGCTCCAGCCCTTAACACTTTTAATCTTAGAATATTTTAAGTAGACTAAATTTACTGTGTATTGTACATGGCTATAAATGTACTTTCTTTTTTTTTTTTTAAGAAGACACAGCTATTTAGACTAAATCATCTTTCACAATAATTACAACTTATTTAAGGTTGCTATACAAGAAAGTTGTAACAGTACTTAGAGACTTTTATTTACAATTACACAAATGTGCAGGAAAAATTTTCTTAAAAATATTAGATATACTCATACTAGAACACAGCATAAAACTACCTGGCATATATTCAATAGTCACTGATAGAAACATTTCTATATATAGACTGAACATCTTGAGACTAATTATTTAAATTATTTAAATGGAAATTCCCTTGTATTAATATATTAAGTTTTTTTTTCTTTTTTGAGTCACACCCAGCAATGCTCAGGGGTTACTCCTGACTCTTCGCTCTGGAATTACTCCTGGCAGTGCTCAGGGGACCATATGGGATGCCTGGGATAGAACCCTAGTCAGCCACGTGCAAGGCAAACAGTTTATATTATTCAGCCCCTAATATATTAAGTTTTTTAACACTAATAAAATGATTGTGATTCTAGGAAAGAAATTGTAAACATTAAATCAACAGATTTGAGAGTTAGATATAAAGTCATTATTTCACAATCATACTGCAATAGTTTATATGTATATAATACTTGTAAAATATAATGCAAATATTGCACATAAACATATGTATGAAATGCACAGTATATTGTAGGTCATAAATATACTGTATAGTATTTATTGTATGCAATAGTATTTATTGTATGCAATAAATAGTATTGCATACAATAGTATTTAATGTTTAGCAGCTCATGTAATTAATTATATTTTAGTATCTAATTAACATTATATAATAAGTTTACACTTGAACTATTTAGAAAGTGTGTTAACACTAAACCATGACAGCAGCAGTTAATTATATGTGAAGTTGTGTAGTGCTTAATTCTCAAGTGGAAAATAGTGTTTAAATGGCATCTCTCATTAGAGGAGAAGGAAATGTACACCAACTGATTTTAGGACTCCTTAGCATTTTGGAGTGCCAGGAGTTCTTGGCTTCATGCTAAATGTCTATGATGATAGAAAGGCAGATAACTTCGAATGATATTCACCCTGCTTCATGCAAAGACTAAGTATCCTAGAATTACTGAAATTTCAGCAATTTTTATCAAAATTTTCTATGAATTAGAAAGCTATAAAAATCAAAGCCAGCTTTTATCCTTATATATAAGGGAACTCTCCACTTTCAGAAATAATAGAGTTCATGTGCCAGAATTACTGCTAGTCAAAGTGCTGGCCATCTAATACTAAAATTGAATTTTGACTGTATTTGATATTGCAGTTTCCTGGGAATGCAGTGTTTCCATGTCTGATCTCTACCAGGAAACACCCACCACATAAGGAGATGCCAGCACGAATGAGCTGAAGGATTTCATTTACTCAAGCCTGTGTGTTCTGTGTCAGAGTCTATGACATGGCCTGTAAAATGTACACTTTTATAAGTTGATCCAATACAATGTATTCAAAAGACGGTGAGATAAAGTAATCAGAAAGTTCATCTGCATCTCAGCCCCACAAAGCTTGTGATGTGGCTTGTCACAGAGTTTCTTTTTAGCTTATGTGATTGCTCGCTCCACATGCTGCCATTTACAGTGCACGGTATACAGTAAATCTATTTTTTGTCAGGATGGGCTGGGTTTTCACAGCTCCACACATGACATCTAGTCACTCTTCTTGGCTCTTAATGCTTAACATGGTGTAGTCTTGATTTTGGCTGATTGCCTCCAATATGTTCAATTTTGGATGATTTTTAGTGTAGGTTTGTGAAATGATGCCCTAGAAATGTGAAAAATATATAGGTTTCCTTAAAGGGCTTTCAGGAACCAGTCTGCTCTGTGGGCATCATTTTGAAATATTTCTCAAGCCTTTATGATATGCACACAGTGGGCATTGGAGAACATTCAGAAATCAGATAAAAGGAGACTAGTGACTGTCTTTGGAGTGGAATTAGGAATTGAACTAGATAGATGCTTGCTTACTTTTTACTATGCAACATTCTCATTTTAATTGCTTTGATCTTTTTTTTTTTTGTTTGTTTTTGTTTTTTGATTTTTTGGGTCACACCCGGCAATGCTCAGAGGTTACTCCTGGCTACTTTGATCTTTTTAAACCTGATTGGTGTCTCACCTTTACCACTGAAATTGAGTTAAGGTCATATTTCCAATACTGCAGTAAAAGTGTAAACTGTGTTCTATCTGACAAACAATTTCATAGAACTCTTTGGTTATGGCAAACTAATCTGATAACTCAACGTTACATTTTTTCCTCACTTTTTTGGTGTTTTTTTTTTTTTGTTTCTTTGTTTTGATTTTGTTTATGGGCCATACCCAGTAAAGCTCGGGGGGTTGCTCCTGGCTCTGTGTTCAAAAATCAATTCTAGTGGTGTTCAGGACCATAAAGAATGCCTGGGATCAAACTCAGGTCTGCAGCATACAAGGCAAGTAATCTACCTGCTGTGCTATCTCTCTGTTCTAATTTATCAGCTCTAATTTACCAGCTCTAATTTACCATCTGATTATTAAAATTTTAGGCAATTTGTACATGAACATTGTAACTTAAAGATATTCTCACCTTCCATCTCGGTGTCAGTTTTAAACTGTGTAACTTTTGTTAAAATTTCCCAAGAAGTGCTCCAAGAAGCACTCCTTATTGAATGGATTATAAAACTATTTGACTGAACTTACATCAATTGCTTATGACTCAGCTATATCATGCTACATTTCACTAAAGCAACCAATAGTTAATTAAATATGATATGCATATGGGAGTCCCATTTGGTTTACAGAAAAGCTGACTTTTTTCCAAAAATATTTGAAATATTTTGAATATTTCATCATTTTGAGTGATGTCACAAAAACTATTTGAAAGAAAACAGCACAGGAATGGTAGAAATTCAGCAGACAATCCTGGATCACCTCATTTCTCTCTCTCTCTCTCTCTCTCTCTCTCTTTCTCTCTCTCTATATATATATATTTCTCCATAAATATATATATATTTAATATAATTTGAAAATTTGGGGGAATTGTCATATAAAAGTTCAATTTTATTTTGTTTTTCTGAATCTGATAGCATCAAAAAATAATAATGATATGCAAATATTAATAATAAGAGGACACTGATGCAACTATGAAGCAAAGACTATGTAAGTTATGCTCTCCAAGCTGAATATGTTCAATTGGTCTGAAAAATTAAACTTCTAATGAAAAAATATATGACAAACCATATTACAATTTTGGGACAGTTGAAAAATTGGAAATGGGAAGAATGGAAAGAGAAATGGCAAGAACCCAAGTTTGAAGTTTTACCCATAACTCTCTAGAGGCTATGCATTGATCTATCATCAGAATGATAGGGATCTAGATTAGATAATATTTACAGCTCCTTTTTACATTCTATTTTCTATAAGAAAATTTTGCGTTTGAGGTCTCTTTTGACACACATGCACTTAGTGCATGTGAATTGCACTCTAGAATAACTTCTAGAATTCTCCTTGCTAACTCAAGCAACAAGAAATAACAAAAGTAAGGTGCTACAACCAAGAGATTCAGTATTAAATAAATGAATTTTTAAAAATTATCAAATTCTCTCTAAGCAAATAGGACAAATTTTCCATGCTAAAGTCTCAGGCACAATTACCTTATCACCAAATACACACATATGCACAGTCACACTCCCAAAACATTTTGTGGTGCGTTATCAGGATTTTTACCGTCATTGAAACATTTGAAATTGTGTGTTACTGGTGAAGTAGGATAAATTAAAATATTTTATTAAAAAATGGCGATGGGGGGCTGAGCGATAGCCCAGTGGGTAGGGTGTTTGCTTTGCAGCGGCCGCCCATGCCGGCCGGGTTCGATCCCGGCATCCCATATGGTCCCCGAGCACCATCAGGAGTAATTCCTGAGTGCAGAGCCAGGAGAAACCCCTGAGCATTGCTGAGAGTGACTCAAAAAAAGCAAAAAAAAAAAAATGGCGAGACTTATGAATGTCTTTTAGTACAAAGCAATTGATGTCATCCAGTAATTGAGAAGCAAGAACTATATGACTTGGAGCATTGCATCTGCATTGATTCTAGTGAATCCAAGAAGTGAGAATGGGTACAAGTTGCAAGGACTTTTGAGGCTTGGATTATTGCAGCATGAAGGCTTAGGTGTGTCAGCTGACTCATCATGTCTTTGTATACATGGCAGAATCTTCATCTCACTTGGCTTGACTATCACATACCAGGCTATGTCACATGAACAAACTGATAGCAGTCCATGAACCACATTCATCCAAATCATTTTGTCCTAGATACCTTCAAGTTCAATGAAGTGAAATTCAATTTGCACCAAATCTACACAGCTGAGTATTCTTTTTTAAAGTTTCCTGTCAAATAAACCTAATTCCTGATCTTATACAGCTTATAGTCTTTTTAGGAAATACATAGTTTAAAAAAGTAATTGAAATATGAATCTTAGAAAAGGCAAAACTGCAGTCATAGATTTTGTAACTATCTGTTGTTCACATGGTGACATATTTTAACTAGACTAAATGTACTGATTGTCTTGCAATATATACAAATATAGAATCATTATGTTATATACCTAAAACACATAATTTTATATGCCAAATGTATCTAATTTAAAAAGAATAAAATTCAATTACAAGATTTTTAAATACAAAGATGGTAAGCAAAAGGATAGAATTTCAAATGGGTATGAAGAGACCCATTTGATGGAAATGTTCTTTGTCTAATTATTGTGATGGTCACAGACTTGAGTACATTTGTCAAAAAGTTATAAAAATGTACATTTATAATTGTTTTTGTACATAAATTATATTGCAATGAAGCTGGCAGAACACTCATACACTTTGCAATTTCATTTCAATTTTAGGTAAAATTTAACATTATGAATTTCATAATTAAAACATTAATGCTTTACTTTTTATTGATACATTAACTTCCATAGCTATGTGTGTTTTACTGGCACACTTTCATGCCTTTCAAACTCTATCTTACTACATCACATCCACCAACAAGATATCACTATCCACAACTCATTGTAATTTTAAATATATATTATTTGACTTCTAATTTTTTAAATTTATATATGCATGTAAATTTATTATTTTAGCATATATATTAAAATGTGTATGTGTTTCTAATTACATGTACATGTTTTAAGAAAATTAGAATTTGTTAAATCATATATAAATTAGAGCAAATTATATATAATTAAATATACATATAAATACATGTACATTTTTGTATGTATGTGTATACTTTTATATTGGAAAATTGGATAGAATTAGAATTTAGGAAGCATTTTGGTAAAGTCCTCCTCCTCGCTGATTATGATTAATAAATCCAAAATATATTATTCTTGAGGATAACAAATTTGGTAGTACTGGGCACTAAAATAATTCAAAGATTACTACATGCTATTCTTAAACTGAAGAAGACTACTGTTATAAAATTCAGAAATTAAGTATGGATGATAATATATACATGTACACATTATTATAAATATTTAAGCTTATAAAAGTAAAAAATGAGATAATGACACATTTTAATAATAGTAAAAGAAAGATTAGACTGAGGGAATAGTCAAACAAAAGGATCTGATAATGATTCATTTAAAAATATATTTTAATATTAATGTCAATTTATTTAATAAAAATAAGTTCTGAAAGGAAACAAATCATAAAAATAATCAAATGAGTCTCCTATGGAAACTTCCAGAAGACATGTGTGTCTTAAATTTGCTTATATTTAATATCCTACACAGATGTTAAGTTATATTTTTTCTCATACCCTTCTTTTTTACTAGAACCTTTTATCCATCACCAACAACTGAGCACTAAACACTAACAATGATAATCATAAATAATTTTACCAGTTATTTTGGCATAAAGTCAATTATTTATGGTATTAAAATTATTTTTGAAAGGTTTCTACAATTAACATGTGCTAATAACTATAACATAGTTATATATTTGCCTGAAAATGTGGCAATGATATCATGTCTCCAGCTTTATGAGTTAGTCACTATTACCTTTTGGAGGAAGAGAAAAGCACCAATGTCAACTAAAGACATTCATCCTACATTAAAGAACAAGGTAATGCTGTGTGATTTTGTACAAAAAAATTATAGGGTAAAAACATTGACATTCAGTTAAAAATAATCCTTCAAAAGGCCAAAGTTAACAGTTAAAACCATTTTTTATCTAGAAATTGGCAAAAGATTTATCTAAAATGTTTATATTTTTGCCACTCCATAAATCAAAATTAGTTTTCCATTAAAAATTGGATCAGAGATGATAATATTCTTGCCAATTTTTAGCTAAATGCAAATGGAAACATCTGAGATTTTAAACTGAAAACTGTATTTTATAGATATATTGAAACTACTGCTATGAGCACTGCGTAGTGAGATCTGAATAGTGTATGAGGTTATGACTTAATCATTTCAGACACATGAAAGCTTGTTCTCAAAAAATCTAAACGTTTAATTACAAAAGTAAAGGCTAATTTTGTGCTATTGTAACTTATCATTGTACTCTCTAGCATGGGTGGAAGGATACTGTAACTTATTCTTCATGTCTCATCTTAAATTTTCTTAGGAACCCCAAATAAGGCCAATGCTATTAACTGCCCTATAATTGTGTAACTGTTTGCTAAATACCTGTCTCAGTCACAAAATGGAAGCAGTAAAGAGATAATGTGTGGTTTTTATTTGTCATTTTATTTCATCTCTAGGACTTGATATAAAGCCTAATACTTAGTTGACACTTAACAAACACATTTTATTTTTTTTTTAGTTTTTGGGTCTCACCCGGCAATGCTCAGGGGTTTCTCATGGCTCTGCACTCAGGAATTACTCCTGGTGGTGCTCGGGGACCATATGGGATGCCGGAGATCAAACCCGGGCCAGAACAGGCCGGCCGTGTGCAAAGGCAAATGCCATACCCACTGGACCATCGCCCAGCCCCTACAAACATATTTTAAATGAATAGTTTATAATTAGCACAAAGTAATCTCTGTCACTTTTCAGAAGATGACCTTTGATTATTTCTGTTTTTTAACTCATCTTTTTCAAAGATCCCAAATCAGCTTCTGTTTTTGTCTGTTTGTTGGTTTACCTCTTCCTGGCTTTCCATGTTCCTTCCCATCTCATGGATAATACTACAAGTGTTAGTTAGATGTGTTAGAAGATATCATTAAAAGTGCAGTGAAGATTCTCCTCCCGGTTACACTGCAAGATGCAAAGCCACCATGTTTCTACTCTCAGCACTCTCTCCCAACTTCAGTGGAATTCTTCAAAATATCCAGAGAGAAAGGCAGCTTCTACCCGCAAACAATTTGGAGTTCTTGAAAGTCTAATGAAATGCCAGAAAAACACATAAACATATTTCTGCTTCTCAAGTAACTGTGTATTTTGCAATCAAAATACCATCAGATCACCATGATCAGGATCGACTAATATCTTTGCAATTGCAAATTGGCTTCAGAATATAGATGGACTTTCTCTTTAAAGCATTGGTCTCAGAATTCTGCAGACATCCTTCAGCTAAAAACCAAGTCAGTGGATACTGTATGTATTTTCATGACAGAGTGTAACAGGACTGAGGAGGTATAAAGTAGATCAGCAGGTACTAGTGTGTTAATGACCAAACCATATTTTATGGGGTGGAAAAACAATGAACATAGAAGAGATTATTGGCAACAGTGTAACAACAATGAGATTCTCTTTACCCTGGGGACAGAAACAGACTGTTAACATGGAAACCAAAATATAGTTCTACTTTGGGGCCATAAAGACAAAGCCAGCTATAGAAAAGATTTATTCTTGGTGAGATCAATTTCATTTGCCCCATCTAGGACCACTGTGATATATACATATATATAAAACATGTGATTTTTACCAGAAAGACAAATTTCAAACAAATGAACTAATTTCCATGATGTTGACAATGTCTGAAATCATGAGATATGCTAAAGTATGTATTTCAAAGCTCTATTATAGAATCATTAAGCTGATTTCCTCATCAAAATATGTATTTTTTCCTCTTTAAAATTTAAGGAGAAGACAGGTGGTTAAAGACTAATACATTTTAAAAGAACTGATGGTATCTAGCCAGCTCCCCCTTGTCACACAACTCTTTGAATGATTAAGGATACTGACTGCCAAATGTGTTTAAAAACTCATTTGAAATGAAGAAAAGACTCAGAAATAAACAAAGGGGGGAGGGACATTTTATTTTATATATTTTCTTGTTTTATTTTTAAAATGAGAAGTAAAAACTTACTGCAATAAAAAATGACAAAAGTTATGTTGATGTAGGCTGAAAACTCACATCTTCACTCTAAATTCTGAAGTGTTTAACAGTTATTATTGATCCATGAACTTGAAATTAGCAAAAATACTATTGAGATTTTAGCATTTATAATGTTAAGCCATGACTTTCTTACAAACTAAGATTTCTACCTAGATTCTTCCAAAGCGATAGCTCTATAATAAAATCTGTAAAGCATAGTAGTATTGAAGTATCAAGAAAACAATTCTTTTATATGGTTGTATGTGAATTATACTCAAGAAATATGTAACTGAAATGCAGTTTATTAACATTTTGTATGTTAATTAGATAGTGTGATGATTCATTCACCAAATGTAGAATTATTAGATGTGAGCAATTAAATGAATAGTTAAAAAGTCCCCTGTATGATTTCCATTATTTTAGCTGTAAATTCAACAAAATAATGTCCCTTTATCCCAGAAAGAAGAATGTTTTTAAAGATAAGTTATGAGATATTTAAGGTGGACAGAAAGCTAAGTTTTACAATTAGACAGATGAAATAAATATTCTATATAAGGCTATTTTGAAATATACTTCAATATCACTATTACTGCATATACTTCAATATCACTATTACATGCTTGTGAATTGGGGTGTCAATGTTGTTAGAGTCCCAATGCATAGGATCGAAATCTGTCGTAGTTTATTTGGACTGTGAAACTTCTTGAGAAATAAAGGACACACTCTGCAATTACCAATCTGCCTGGGCCTGTACATAAAGAGAGCTGACAAATGATAAAGGAAATTGGAAAGGTTGAGAGGATGAAGTCAATAATAGATTTATCTCCAGACATTTAGCACTTGAAGTGCATCTGTTATACAATATGTAGACATATTTTACAGCAAATTTGGAGATACTGTGAGCCCACTGGGCAGGGACATTATCTAATTTTATATTCTATATAACTCTGAGCATAATTTTGGTGCTTGATCAGTAAGAGGAAGAGGTATTCCCTGTGATACAAAGGAAGAAACACATGAAGGGCTACAGTAACTTAACCTAAGTTTTAGGAAAAGCCAAATCAAAAATAAAAGCTGTATTTTATATACACCATAAAAGCCTATATTCTGAGGGTCACCCAAACATTAAAAGCCAAAAATTCTGTTTTTTTCCCTAAACTCAAGTGAAGTACATGTTTTAATTGCAAGAATACTAAAGTTGAGTATAAAATTGTTAAAATTAAATGTATTTCATTGGAAAGTATTTAGGAAACAATTTCATGCCAACCTGAACATTATTTTCCCCCAAAGTTATCATGTTCTTTTAAAGAATTAATTTTATTATATGAATATTATAAATCCTATTAACCATAGCTTTAATAAGATATTAGCTTTCACATTTGTAGTATTTAAAATAATATGGTATGCATATAATATGCATGCTACATATAGATGCTCACTTACTTGTACGAATGCAGTATATATGCGTGTGTAGTTCAGAAATTTCTATTTTACTGACCACAATTTTCTCTCTGTGTTTTCCTTTCTGTATCACACACGTATGAAAAAAAAAGTCTTAAGATTTTAAGTGTGCTTAATTTTCCATAAATTCACTTATATTAGGGTACTTAACTTTCATGTGAAAAGACTAAAAAGTACAATGTTTTAGACTATACTTTCAACTGAGCTTATTGCCTTAAGGCAAAAAAAATGCTTAATCCTTACTGTTACTGTCTATTATACATGATGATAAATATGTCAGTTCAGCTAAAAAGTGTTACCCCCAAGGAATTACTTATGATTATTTAATTGAAACAGGCAGTTGGCTGACTTTTGCCCTGCTATCTCCCACTTTATTTTGTGGTCACTGTGAGAATTTCTAAAGTCTCTGTTTTAGTTGTCAATTAAAATGAGTTATTTCCCTTAGTTTTTGAAGAAAGTTATTTGGCCAGTGTAGCCAGGACCTGACTCACAGCACTTTGCTGTAGGACAGTTTTATGTTGTGACTGTGAAACCAATTGCTTAGTATTAACTGAGGATATCATTTTTTCCTCAAACCACAAGGCTCTGTTTTGTCTTGAGAGTTCCTGGGCATAAATTTTTCAGCATTTAACAATAGAATGAGCTGTCATAGATGGTGAGTGACCCTATGATGGAGTAGACTTAACTTTTCTGTCTTTTCACTTAGCATACTGCTCACATTGTTAGAGGTTACTGATAAGAAAGTGAAAATTCACCACAATCTGGTATCAATTAAGATTTATGAAGTTTGTTATTGCTTATTTTTAGTGTTTTCTTGCAGTACTATCTTTTCATTTGCCTTACTATATTTTCTTCATCTAAAACGTCAAATATATTAATATTGCTCATAGCATAAACAAAAGAAAAAGAGTTGGAATGAATTTATAACTTAGAATTTCTGATTTTAATATGAAAAGCTGATATCATGATCTGTATCTGAGTTGAACTAGCTTATGTTAAGAGAAATTTCTTTTAATGGAAAATCAAGTCTGACTATTTTTCAAATAAGCTTAAGCTAACATCCAGAAAGTTGTATTGCTTTTCATTACCTTTTTTTAGTATTTTTTTACAGAAGACACTTTCTAGTATCCCTTTCAAAGATTAGTGAGAATAAAATTAAGCAACAATACTATTCAATTGTGAATGTGGAGATGCATATTTTTAATGGAAGTTCTCTATCAAAAATATGTTATAGTTTACTTGTTAATAAATTGGGATGCAAGATAATAGTTCTAGTTGTGTCCTATTTCTACTTTCAATGATGCGTGAATCAAAGTGACTCACAATGAGAATTTTGAGTACACAGTGATTAATTCCTCTCAATCGAGAAAAATAATAGTTCCTTAAAAATTCCTGGTAAATCTCTTTTATAACAGTTGAAAAAATTACAGTGAAATGGACCACAAATACATACAAGGGTTTTTATATTTTTTAAAAAAATGCTTTAATATTGCTTTGAAAGAAATGTGCATGTTTTAAGAGACAACACATCAAAAACAAAGCCATGAACTAAAGAAGATATAATTTTAATTGTGTACTGGATACCAGCTATATTTTGCAGCTGTATACTATTATTTTTAAATAAAACATGAAAGAAAAGAGCCAAATAATATTTCTGAAAGAAATAGAGAAAGCACTATGAAAGTTCAATAAACTGAGATTTTGCCATGTTTGACATAAAATTAAAATGCACAACTGTGATTTGGGGAATGGTGAGGCAAAAGATTATAATGTGCTCCCGTATATTCAGAAAACTGTGTGGAAATCGGTTTTATATTATAGTTCCCCAAAGTCTAAGTGTGCCTTCTCATGTGAACATGAAGAATTCTTAACTAGACCCTATGGATATACCAAGATGAAATGCATTTGTAATTATTTTATATGCAAAAATACCACTCAGGAAAGGAAGCAACGTGAATTTTTATTTTGAATTGTGCAAGTAGAAAAGGAAGAATGAGTCACAACAGTCACTTCCAACCCTTTTCCATTATCAATTTATGGTTTCAAAATAAAATATTCCTTTTGTATTTTATATCTTCAAAATGAGAAAAATATGTATGTGTACATATATTTTCTACATGCTTTCAGAATTAGCAATTAGAAAATGTTTTAATTATTGCTTTTCTAAGATGAATTCTATTCCTTTCTTGAGTAAATATGGATTTATAAGAATTTTCTCTGACCCTTATAAAATGTTATAGCATATTGTATTACAGTGTTATTTTATTCTTCTATATACAATAAGAAGGTCAGGTATGTTCTATAATGAGTAAAGCCTCTATTTTACTAATGTTTTCCATATCACATTTCCAACTTGATCTCCGGCTTTATCCTTGTTGTCTGGAAGTCATTGGGTAGACCAATTTATTGTCTAGGGTTAAATGAAAACAATTCTAAAAAACGTTTCAGCTGAGCAAAAATGAGGATTAAGAAAATGATTTAATTTTAGCATTTTAAAAATCAGATGTTTAGTTTCCTTTCTCTTTAACTTATATTTGAGTACATGGGACATTTATAATTGTTTTCCAATTTAATCACAAAGAAAATATATCTTTATTTCTTAAAATATTCTGTAGTATCTTTTTTTTCAATGTTCACACTTTCCCCAATTCTTCCAAATAAATTCTTACCAGCAATTCTTTCTTGTGCACCCTTTAATTCTTTTTTAAGTTACTGAGATCCTCTGCCCTCACTTGAAAGTGTTCTTTGACTCTTTAGGCGAATCAGAGTATATCCATAATGGCAAATAATGTGCACCATTATTTGACTTTCAAAAAAAGCAAAACAAATCATTTTAAAGGAGTAGAAATATGGTACATTTTAAAATTTAAATTTTAAAAGAATTTATTATTTATGGTGTGATAAGTTATTCCAGTGTAGATCTTTTACAGGTTTAGTGAGAGGAAAATGAAATAAGAAGCCATATTGTGTTACTTTCCAACTTATTTGGGATGGTGCGGTTCAGGAATCCTTTGGAACACTTGGGGACAGTATTATGTCACAAAATCCATTCAAGCTTTTCATTTAGTACAAATGTATCTCAAAACTGATTGGGTTTATTATTTTTTTAAATGTTGTTAATCTTTCAATCAAAATCAAAACTGACAAAAACATAAAGACAGAATTTTAAGGGACATAAGCTTAGCATATAACTCTTATTGCAGAATATTGCATATGAAATGCTTTTTAACCCTAAGAAGTCATACATTGTAAAATTTCACATCTGAAAGGAAAAGACATTGGAGAGTTGTTTTCTACAAAATCTGTTCTCTTGGTGTCTAAACCAGTTGCCACCAGAGGGCGACTGTTATAGCAGTTTTATTCTTACAAGATAACCTGAGGTGGGGGTGAGTGGGTATATGTTCCTCCAGTTACAAAATAAGGTAGTGCACCCACCTCGGAAATTTGAACTTTATACAGGATAGATAACATTGCAAATTCATTGACACTTCCCCATTTCTAGTATTAGTAAAGAATGGCAGGAAAGAAATAAAATATCTTGTTAGCGGATTTGCTAGAACATTTTATAAGACAAATTGAAGCAAGTAGAGTCTTAGTGAATTTTCCAAAAATCCAGCACACTTCCAACCAAGGAGATATTTGTTTACTCTGTTTTACTCCTTTGTTTTCCTTAGGGGTGACAGAGCAAGTTGATGCCTATCTCCAGTGGTTTTTGAAGCCATTCCTTTCTAAAGGGGTTTTTCCTTTCTATGCCAACAAACATCTTAGTAAAATATTTTGGATTCAATCCTAAACATCCTTTATAGTTTGCTACACATTTTATCTTGATTTGAACATCAGAGTACATAAGCTATAGTTATGCATTTAATAGCGTGAAACATAATACATAATACCTGGAATATACTAAAGCAGTAGTTCTGAGTTATATTACCCATCATAAACTTCTTTAACCTGTGGCTCATTTTCAAAATAATAAACGTAACTATTCCATAAAAATATCTCAACACAGAAGAGCCAGAAAAGTGAAGGACATGAACAGATGGTACATCAATCTTCTGCATTTATACAATTTGTTTTTTAATGCAAATAGTGTGGGTTGCCTGCTCATGCCTTGGATATTTGTTCCAAAGATGAGCACATTTTCTTATCTTTCTGGATCAATGTGACATTTGCAGTTATCATAAAGTGGGAGCCCATTTAATGATGCTAATGCTTCCTTAATGCAAAAATAAAATCACCTTCTTTATAAAAGCAACAGATTAAAAGTCCCAAAGAGACCATTGAAATCTGTGACATTTGCAGTTACTGACAACTAGATGACATGATTATACACAGGTAAAAATAGAAATCTTAAAAATATTGTTTATAATCATTAATCATACTATTAAATACGGTTTCCTGATTCACCTGTGAGGAAACAAGTAAATAAGGATCTCTTTGTATTAAAAACAAGAAGTTAAATATATTTTGAAAGAATTGTTGCATTTAAATGCTAAATTATTACACACCTTTATATTTTAAGGAGATTTAAAGTATTTAAAATCCTTCTTTGTGGATTCCTAAAAGTATATTATAATATCTATAAGATATAATATTTTTTCTGAAACAGAAAACGAATATAAAATAGTAAAACAAAAGTTGTGAACTAAGTTTTACAATTTTAATTCATAAAATGCTTCCAATATGTAACAACCTTCACCTCTCCATGTAGTTCAACTTTCACAGAAGAAAGAAGTTTATAGCAGAGAAAACAGGGTGTAATTTCTATGGCTCATTCAACGACATCAGTAGAGCTTACTTGGCTACTTCAAGGGGATCCTGCTTTGGGAATTTATTTCTTTTTCATGTGTATTGTTGTATCTGTTTTCGATGTTTCATACACATGCCCAGAGGCCGTCTGGCAGCATATACATTTTTAAAAGCCAATTTGAAAAAGCAAATCATTTTCCTTCCTGCTAAGACAGCTGGCTGTTGCATACAGCTTTTACCACTAGAAATGAATTATGGTCACTAACTAATTCCAGAAGGTCTAAAGAGTTGGCAATTGATGAGAGCAAATTTTGATCACTATCAAATTGGCATCAACTCCAACAATGGGCTAGCATATAAAAAGCAGGGCATGGGAGTGTCAAATAAGTAACTAAGGAATGTTTTCCAAAATGAGTAGAGATCTTTCTTAGGTGTTTGTAACATTTTTCAGGTCTCATTTCATGTGGAATCATAATACACTGTACTGGTAGATGGAGTCATGTTGGCAAAGGTTATCTATGTTCTTGCCAGAGATCAAATGCCTAATTTAATAAATATAGGTGATGGAGTGAGGCAAATTTAAATATGGGAAACAGGGTCTTCGTTTCAGCAATAAAATTATTCTCTAGGCTTAGATTTATGTGCCTAGTGTTAAAATATAATCACAGCAACTTAAAAATATTTGAACCATAGTTTACAAAGAAATATAATATGCAAGTTTGGAGTTCAGTTTCTGTGAAATTTTCCCATCAATTATCTGTCTACCAACAAATATTGATCTAATATTTTTATTGTTGTTAATAAGGCTCATAGCAAGGCACAAATTAAGATTAAATTATAAATAAGACGGACAATTTCTGTCAACAGAACACATAGTTGATTGAGGAAACCATATTTCTCTGCTAATTATAATAAATAATGGTAAAGAAAATATTGAGTATTTATGGAAGCACAGAACATGGGGATGTCATCAAGATGAAGAAAAGTATTTTGGATCAGAAACGGCATATGTAATAGGAAAAGGTAAGCTTTCTTGGAGGAACTGAAAGTAGATCAAAACGACTCAGATGGGTTCTGTTGGAAGGAGAGTAAAAATCCACGAAAACTGGCAATACTAAAGTGTACATAGTAGACAGTTCAGATAAGAGAGTAGTCAAATCTCTTATAGAATTTAAAAGAAAAGGAGGGATAGAATAGTCAATAGGATTGACTAGAAAGATCTGGGGAAGACCACACATTGAGCGCTCAGTATGCTTAGACTAGATGCTTAGACGCCAAATCTTTTAGCTAAATAAAATGTTCAGGTAGGTAAACTATTGTTCATGAAGTAATTAAAGTTATATCCACATTCACATACACATACAGTCTTACTCAATTTTAATTAAACAACTGAAAAATAGCAGCAGTTCAGTAAAAGTTGTAAAAATACATCCAGTTGATGTATTAGTATTCATGACTGAGGGATAAAAAGACTACAAACTTTGTGACTTAAAACAGTTTGTATTCATACTTTCACCATTCTAAATACCAGCTAAAATAACATCCAAAATCAGGGTGTTGGTGAGATTTCAGTTGAGCCAAGACTTTAAAGGAGCACCTAATACAATGTTTAATATCTACTTCCGTTATTTTTTTCCTTTGCAGTTGTTGTCTTTTGGATCTATCAAGCAGAGTTCATGATGTCAAATGTGAATCCATCCTAAGAGCAGGATCACTCTCATTGGCCTCCAGGGCTATACTTGGTGATGTCAGGGACTATTGGGAGACTATTTGGTACGAGGTCTAGCTGCATGCAAGACTTGCACCTTAATTCATGTACTATCTCTCTGAACCCTGGAATGACTTGGTTTATCTGTATCTCTTCTCTCCCCCATCTCTATCTTTTCATTGCCCTCTCCTCCATTTATCTATATAGTCTTCCTCTGCTTCTGGCTCTCAAGGTCATCTGATAGCATTTGGAGACCATCCTGAATATCTAGTGTGACCTTCCTATTTCAAGTTCCTTAGTTTAATTACATTGTTAAAAGTTAGCCAGAAAAGGTAATATTTAAACACTGGGGATTAGAACCTGATGTCTTTTTCTGGTGTGATTCCTATTTTTTAGCCATCCCAGATTGTTCATATTTTGTCCTACTTGCAATGTTAAGGGGAAGAGTATATCAGTCTTACATGTTATTATTTCAGAATGTAGGTCTTTAGCTTACACATGAAGAAAACTTTTATCCTTGGATGACATGTGACACAAATTCTGGCAGTTTTACACTGAAGGACAATATAGACATAAGAATGGACTTTGGAAAAATATATCTTACATACACATTTATACATATATGAGCTATGTGCTATCCTATGATAGCATATTTAGGAACTATCAAAATAAATATTTTCTATATGCCAGGTCTTACCTACCTAGGTTTTAATACATAATTACTAATCTCTAGATTGCTAGAAATAAATAATATTATTTATAGGCTTTCTCTCATACAGGATTATATATGAAATACATCAGCAAAGTTTATACCATCAAAAATCAAGGTGTTGTTGAAATTTCAGTTGAACCAATGTTATGGCATTATGTTATGTAGTAACAATGGCATGGACATTCAGACTTGTTCATGGCATCTCATCCTTTATGGTTATATTCTGCCTTACAATAGTTCTGTGATATCATCCCTATTTAATAAAAATTAAGACATGGCTTTAAAATTCCAATACATTTATAAAGTCAGCTAATTTAGGATACATATGAGATTAGAAGTCGTTAGATTATCCAATTGCTCTTGATTATTTTATTTTCTTTCTCAGAAGTGGAACTGGGGCTAGCTCTACTTGGATTTAGGTTTTCCTATCATGCTATACAGCATATGCACGATCAGTTCTTTAAAAAAGACCTTTTAAAGATAAATAGGAGGTTTCACAGCTTAAAGAATTTATTTTCTCCAGAAGGAGCTTAGTTTAACATTAGTAAGTTCAAATTTTCACTGAAACAGTAGGTAACAGGAACATACACATCAAGGCCACCCTCTCAATGGGATACTGCTCCCATTTGGATGCTTCTGTCATAGGGAATGGTCATAATCTTACATAAAACATCCCTCAGAACATTGATAAATAAAATGGCCTTTTTCTAATTTGATTCTATTTTTGTCTCTTCTCATGTTCACATTCTGGACTACTAATATTGCTAGAGCCCTTAGAACTTGTATTTTCTTACTTATTTAGTTTTTGCATGCGTCAGAAGCAGAACTACAAACAGCAAATTTTTGTCTTATTAAGTCATGGTAGAGTAAGCGTTCTGGGTATGCCAAGACATGGCTACTGCCTTCTCTTCTGCAGTCCTTGGCATCCTAAGGATGTCACAGGATTTCTTCCTACAGCGAAGGACAGATTCATGCTGTTACTTTTTTTTGAGAAATCTTGGTTGAAAGCACCAACAGTGATACAACTTGGTTCATTTTGTCATTTTTTACTCCCTTGAATTACTACATAAATATTAATAGCTAAACACATTGCAAACAGGTGGAGCTCATTCTGTCTCTGGAGTGCTGCCACCGTTATGTGATATCTCAGATGGGTGACGAGATTTTCCATGTGGGGAGGGCGGTCTGTCATTCCATGCCAACCCCATTGGACACACCCTTGGCTTGGAGTTCTCTATTTCCTGTGATATCTCTATGACAGCCTTCTTGGTCTTTTAACAGTTCATTCAGTAGAGTGGGAAGGAGTAACACACTCCATTTAAGAACCATATTTACTCCACTGTATATCTGGTTACTTTTTTTTCTTTCAGAAAGTGGCTGTTACTCATAAGAACATGGAAAGAGCCCCATTATTTCAAAGTACACATCAGCTATGCATGAAACATTTGTTTGCCACACATCCAAATTTGTGTGTGGTTGGTGAACTTTTCAAACTAAGGGAATCACAGATTTCTCATGTTAGATATTATAAAAAAATCCCATTTTGTCCCTTATTTGCAAATGCAAAACTTAAATTACAGATTCGCTTTAAATTAAAAATATTTTATCATAGAGCGGTTAATACATATATCATTTTTTCAACAATCTAAGTATAGAGGCATAATATTTGTGTACCTTTATAATTTTTGTGTACATGTTTACTTTCATTAAATCACCATATTTCAAAAAATTCATAACTTTTACTGGATACATGCTAGACATAAAAATTTTGGTTCTTCCATGTTAGTAAAATAATACACTAAAATATACTTCACTTACTTGGAAGTAAGCACATTTAGAATTGTCAACGAATATGTTGGAGTTATGTGATAGTGTATGTTGTCAGTACTAGAAAATGCCTAAGGCTCAGAGTATTTGAATTTTTTAATTGGTTTTATAACAGATGCACTAATAAATTTTGCTATGAAAATTTAAAATCTTGTTTCACAAGCCCAAATGGCCCATATTCAAAATTGTATGAATTAGAAAAGTTTCTAATCCACCCTGTGGTTAGACAAAATTAAAATCATGATTTTATATTTCTTTATGAAATAAGTTTAATTTGATCTAATTCATGAAGCAACACTGTACGCCTACAGTTAATCTTATTGGCTATTTATGACAGAAATAAAAACAAAATTTTATTTTTGAGATAAAATTTTAACTTTTCAAATTAGAAAGTGATAGTACATGTCTTTAAAATTAGTATATGTAGTTTTAAAATTTGTACTAAAACATATTTGATTTTTGTTCCAGTTGAAACAACTTCATCAGTTGTTATAACTTTCCCCTCGTCCATCTTTACTTTACAGACTGCTTCTTCCCATTTACTCTTCCTTATATGGACTGATTTAGGCACAGGGTCCTTCTCAGGGTATTTTCCATCTTGTTTTACTGCCCTTGGAATGAAAATCTGTAACTCTAGCTATCAGTCTGTATGGAATCTATGACAGTTTTCTCCAGAAATCCATCTACTTTAACTATTCAAACCATGACAGAAATGTATAAAAAGATGTCTAAAATAATAAGTAATGGGTAATGGGGCCTTAACTTCCATTTGAACATTCTTCCATATGTACATTTTTCTATAGGGAAGAGGGAGTGTCAATTTGCATAACCTAAGCACAGTTTCTTCTTGATCTTTATACAGACATGATTGAAAGAATGCTAGTTTCCTCCTCAGTCTATTTACTGTCATTTAAAAAAAATTGGGGGGGAGGGATTTGGTTGCACACATTAATCATCTCAGGACTTACTCCTGGTTCTGTGCTCAGGGATCACTTGGATCACTTCTGGCAGACCGAGGGACCATATGGCTTACTGGGGATTGAAATAGAATTAGCTGTATGCAAGGCAAGCACCTGACCCAGTCACTGTACTGGCCTCATGTATAATTTTTTATACTTAAGTTCAAGGACTTAAGTTGCAGTTAATGCATATGAAGGGAGCTTCATATATAACAGCTTTAACAGAATACTTATTTTATGAATTTGTTTGTTAGTCACATATGGTGATGGTCAGGGATTACCCCTGCCTCTGTGCTCTAGTACCACTCCTGGCAGCTCCCGGGACCATATGGGGGACAGGTAGTCAAACCTGGCCACTGTGTGCAAGGAAAGCAACCTACCCACTGTATTATCTCTCTGAACTCTTTGTTAACTGTTTTTCCCAATTGAAAAATCGGAGATTAATAGGGAAGCTTTCTTCTATAATTATGTGCAATTCCTCCTAAAGGCTTTCTATTTATTCTAATGTGACAAAAATATATCTAACTACTTGAAATATTTGGTTCATTTGAAGCAATGATTACTTGCCTTTTGAGTTCATAGGATAATGGGATGCTGTTATATTTGTCATTGAATATTTAGTACAGACTATAAAGAGATATCAACTGAAAAATATGTGTGAAATATTAAACAAATGAACTTTTTGTGCCTTCAGACTACTATATGTATAGAAAGTTCTTTGGACAAATGAGCAAAATCAAATTCTAGCTATTTCATGCTGCTTAGTTTCTTTCAGTTTGTAGAATGAAGAACTTTAACCACAGGAAGTACAACCTGAGTGTCTTTTCTGTAAGCTACCATGTGAAGTGCAACTTTTTTATATTCATATCATAGTAGCAATTGCCATAGACAAACATGCATCATTGAGCAAATGTTAGTAAACAATTGTAATGAACCAGGCCCACTTCTAGGTTCTATGTGAGGGATTGAACTGAAATTGGGCTTTGGCAAGGCGAATACCTTAGGTATCTGCTTTATTCATTAGGAATAATGATTAAAAAAAATTGGGGGAAGAACATAAGAAAGAAAATTTTGGTGGGGTGTGGGCAGAGCGATAGTAATTGGATGTTTCTTTTACACTCAGTGAATTCCTGTTTGATTCCTGGGAGCACATATCATTCCTTGAGCACATCCATGGATGAACCCTGAGCACAGATCCAGAAGTAAGTCATGATTATAGTAATGTTGACAATGTGGCCCCAATTTTTTTAAGTTTACAAATTAAAATTCTGAAAATTTATCAAAATATGACTAAGATATGACTCTGGAAAACTCATTTTTCTATTCCTTGTTCTTTCTACTAGTCCCCTCCTGACTCCCCACATAATTTGAACATAATAAAAATGTTCTATTTGCTGAATAAATAATTTTAATTTGGGGACCGGAGTGATAGTACAGTGGATATGGTATATGTCTTGTATGAGGCTGACCTGGGTTTTATCCTCAGCATTCCATATGGTACCCCTGGGCGATATCAGGTGTAATGCCTGAGTGCAGAGCCAGGAATAATGCCTGAGTATTGCAGGGTGTGATACAAAAAAAGCAAAAACAAGAAATGAAATGAACATATTTTTTAATTTTTATTATTATACTGACAGGCCTATCTGAAAATGTAACTTTAATAGAGATATTTCAGGCATTTGTGGGAGGAGTTTTGAAAGGAGATGTCATTTGTGGAGTGAATGAATTATAAAACTGTGGTAGGGATTGAAAGATAGTACAAGAGTTGAGATGTTTGTCAGCATGTGACCAAACCTGATTTTGGCCACAATAAAAGAATATTGTTTTATTTGGAACAATAAAAGAATTCCCACGTACCACCAGGAATGACCTGGGGCATAAAACCTGAGCACTGCAGTGGTCCCGAAACCCTGCCCTTCTGCCCAAAAAGCTGTGTTAAAATTCACAGAGATTTCCCATCACTCGCAAAGTCTTAGATATCTTCAAATAGTCTGTCTTCAGAAATTAAAGAGCATTTTAATTTTCTTTTTTTTAATGAATATCATTAAGACTATCTTCTAAAACACAAGTTGAACAAATAGGCAGAGCTATAGTTTCTTCTTTAATGTTCGCTTTTTAGCCTTGTGGGGACATTTAAAATGAGCATAACCCAGACAGAATTCATCATTAATTAGAGAGCCTGAGTTCCAGCCACCATTGCATTGATGGTTAGCTGGTCATAAGTTTTCTTCATGGTGTCAGTTTCCTTGTATGTATTTTGAAAAGATATTGGCCAGTAGGATCTGGCCAGGTAGATCTGAATTCAAATGCCAGGCTGGTCACTTGACACCTTCATAATATTTTTTTAAATTTTTTATTATACCACCGTGAGACATACAGTTACAAAGGTGTTCACAATTGGCTTGGTAATACAGTATTCCAGCACCCATCCCTCCACCAGTGCCCCATTTCCACCACCAATGTACCCCACCCTCTCCCACCCACCCCCAGGCTGCCTCAACAGCAGATAGCCCTGTTTCCTCTCTTTCTCTCTCTGTCTCTCTCTCTGTCTCTGCATCTCTTCCCCTCTTGTTTTACACATTGTGGCTAGACCTGCAGATATTTAGAGTTTATCACTTAAGTCTCTTTGTAAACAGAATTCTTTGAAGATGTCTTTAAGGGTATTTAATAAGTTTAACTTCTCTGTCTTTTATTCAGATTAGAAATCATTTCTCAGTGCCATTCACTGTTTATGATGGGGACATGTCTATGGGAACAGCTTCGCCTGGGAATGAGTTCAGCGCACTTACCATTTTACCGGTAATGTTTGCTTTTTAACTACTTTGTCATTGTGTGGGTATTTTACTTTTTGATTTAATAGGGAGCTTTAGCTATCAAATTGGTTGAATCTGTTTTGTCAGTAACATCCTAATTTGGGGGTATTTATACTAGATTATGCCTTTACTAGGAAATATAAGACAAGTATACTGATGTAGAGTCATAATTTTTTGGGAAAGTTAGATGAGTATAATGACTTTTGGGTTTATACATTCTGTTAAATGTTTTGATTTATACATTTATTTGGATTTATACAATCTATTCTGTGACTTTTTGGATTTATATATTGTTAGGAAGTGATTTTTTAAAGTATTTTATTATACCACCGTGAGATATACAAATAAAAAGATATACAATTAAAAAGTTTATGTTTGGGTTTTGGTCATACAGTGTTTCAGCACCCGTCCCTCCACCAGTGCCCATCTCCTACCACCAACATCTCCGGTTCCCTCCCCCTTCCCCAGCCCTGCTCCATGGCAGGTTCTTTATTTCTTTCCCTTTCTCTCTCTTTCTCTTTTCTTTCCCTTCCAGACTATGGATTACAGAACATACATTAAAAGGTTGTCATGTGTATCCTTTTGCCTCTATTTAATGCTCAGTTCTAGGTTGGCATTAGTACCCTCGACTATTATTAGCACCCTGTTCCATTTTCTGTCTTACCTAAACTCCCACACGTCCAAATGAATTTGGACCTGTGTCTAACACCATGCACAAAAAATCAGATCAAAAATCAGATCAAAATGGATTAAAGATCTCAATATCAGACTTGAATCCATAAAATACATTGAAGAAAATATAGGAAAAACCCTCCACGACATTGAAGCTAAAGGCATCTTCAAAGGTGAAACATCACTAACAAAGCAACTAGAAGAAAACATAAACATATGGGACTACATGAAACGAAAAAAGCTTCTGCACCTCAAAAGAAACAGTGACTAAGATACAAAAGCAGTCCACAGAATGGGAAAGAATATTCACACAATACCCATCTGATAAGGGGTTAATATCCAGGATATATCAGGCACTCGTAGAACTTTACAAGAAGAAAACAAACAACCCCATCCAAAAATGGGGAGAAGAAATGAACAGAAACTTCAGCAAGGAAGAAATTCGAATGGCCAAAAACATATGAAAAAATGCTCATCATCACTAATCATCAGAGAGATGCAAATCAAAACAACAATGAGATACCACTTTACACCACAGAGACTGGCACATATTCAAAAGAGCAAGAACAACAAGTGCTGGCGTGGATGTGGGGAAAGGGGACACTCATCCATTGTTGGTGGGAATGCCGGCTGGTACAGCCTTTCTGGAAAACAATATGGACTTTCCTCCAAAGACTAGAAATTGAACTCCCATTTGACCCAGCCATACCACTCCTGGGAATCTACTCTGGGAAACCAAAAATACGCAGCGGAAACACCATCCCTACTTTTATGTTCATAGCAGCATTATTCACAATAGTCAGAATCTAGAAGCAACCAGAGTGCCCGAAAATCGATGACTGGATAAAGAAGCTCTGGTACATCTACACAATGGAATACTATGCAGCTGTTAGGAAAAATGAAGTCATAGAATTTGCCTACAAATGGATGGACATGGAGAAGATTATGTTGAGCGAAATTAGCCAGAAGGAGAGAGACAGATACAGAATGACTGCATTTATTTGCATAACATAAATATATATGTACATATTATGATACCAATATCCAAGGTCAAGTGAAACATATATCAGGAGGTCTTGTCAAAGGTGGAAATTATCACAAACATGTGGAAGACACCTTCATAATATTAAACAAAGGAATAGTTGCAGGACACCTAAGAGCCTCTGCATCTGCCCTGGATTGCCTCCTGCAGGTCACTTTGTAGATTAGGGGGGGTAGTTTAAATGTGGCAGTTTATCTGATCATGTATTCTGTACTGGCTGGTATAAATATTTTCTCATTATTTTCTCATAATTTTGAACAATAAAGAAACTATAGCTCTGACTGGTATAAATATTTTCTCATGCTACCACAATCAGGGTGGAACTAGTTAGAACTTGCCAGCATATTTGCCTGGCCATGTTGGATCTCTAAGTAATTAGACCAGAGAGAAATGTTATTTGCCTCCAAGCAAGCAAGCATGGATGCCTGATGACTCAAAGGCAACTAAAATACAAAATTACCGTGAAGTAAAGACGAGACTCTTGTGAAGGCTTGGAGAAATATTTAACTGGCATTAGTATAGTTTTTATTATATTAGGTATTAATAGTATTAATATTAATCACTTGATCACTTGATCACTTGAATTCTGTTATTCATCGATTTGCTCAAGCCGGTGCCAGTAACATTTCCATTGGACCCTATCATGTGCCAATGTAGCCCAATGGCATCTTTTGACATACGGTGTAGTTGTAGGGCCTAGGTGAGGTGCTGGGAGAAATTACCTGAGGGCATTTGACCCTGCTTGCTTCCCATAAAAGTGGGAGGTCTGAGTTGCAGGAGTATAAAAAACTAGCCTGCTTTCTCTCTTGCTCTCTCTCTTTTTTGGGCTCTCTCTCTTTGTGGGCTCGCACTCTTCTTGGGAGTCTTGTCTTTGTCTCCTCTTTACAGGGCCTTAACACATGGTGGCCACCATCTTGGCACACATGTGTCTGGGGTTCTAGCTGGGAATCCTAAGCACAAGGTTGTTCCTATTGCTGATTTGTATGTCTGAACCTGTGATAAGTAAAGCATTTTTAAACCTGTGCTGGATTCCTGAGTTTTCATCCATTCCCGCTGGCTTCAAGGTAGAAGGGAACTCACTTCCTGGTACTGTTGGGGATACCAGTGGCATCCCTGACAAGGAATAATAAGGTATCTGAAAATGATAAATATTGTCACTATTAACAATAAATAATAATTTAAGGACAGTTCTTTAGTGTTAAGGTTTTGTTTCTTTTGATTTTTTTTCCCTCATAAATTAAAAAGAAAATACAAAGTTGAGAATTTATTCAATTGACTCAACCTTAATTCAACCATTGCCATCATTCACCTTCTTTTCTGTTCAAATTTACCATTCCTTAATGGCAGATTAAACCTCACCATTGAATATACACAAAGATACTTAAGTGATAAACTCTAAATATCTGCAGGGCTAGCCACAATGTGTAAAAGAAGAGGGAGAGAGATGCAGAGACAGAGAGAGAAACAAAGAAAGAAAGAGAGGAAACAGGGCTACCTGCTGTTGAGGCAGCCTGGGGGGTGGGTGGGAGGTGGTGGGCTACATTTGTGGTGGAAATGGGGCACTGGTGGAGGGATGGGTGCTGGAATACTGTATTACCAAGAACCAATTGTGAACACCTTTGTAATTGTATGTCTCACGGTGGCATAATAAAAAAATTAAAAAAATTTACCATTCCTTCATTATTCTCACTAAAACACATTTTCCAGCTGAATAAAATCTGGTAACTTTGGAAATGCTTAATAAGCATTAAAGATAATACATGCTAGTTATAGATGTCATTTCATTTATTTGTTGTTTTGTGCTTATTTTTTTGAGCTATACCGAGCAGTGTCCAGTGCTTATAGGTTCTATACCCTGATTACTCCTGGCAAGAGACGAAGAAACATGTGGGTTACCAGGGATCTAAAGTGATAGGTAGACTGCAGGCAAGAAAAATGCCTTACCCACTCTCCTATCTCTTAGGGTCCCTGGATACTATTTTATTATTCAGGCTAGGATGCAAACTCTGGTTAGCAAACTATATCAGTGAAAGTATAGCTTTCTTCTAAGCTAAGATTGGGGTATGGTTCATTTTGAATTATTTTTAAAATTACAATTAAATGCTGTCCTATTTTCCTTCACTTAATATGACAACATACTAAGACATCAACCATATTTCTCAACTGACTAGTCTTGAATACCTGGAATTAACATTGAAAACTGAACTCTAAGATTACTATGTCATACTGACATTTCAAAAATGTATCTAACTCACTGGCAATTTCACAGAATTCTTTATCCATGAATTTACTAATCGTTTTGTGCCTGGTATAAGGCATATGTTACAGGATTTAAATCACAGCCCTATCGCCACTATACACCCTTGGACCTATTTTTAAAAAAAATCCAAGTTACTAAAGTCTTGTGTTACTATATGAACAAAGAAACCTGAAAGAGAAAATTTAGATATATTTTCTGAAATTAAAGCAAGTCTTTAAATGTCTCCCTGTTCCCCACGGTACTCTGTATTTTTACTTTAGTCTTTCTCTCCCTCTCTACTTACTGTCATTAGCATAAAAATGTGCTATCCTAACTAAGAAGTCTGTTAACTGATAAGCTATCAAAAAATCATCTGTTATTTTTATAGCTCAAAGGCAGATGCCATTTCAAGAACTAGAGTTGAATGAGTAGATTTGTTAGTGCTTTTCAGATCCATCATTGTAAACTTGAGGTATTTTAAATGAAATGATTGGAGGCTTGAAATATTATCCCATGAGCAATCAAGCTTTAGGATTTTGCTAGTCTTAAATTTTTGCCTGCATAAAATCACTACATATCACATTGTACTATAAAGAATCTCTGTTGTCTTTTTTTATCGAAAATCCTTCCTGCATGAAATTCAGACCTATGTAATTATCTAGTAAAATTTAGATCAGAACATCCTCTTCTAATCCAGCAGGGACCCCCTTTGCTATTAAGATGGTTTTCAAAGGGTCTCTAAAGTAGCAAACCTGTGCTTGATAAACAATTGTTTTCTCTGGTTGAATTCTCAAATTTCTCTATATGAGATAAGGTGGAACTCAATTACAGAGGGTCTGTTCCAGGTCCCAAGTCTTATGACTTAGGCTTGTTTTTAGTAGCTTAGATTAGAACTCAATTTTAATAAAGTATTATTTTAAAAGCCAGAACATGATTTGCCAAGAATTTTTCAAACTGATTTTGTATTGTAGGAGCCAGTTATTCATTTTTTTTAAAGGAAAGAGAGACTACAAATGGAAGAAGACAGGTGAACTATATAATAACACAGATTTTAAAGCTGTGACTAGAAACATATGTTATTATGATCCAAAATACTTAATATTATACAATCTCATACAATGGTCTGAAAAATTGTATTTGAACATTAATTAATTATTGATCATCAAATTTTAGATAATACCCATTGATATCAAAGCAATATAATGTATATTGAGTTAAATATTTATTTTAAATTATACATGTTTTACATTAATACGTACTTTGAGCAAAACTTCAAACAAACAGAACTATAATAAGTAAAATTATCCCTGTCCACATTTATCATTAACCAAAATCTAATAATACATTAAATTTATTTTTGAGAATTCATAGTGTGCTTTAGAATTTAAATTCATATTAGATTCATTGTCTTTATTTTTTTTTTTTTTTAGAGAAACATCATCTCATAGTCACCTATTACTCTGGAATTAGACTATTTTAACTGAACATATTTTGTCTTTCACAGTTGTTTAGCTTCTCTGCACCCCAGTTTCCTTATTTTTTTTAAATATCCATAATAATAGTACATAGAGAAGCTTTGTGAAGAAAATATGACATTTATTTGTGTATTTTTATTCTAGATTTATGGTCTTTTGTCATCTATAAATCATATATGTTATATTAAGTACTTTGGTGTCTTTACTACAAGAGTATGCTACCCACACAGCAGAGCCTGGCAAGCTACCCGTGTCATATTTGATATGCCAGATACCAGTAACAATTATAGACCTCATTCCCATGACCTGATGGAATGGTTTTGAGGCTCTTTATGTTCCTGGAGCAAGAAGGTGCCCTTGGGCTCTACTTGCATGAGACAGGACATATGGAGATGTTACTGGTGCCCGCTCGAGCAAATCGATGATGAACGGAAAGACAGTGATACTTTGGTGTCAGAGATAGAGCAAGTTTAGTTTAAGGTACTAGTTTTGCCCATGACTATCCCTTATTTGAATCTCATCAATGCCTATGGTCCAATGAGTATTGACAGAAGTGATCCCTTAGCACAGAGCAGAAGGAAATTCTGAGAAACACTCGATCTGGCCCCTAAGACAAACAAATAAAATGGACAAATTAATAAATACTTAGAAATATTTCCTATTACAAAGTAAACTGTAATTTTGTGTCACTATTATGTTCTTTCATAATCAAACTTCCTCATTTTACATTACTAATATGTCTATGAACTTTCTATATCAAAGATCTATAGTATTCATTTGAAATGTCGCAGTTTTTTCTTTTTTTTTTTCTTTTTTGGGTCACACCCGGCAATGCTCAGGGGTTACTCCTGGCTCTGCACCCAGGAATTATTCCTGGTCATGCTCGGGGGACTATATGGGATGCTGAGGATCGAACCCAGGTGGGCCGCATGCAAGGCAAATCCCTAAACCCTGTTCTATCGCCTCCAGCCCGAAATGTCACAGTTTTTTCTGCTAGCAATTTATTCAGTTCTCCTTTAGTTTGCTTCTCTTTTTTTTGCAATTGCCACAATGCTGTAATGAGCATTCCTCTATATGTGTATGTGACTACACTTATGTGTGGCACTTATCACAGAGATTCTTGGGAACAGAACAGTTGAGTAAAATGGTATCAAAATTAATATTTTGAAAAGAAATCGTCAGACTTCTTTCAAAAAACTTTAGAAATTCCCATGTTTTACTAACAATAAGTAGTGTCTTCACAATTTGCACAGATCTTTCCTGAAACCATTATTGCATCATTTTATTATTATTATTATTATTATTATTATTATTTTTGCTTTTTTGGGTCACACCTGGCGGCACTCAGGGGTTATTCCTGGCTCTGCACTCAGGAATTACTCCTGGCGGTGCTAGGGGGACCATATGGGTTGCTGGGGATCGAACCCAGGCCGGCACAGGCCGGCTGCGTGCAAGGCAAACACCCTACCGCTGGGCTATCGCTCCAGCCCTATTGCATCATTTTAAAGTGAACATAGTAATTTCTGGTGGGGTATAAGGAAAGAATTTACTTATTTTTCTCGGTGTCAAGTGTCACTGTCAAGGTCAGTCACATGCAAGACTAGCACTTTTATCCTGTATTATTTCTTTAGCTTAATTTGTTTATATATTTTATATTAGATTTATTAAATTATCTTGCTGACCCTTGAGGTATTGCAGGTGTGGCTGAAGTGCTCAGCTGCACTGACAGGTGGCAGACAGGAGACAGACTTGTCTACACTCCCCAGGGCTCTGCTCTGTGGGCCCTGGATGGTTGATGGTCTGACATAGAAAAAGACTGGGCCCCTGGGATGAACCCAGAGCCACAGCAGAGCCTGGTAAGCTACCCGTGGTGTATTCTATATGCCAAAAAAAGTAACAATTATGGACCTCATTCCCAATGAATGGAGATGTTATTGGCACCCACTCAAGCAAATTGATGATCAACGGGAAGACAAGTGACTAGTGACAAATTATCTAATTTAGGAACATATTTATTTCTATATCCTTCTATCACATAAACTTAGTTTTATCTTAGTTTTTTTTTTTTTGCTTTTTTTTTTGGGGGTCATACCGGGCAATGCTCAGGGGTTTCTCCTGGCTCTGCACTCAGGAATTACTCCTGGCGGTGCTCAGGGGCCCACATGGGATGCCAGGGATTGAACCCGGGCCAGCATGGGCCTGCCTCCTGCAAGTCAAATGCCCTAACCACTGGGCTATCACTCCGGTCCCAATCTTAGTTTAAAATATTACTGAATTTTGTAATAAAAATGTCTTTTTTATTTCCTTCTATTATATATATATTCTTCATTACCATGCAATTTTAATGTAATAATTACAGTAGTAAAGATGAGCTAATCCAACAATGACATTTATTCTTTCAGGCATTTTGCCAACTATTTACAACATGTATCTATTATTTAATTGATTATGCAACTCTTTCAATTTGGTATTATTCATTTTAACACATGATTACAAAAGATAACAAGGATCACACAGCTAGTAACTGATGGATCTAGAATTCCCACTCAAAAGTCTAAATCCACATATTTTATTATGACATCTTATATTATAATATCTTTTTATCTTTTTTTTTTTTCTTCCTTCTAGTGGTTCTCAGGGGATACACCCAGAAGTTCTCCCCAACCAAACAGTAATAACTTAAAAAAATTTTTTTTTGAGGAGCATATCTGCTGAATTTCATGGGAGACTCCTAATTTTGAGATTAGGGGTGTGTGACCATATTTGGTGCCAAGAACTGAAGCAGGGTTGTCTGCATGCAGGAGGAATACTCTAACCCTGTGTTATTTCTCCACTTCCAAGCAGGACTTTTGAGTGCTGTGGTCCAAGAATACGGGTCTGGTCAGGCTCAACAGTGCTGGGGACCATTAGGGCCACATTAATGGTGCTGATGGGATGCCTGATGGAAGACAGTCAATAAATCTGAGGATGGGGCAGGGTGAGCTTGTGGATCCACCCTGAATCAGGAGCATTAACCATTGCTTTATGTCCCTGACCTGTTAATTTGTATTTTTATTCTAATTGGAGACCTTGTTTTCTAGAGAATACACTCTAATTGCTATTGATTTTGTAAATATATGCATATATATGTATACACGTATTCCATTTTCTGTCAAGATCTGGTATTATAAACATAAATGTAACTATTTTAGACAGGCTTAAATCAATTATAGTTCTGCTTTATGTTCACAATAGTCTAAAGATCAAAGGCAGACTCAGTCTGAATATAATGCTGTATTTCTAATTTGTCAGTTTATTGACCACGTTCCAGCTGGAAGAGGGTCTCCTTAGGAGCTTGGAAACAAAATAAAAATAGAAAGAGACTTGTTTCTTAGTGAGTCTTCTAAAAGAGGATGGACTTAACTATTTATCAAATATTTATCAAACACATACAGAATACAGATTGACAGTCTGTGATTCATGAGTATTGTAAAATTTAAGAGTATAACTCATAGTATTTACATGAATATTTATTGATCCTATACCTTAAAAATCACTTTGATTTTTGACATTATGAGAACATCAAGTCATTTGAGGCTATATGATATAGGATGGGGAAGATATATTCATAATTTCACTAGTTTCACCTGCAACTAACTTTTCTCATTTTCATTTCCTAGTCTTTATTCTGCTCCCTATTACAAAGTGTTCATTTTATTTAAAATTCCTTTATTCCCAAAGGAAAACCCAGGTATGCAAAGTGTCTTCCAAAAAACCAGAGGTATGTGATGTTAGCATTATGGCAGAATAAGAAGCCTTGTGGCCAGAGAGATAGCACAGCGGGTAGGGCGTTTGCCCTGCATGCGGCCTACCCGGGTTCAATCCCGGCGCCCCATATAGTTCCCTGAGTACCGCCAGTAGTAATTCCTGATCAAAGAGCCAGCGGTGACACTTGAGCATTGCCGGGTGTGACCCAAAAATAAAAAAATAAAAAAAAGAAGCTTTAGCCCCTCCACTCCGCATCCCCAAAGACATTGATGAAATAATGTATAGACCAATTCTTTTGTGAGATGTTTGGAAATTAGTTAAGAAGACTTGTTTCCCAGATAAACATGCAGCAATACTCATTGATTCTAGCAATAGAATTCATAACATACACTTATCTTAGTCCCTTCTAGATCAAGACAGAACACTTGAGAGCAAACTAGCTCATTTTCTCAGATGGGAAGAGAAGGCAGAATTTGCTGGATCAGTGTCAAAATCAACTTCTATCTTGCTTTCATATAAATAATGTCACGAAAGGACACCAAGTTTGATGTTGCTGAGAATAAAGGTAAAAGTTTGAATTAGCATGAATGCACTTACTCATCATAATATCTTCCCTTAGCTCAACATAGAGTAAATGGGAGAAATATTCCAATGCTCATCTTCTTCATAAGGAGCGAAAGAGCTCAAGCTTACATATCACATTCCAGTATTTCAAGGAGCTTCTTTAGAGAGTGTTTTATGTTCCCCTTTTCTATGAACATTGATAGAACCCAGCATCCATTAGATGTCTGAATCCAGTCAGAAATAAAAGTGAATAGCAAATGGCAAATCCAGAGAAACTACAGCATTATCGAGATAGCCAGAGGGAGCAGGAGATTAGAGGCTCTTAAAAAGCAAAACGAGGGGCCAGCACGATAGCCCAGTGGGTAGGGCATTTGCCTTGTATGCAGCTGACCCGAGCCAGCCAGGGTTCGATCTCCGGGATCCCATATGGTACCCTGAGCACCGCCAGGAGTAATTCCTGAGTGCAGAGCCAGGAGTAACTCCTGAGCATCTCCGGTGTGACTCACCCAAAAAAAGCAAATCCTCTACTGGCTATTAAACACATAGATCAGAGTACAGGAAAGTTTTGGGGACTATATGAATCTGCTGGAGCAATAGGACACTAGGTGGATAGAGCACTTTTCATGCAGGTGACCTGGGTTTGAACCCTGCCAACTACATGGTCTCCTGAGTCACACTAGGAGTGATTTCTGACTTTAGATCCAGGAATAATCCCGAGCACTACCATGTATGACCCTTTCCCACCCCACACACAAAAAGTAATCTGTATATAACTGATTAATGAAGTCCTTCTCTATACAAAGTCAGACCATAACAACCAACAGAGTTAGTTGCTTCCATTTTCTTTTTCAAACATGCAAGTCCTAATACAAAGTTATATGAAAAAGAAAAAGCATAGTTCGATAAACTAAATAAATATATAGTTCAATAAACAGAATAAAAAAGTAATCATAAAATATTTTCAAGGGAATTACCGGATAGACTGTACCCAGTTCAGATGCTTGCCTTGCACATGACCAACACTCATTCGAACTTCAATCCACATTTGATACCACTGAGCAGAGTCTGTAATAAGCCCCAAGCACAGCCGGGTATGGCCCCAAAAGTCAAAGAACAAAACATTAAGGTAGATAAGTTAAGAGACAAAAAATTTTAAAAGAACCAATTTAAGATGCTCAGCCATTTCAGAAAAGGATTATAAGCAAAACAGGAACATTGATATACAGAAAATGTTAAAAAACAAAAACTTTAGATGTGGAGAATGGAATTAAAGCAGTACACTAAAGAGCATCTAGATTAATCTTTATCAGAGAATGAGTGAACTTCAGAACAAATCATTGAAAATTTTCCACAGTGAACCAAAGAATAAAAGCAAATGAATATATATTGTACATGGGATTTAAAACATTTTTTCTCTTCTCTATTGTGTGTGTGTGTGTGTGTGTATCATGGATTTCTGCATGTTGATTTTGTAGCCTACTATTTACTGCACAGAGCCAAAATAAAAATTAGGGAAATAAAAATAATTAAGAGTGATGAAAGCTTAGTGATCTTATATGATGGCATTAAATTATGAATAAACTATGCATTTAAACTAAGCTACAGCACAGAAGAAAAAGCAACAAAAATGAGTCTTTATAGTATTTTTGATTATTATGGGTAGGGTTCTCCTGGATGATTAGGGGAGTTGAAGAGAATTTCCTGGTGATACACAGCCAAGCAGGCTGGCATTTAATGTGACTGTGTGAGGATGCTGTGCTATCTCAGCACTGATACTCAGTGCTGCAGAACTGGGAAACACCTAAAATATCATACTCAGTGATGCTAAAAGTTTTCTGGGGGCTATTTAGCAGTGCTTGGTAAGCAATGTGGTCCCAGGGATAAAATTCAGGTTAGATAAAGTTTAAGTTCATACCCTAAATGTTAAACTATAACCTTGACCCATAGCAATAATTTTGAATATAAATTTATGAAACTTTTCAGTCTAAATACATAGATGGATGAATGGTGAAAAAGAAATGTACAAGATTTAATTAGTTTTGCTTATACAGGACTCACTTTATATTTAGGAACAAATATAGGTTCAAAGTGAAAGGATTTCAGATAAAATAGGCTCTAAATTAAAGACTGTCACAGAGACAGAAAAAAATATTATATAATGTTAAGAGATCAAAAAACAAAAGTTTTTACTATATATGTACCCAACATCAGAGCACCAAAGTATTTGTAGTAAACACCTGACAGTATTAAAGTGAGAAATAGAGAATACATTAATCTCCAGAACTTTCATTTCCACATTCACAGTGCACATAACACCCAAACCAGTGTCATTTTGGAAAGAGAGGACCTGAATGATGTTACAAACTGAAAGTCCTAATGACATACATATGTAGAACCTTGCACTAAACAAAATAAGAATACCCAATATTTCCAATCTTGCTTGTAGTTATCTCTAGGATAGATTACTTATTAGGTCACAAAATAAGTCATAATGAATTTAAAAAGGCTATAGTCATACCAAATATCTTTCTGACCACAATGGGATAAAAGTGAGAAAGAAAGTGAGAAAGAGCAAGAAAGAAAGTCAAACAGTTCACTAATAAGTGGAAATCAAACACACTCGCAATCTAATGGATCAAAGAAGAAATCATAAAGTAAAGTATAAAATATTTTAGATTTACAAAGAGACATGAAAAACTTAAGGAATACAATAATAGCAACAATAAAAGAGATTTTTAACTCTAAATGTGCATATTGAAAAACAAGATGTTAAATTCATGTTTTGCTTTTCAAGGAACTAGAAACATTTTTAATATTGTAAGATTATTTGAAAGAAGTATGGAGTTAGACAGGCGAAGGTGTTCAATAGAGAAAAATCATTTTTAAACCAAAACAACTAAGTTGATTTAAAAAGTATAACAAACAGAGTTGAGGTAGAGCAAGAGCAAGAGCCATAAAATTAGATGCTAAGGCAGAGATACTACAATTGATATCACAGAAATAAAAGGATTATCAAGAGATTTCTGTGCACAATCTCATGAAAAATTAGAACAGGTCTGAGAACTCATCAATTTAAAAGTCAAATATACTAGCAATTGTATATAGAAGGATAACTAGGAATATACATCATGACAAGACTAAATTATACATAAAAAGAAAAGTGTAACAGAACCATAACTATTAAAGCAATTGAAAAAAGTAATAGAAACTCTTCCAACATAGAAAACTCAAGGACAAAATGGCTTCACTGGAGTATTCTAGTGAACATTTAAGAATTAATGAGAAACTTCTTCCAAGACAAAAAATGTAAGTGCCTCATCAATTTAAAAGTGTAATATACCAAACAAAAACTGTGATATGCCTGACGAATATCCTTTTCAAAGTGGCATATATATTTAATGCAATCTATATATTATTTCCCTGACATTGTTCACAAAAATAGAATAAAATCCTAAAATTAATATGCAATCATAAAGGCAAAATATTAACATAATCTTTAGAAAGGAAAACATAATCTGTTCTTACATTCCTGGTTTCAAATAATGTCACACAGCTTTCAATCAAAGTGTAGTACTGGGATACAAACATTCACAATAATAATGAAGCGAAATAGAAGGAATAGAAATAAACTAATGCTTAAAATATCAATTAGCTTACCTTAACGGAGCCCAAACTATACGATACCAATTAAGGATGTATTTTCAAAAGTTATGTTAAAAGTGAATACTCAAATGGTAAAGAGTATAATTAGACATTTATCGTTCATCACATATAAAATTTGAATACAAAATGGATTAGAATTTAAGGTAAAAACCTTGACACATAGAATTTCCAGAAGAAAATACAGGAGGGAAATTTCCTTGATTTTATCAAGAATTCTTGAAGAAACTATATGGGGAAATTTTCCTTGGCTTTTTTTTTACTTATGCAATGATTTGTTGGATAAGTTGGGGATGTGGTATCCAAAACTCACATAAGAAGAGCATAAATTTAAAAATAAATGCAAATACATCAAACTAAAAGTCTGCATCATTAAGGAAACAGTAGCAAAATCAAATACTATCCTAAACAAGAAACAATGTTTGTAACCGCTTAAGAGTTTAAAATCTAAAACATGTAAACTGAGGGACAGGATAGACATTTTTAAAGGAGGGCAAGGAACGATTAAAGGATACATTAGATAGTTGCTTACCATTATTAATTATCAGTTTAAAGAAAAAACACAGAAAACTATCAATTTAAACATTTTAGGATGGTCATAAACACAGATGATCAAAAATGACTTAGAAACTGTTTTTCTGATGTAGGAGGGCAGATTATCTCAGAAAGTAAGGGAGAATAAATGCAGCATATGCTTTTGTTCTGTATTTAAATATGCATTAATTGAGATGTTGCTAAATTGATACCCAAATTAGGTGCTAAGAGCAAATGAAAAACTATGTGCACACAGTTTATCAGTAATCTTTCTTTCGAGAGTCACAATTTATTTTTCCTATCCATGATTGCATTAGTGTTAGTATATAATATAATAGAATAATAGAATGAGCAAATTTTGAAATGCCATCTGAGGGCTGGGGACATGGATTAGTGGTATAGAACATGCCTTTCATGTATGAAGTCCTGGGTTGCATTCCAAAAACTTCAAATAAGATAAAATATCATTGGACACACAAAATCAGACTCTATTTACAGAAGCACCATACTTGATTAAAGCAGTTGTAAATGCTGAGTGTTTAGTATTAGCAATGTATGGGCCAATTGCATGCACACCCTTTGGAGTTTATCTGTTTTGGAATGTTTATTCTGCCACCTCTTAATCAGATTCTGAGCTCACTAGGCTTTGTTATAAAGAAACCCATGCAACCACTGAATACCATTTTCTAAAAGGAACAGTCCTTATGTTTTACTGAACCATTTATTTGAGTCTGAAACTTTTGGAATTAACTATGAATCAGAATTAATTTGGGGGTGGAGGGACCAAAGCTGGCAGTGCAAAACATAGCATTCAATGTTTAGTGTTAATGTTGGGTCAAACCAAGTGGAGCTCATGGGTCACTTACAGCAGTGCTTAGGGGACCAAGTAGTGGAGAGGTTTAAACACAGATCTCCAGCATGCAGAATGTGGAGTTCAACCCCAAACTATAAGAGTTTATAATACCTCAGGCCAATACTCATGATCCTTTGCTTTTCTGCCCCAAATACATGAATAATTTCACAAAATGGAATAAAATCTATAAATAACTGCATTCAGGCCAGGTTTGATGGACTGATAGGTTTGTAAATTTTGTTTTTAATTGAAGAACTAATTTTAAGTTTTAGAATATTTTGGATTTCAGCATTGTGAATAAGAATTGTGTCTCTATGACAGGAGGTTGCTACTATTGCTTTTCTCACTCTGGTTCAAAGAAACTGAGGTTCACAGTGCTTAAATAACCTGCCCAAGCTTACCCACCTAGAAAAAAAATACCCTTGGCACTTAGGTTCGAGAACTGTCTCTGAACAAAGTGATTAGAGCACATATGTATCATCTGTGAAGTCCTGTGTTTGATTCCAGGCACCACTAAAAGGAAAAATTATCTGAAATAACGAGGTTCAATTAGTCAAACTCCGAGGCAGTCAGCAAGTTCCCAGTCACAAATTCCCTACCACACATCTGCAAGAGACAGATGTGTGGTAGGTACAGTGCACAGGGAAAGGCAGGTGCCAGAGAGGCCCAGGGCATGGCACCGTGGAAGGCCGGAGGCCGCAGTGGGATGGTGTCCCATAACCCTAGAACAAATAGGACCTCCATGTTCTGAAATAATTACCAGTTTAAAACTCAACTCCCAATCTATGGTTTCTAGTAGTATTAGGTTTGCTGCGCTAGAATCCTGACTTCTAAAAGATACTCTATTTGTTTTAAACAAAACCTGGAATTCCATTGCTAAGAAAAGCAGGCCAAAAACCCCAGGCGTTTAAGCTCAGCCAAGTTAAATATTGTATCTCTTTTTAAGGAGCTAATCCCCCTGAGTCTTCGACCTTTGTTCTTTGCTCCCAAAGGCAGCGACATATGCTGTTTATCTTGCCAAAAATAGTTAAAAGTATTGAGGAGCTCTCTACTGAGTGGGCCAACTGGTTTTGACCTTTTTGACTAGACCAACTCCTGTTACGTTAATCTCTGACCTCAGTCATCTTAATGGCAATATTCCCCAGCACTGTAATTTCCCTCCCACCGTGTTCTCTCAGGCAAATATTTACTACTGAGGTTTCACAATTTATTTTTTCAAACAAAGTGGCAGGGACCACCCCATGCCACCACATCCTCATTTCGTATTAGAACCCATCATTCCCGAGATATAATTTTACCAGAACAAATGTGCTTTAGGGACTTTTGACATGAGATGAAGGCTTGACTTCCTATCAAAACCAAACCCAGCCCTTGTCAGCTTCGAGATGGATATAAACAAGAAATGCAAGCCTGTAATTGGTGATGGAAATCAGATAAGACCTCTTTAAATACAACCATTGATACAAAAAATGTGAACTCGAATTACCTTTGATTAAGTCACTTAAGAAAATAAAGCTGGGGTGGGTTTTTAAAGAAAGATTCTGAACATGCTTGTGAACAAGATCTTGTAGTTTCCAGCCTCTCAAAAAGCAAGCTGAGGAAAATTAAAGTCAGAACCGGAGGCTTATGAAATGAAACAGAACTCCAAATAGCACACCCTCAACCTCAGACCTCAACAATCACGAGTCCAGAAATGATTTCGTAGAAAGCTGGAGTATTTTATTTGCTTTGTGAAGTAGAATTCCAAATTATCAATGTAGTTGATGTTTACTATTTACTGTCTCTTCAAACAGTGAGAAATTCAACACAACCAGTGATTGCCATTAATCAATAATAATCCTTATCTCCATTGAGTACACACTTGTACTTTTCTAACACTGTTCATTTTATATTCTATCCCCAAAACACAGAAAATTGCCAAAGAACAAAACCATCTTTCTCTTTTGTATTATTCTTTGGTTTCACTATGCTATATATAGAACTTTTGAAATATTTTCATTTATAGATGTAAAAGAAATAATAAAGAAATATTGTATCTTTCATTCAAAATATTGTGCTAACTTTTGATCCCAAAGAAAACTTTTGACTCATATTTTTAATAATTGTCAAGTGATTTTTCAAAGAAGGAAATGTAGATGTAACTACAGTTATATTTCAGTCATTAGAGTTTATCTGTTAACAGATATGAAGAAAATATAGGAAAACAACATATCAAATGAAAACATGCCTTAAATTCTTTGGATTTTTGAGTGTTTGTGCACTGCTTTTATATTATTATGTTATAAAAGCCAGATCTTATTATATCATTTGAGATCTCTCTAGAAAGAATTGGGAACATTCTACAATACATTTGCAACCTTTCAAAAGTCTGCTTCAGGCGTTGTAGACAATACCGGATAGAAATCTTACATCTTTAAGGAGAGAAAGTGACAGTATCTTTTAGCTGATGGCAATCTAACTTTTAAGTTGAAATTTTGATACTTTATCATATTTTGATAGTTACAGTAAAAATAGTAAATGCTTCATTACCTAAACTTCACTACAAGTTTAGGTGATAGTTATTTCCTTATTCAAAATCAAGATAGATTATAAACATGGAAAGAGCATCCCTTTTTTAAGTTAGTGTTAAAAGACGCTTAGGGAAAAATTAATAGTGCTAAAAATATCAGTTTGCACCTTTCTTATTGGAATCCAATAATTATTCAAATGAAATTCTAGATTTAAAAAGTTAAACTTCCAATATCTATTGAAGAAATTTCCAAATAAACATAAGATTATTTTAAAAGAACAGCTTTGGTTGAGCTCCTAATGGCCAAAATAATAACTTTTATCCATGTTATGTGATCATTTTAATACTTTTCTACAAATACATTCTTTAAAATGAATATAAAACCTCTAAAAATTATTCTATTTCAAACCATGTATTCAAAGCGAATAAATTTTCTCTGGGCATTTCATAAAAATTAACTCTTTACTACTACAGAAAGAAATCTTTTGAATATTCTGTTGAAATATAACTATGCACAAATGAGCTCTAATAGGTCCCTTTGTACAGATAAAATTATGATTTTCCTTTCCCCCTTCTCTCCTAAATATTTTATTGTATTTATATTCACAGACTGATTCTGAGGGAATAGTTACCATAAAATAAACAAAAAATATCATAAAGGCAATTATTGGCCAACGGAGACTGAGGCAATAGCTTAATGGTACAAGTCAGACAAGCATTGTACCTGATCTTTTTAATCTTCTCAAGGTATATGATTTTCATAAAACAAATCGAATTTGACAAAGTTCTTATTTTATACCCAGTCCCCTTACCTTCATCTATGAAGTTAATGACTTAATGCTATATAGACTATTAAAGTTATTTTCCTACCCCCTAAAATATTGCTATCAACAAAAGGTCACAGATAATATAGGTGAAGGCAAATTATCATAAAAAGAGTGATATTTATTTCATATGTTTTACTATTGAGAATATTTAAGCATATATTTACTTCATAGGAATGGACTCATCATCATAAAAGGAAGGGCTGAAAGGATTTCTGAAAAATGCACATTTCAATTCAGTCTTCAATTAGCTTGTGGGGATAAGTTCATTCCTCCAGTTACTCTTCTGAGAGTCTTATGGAACTTCTTTAGAAATGTATTAGTTCTCCCATAAGTATTACAATAAAACTAAAAGGGAACTTAACTAGCCACCATAGTAATTGCTTTTGCTATTTATTTATATAACATTTCTATGAATTTTACGAATTCATACTCAATTAGCTTCTCATTTTCTATTTGAGAAAGAACAGAATGCACTGGTGTTAAACAATGGAGAATAAAATGAAATCTAAAAACAAGATTGAGGATCTAATCTCAAAATTTTCCTTGTTTGCAGTGATAAAGATAGTTCAGTATGTAGGGGACTTTCCACATACGCAGTCCATCTAGATTCTATGCCTAGCATCCCATATGTTCCGTGAAGCACCAGCAGAAGTAATTCCTGAGTGAGAGTCAGGATTAATGCCTGAATGATGGGTGTTTCCCCACAAAAAGGAAAAGGAAAATTTTCCTTTTGTAATGGTAGCATTAAAACAGTCTTATAAATACTCAAATATGTGCAACTAGTTGACTGGTTTACCTTTAAGAATTTACATAGAAATAGTGTGTCTGATGGCTAAATCTTTCATGTCTTTTAGACTATTGTTGGAAATAAGTTGATTTCAGGAAAGTAAGTAGCTCGTGATGATTCAACTAATTTTTTGAAGAATAAACATAATTCTATGACAATGCTTTGCAGTAAAATAGAAGCAGCATGGGCATAAGGGAAACAATAAATTTCATTTCACTTTTTTTACTAAAAAGAATAGCCAATTTGATATGGTCTAAAAACACTATTTCAAAAGAACATTGGTGATGGGAAATGTAGGCTGGTGGAGGGGTGGTTGTTGGACACTATGACTGAAACCTAATTTTGAACTGCTTGCAATGGTTTATTGCACAGCGATTCAATAAATTTAAAAAACTGAGGCTATGGTGGAGGGGTAGGAGATTGCACTGCTATTGCTTATTGCAACATAGTCACAATAGTCAAAGTATGGACACAATCCAAGGGCCCGAGAATATAAGAATGGAAAAAGAAATTGTGGAATACTGTACAATAAAATACAATTTTGTATTTTAAAAAGATGAAATGCAATCTGCTTTAACATGTTTAGAACTGGAAGGTAACCTTTGAAGAAAAGTCAGTGGGTAAAGGACACATGAAGAGTGATCTGTGCATTATGTGAATTATGTGAAATATAAAAATATGGAAGAGGAATAACAATTTGGCATATAGTACTGAGTTTAGCAGTTTGTGGAGATCAGGTAAGGAGGTGGAAGGAAACCTTCATACATCTGCTGAGGCACCTTGACACTGGTAGTGGACCGGTTCTTAAAAATAATGTGCCTGCAATTATGATATTGACAACATTATAAAATTTCAGGGCCTGAATAAATTAAAGTTAGAAAGTAGAAGAAAAGAAAGAGACTCTAAGTAATGGTGAGTTTTACAAACATGTCATTTAACTTCAGTATAATCCTGTTAGGTCCATTTCAGGTGATAAAATCCAAGATATCTATGAGTTAAATGTATAACCTTAACCATAATGTTACACTGTTATGCAATAAAGAAGATCACTTGATCACTTGAATCCCGTTATTCATCGATTTGCCTCGAACGGGTGCCAGTAACATTTCCATTGGACTCTATCACGTGCCAATGTAGCCCAAAGGCATCTGGTTGATTCAGGAATATGAAGAGCCTCGAACCATTCCTTCAGGGTTTTGACAAGGAAGTCTGACCATCTTGTAGGTGGGCGGCCACGTGATCTTTTGACATCCCGTGGGATCCAGACAGTAATGGCTCTAGTCCAGCGGTTGTCTCCAAATCGCATTACGGAGTCCAGCCCATCTGATTTTCTATGCCTTGGCAAATGAGACAGCGTCCCTGATTCTGGAATAACGACGGAGGTCAGAACTCCGGATTCCTTCTCTCACTTGAGTGAGACATGATATTCCAAGGATAGTTCTTTCGATTCCTTCTGGGAGACCCGAATAGCATTCTCATCCTGCTTTCATAGGGCCCAGATCTCTGAGGCATAAGTTAATGCAGGGAGAATGGTGCAGTCAAAGAGATGTGCCCGGAGCCGGAGGTTCTTTGTCCTTTTAGCTATTTCTTTGATGCCTTTGAATGCATTTCATGCCGCTCTCTTCCTGCGCAGCTCATGTTTTAGGTCGTTCATCATGTTGAGTTCTCGACCTAGGTACACATAACTGCTGCATTCAGAGATGTCTGTTCCATTGAGAGTGGCCTCTGGAACTAGTTCATTTTTCATAAACATAGTTTTCTTTAGATTCAGCTGTAGACCTATCTTTCCACATTCTTGGTCGAAGTCAGCCAGTATTTGTGCCGCTTGGCTAATGTTTGGTGTTATTAGAACGATGTCATCAGCGAAGCTGAGGTGGTGTAGTTGCTGACCATCTATCTTCACTCCCATTCCTTCCCATTCTAATTGTCACATGATGTTCTCGAGGGAGGCGCTGAAGAGTTTTGGTGAAATGGTATCACCCTGTCAAACCCCTCTTTTGACATCAATGATCACTTCTTTGTAGAATGGTGAGATCCTGGTGGTGAATCCATAATACAGCTCACGAAGGATCTTGATGTATTGGGTTTGAACACCCTGTTTGGCTACAGCTTCGATGACTGCTTCAGTCTCCACAAAATCAAAGGCTTTCTTTAAATCAGTGAACGTGAAACAGAGCGGCATCTTGTACTCCTACAAACCTCAATGAGCTTGGTTACTGTGTGGATATGGTCGATTGTGCTGAATCCTTTCAGGAAGCCAGCTTGCTCACATGTATGTCCTTCAGCTAGTGTTCTGCCAATCTTGTTCAGGATGACTCGTGTAAACAGCTTGTAGATGTCAGACAACAGGCAGATGGGGCGATAGTTGCCGATGTTGTGAATGTCTCCCTTCTTGAACAGTAGAACTGTCCTGCTGGTTTTCCATTGGGAGGGCACCTTGCATTCTGACAGGCAGTATGTGAAGAGCCGAGCTAGTGTATTGATGAATACTGATGGCAGATTCTTCAGGTGTTCAGGTCTGACTTTATCTGGGCCTGGTGCTGTTCCATTCTTTACCAATGAAATGGCATGTCGGATTTCAGAAGGGAGAACTTTGGGAATGACATATCCATCCTGTGGGATTTGGTATGAGGGCAGGTGGATGTGACTATCAAAGAGATTTGAGTAGAAGGCATGGTTAATCTTCTCCATTGCCTTACTGGAAGATGTGATAGATCCATCAGGGCGTTGAAGGGCAGTCATATTGGTCTTATAGTTGGCGGTGCAAATGTTTTGCCGGCTTCTGCTGCACCTTCCAGTATTTCTGCTCTTCTGTCTTTGAAGTTTTCTTTTTATCGCTTCTCTGCACCATTTAGCAAGCTTGTATGTTAGCATTTGGTCTCCTGAGGTTCTCACCTTGCCACATTGGTGAATGAGCTCTAGAGTTTCTGAAGACAGACATCCTTTTGTGTCTTTCTCTCGGCATTCTTCGCACAATCATAGAGGTGCTTAACCAGTCTGTTGTATTCTTCATCGATGTTGTCAATGATGGCCTTTTCCCATGTTGCTCAATGGTGCCAAATTTACCTCCAAATTACCATGAATATTCTACCCACCCCTCTGAGATAGCCCCACAAGGTAATGAGAGTATAGTGCCTGCACGGCAGAGCCTGGCAAGCTGTTTGATGCCTGTTCGATATGCCAAAACCAGTAACAGAAATGTTTATTTTCCTGACCCAGATAGAGCCCTTAATATGGCAGCAGTAAGAAAGGCAAATAATCAGTGCCTGACAAAATTTCACGCCATGCTAGGCTGCCAAAATGAAGAAGGACTAAAATGACTGTCTGTACTTTCAATGCACGTATGCTGGCATCGGAAGCATATATTGAGGATCTGATGGTGCAAGCGCAAAAGATCAAGTACGCATCATTGGTCTGACTGAGACAAGGAGGCGTCAGTTGCCTCAAGCTGTATTTGACACCGGAGAAGAATTGTTCCTTGGAACATGTGACGAAAGAGGCGTCGGTGGAGTTAGTGTCCTTGTCAACACGAACATGGCCCTCAACATTGATTCATTTGAATGCCTAACAAACCCGATAGGATGATTACATTTGAAGAGATGTGGTCCACTGCCAGCAATTTCTATCTTCATTGTCTACGCACCAACAACCACATATAAAGAAGATGAAATTGAGAAATTCTACATGGAACTGGAGGAGTTCTATAAAAAAGATCACACCTTCTACAAGATCATAGTCTGTGATTTTAATGCCAAGATAGGCTGAAGAACTCCACATGGGGACTCATGGCCTAGAATGGAACGAACAGGGTGAGAGACTATCTGAGTTCATCATGTCCACCAAGACCATGCATGGGGACTCACAGTTCCAGAAGGCTGAAGCAAAACAGTGGACATGGGAATCTCCTGGTGGACAGTTCCACAATGAATTTGACCACATCATCTTCAATTGACGGTTTTGTCTGACCAATGTTGCTGTCATCCCCAAATTCCAAACAGGATCGGACCACCGTCTCCCTTCGTGCAAAATTCTACTTCATGCAACTGGGAGAAAAGGCTGCAAAGTTTAAGAAGAGAACTCTCAGAACGACCACCAATGGGAACTCTTTGGCACCATGTATTATTACATAAGAGAAAATATAGATCACAACATATGCATTGCTTTTCTTACCCCAAAGTTGTGAAATGACAACATCTCTCAAATATGACTATTGAAGATGAGAGAAATAAGATACTTAGAATGCATGACATGGTGATGAGCATTGAATGCTGTATTATTATTTTTATTATGATTAATACTTTCATTATTATGGAAAACAATGATATAAACAGGCAGAAAAATGTGAGAATTAGAACTTCCTTCCAAATAAACTTAATTGTCCCTTAAAAACTAAAACAAACAACAACAACAAAAATATCTGCTCAGTAATCATGGGACACCACCACTCAGAAATATATTTTAAGTGAAAAATAGAACAGTACCCCCCCCACCCCCGGATAGCACTTGAACTTTCTTTTACTCCCTAGGTTGTTCCAATGGTGCTTTGGGCCTAATTTTAGGTCTATTTCTCTGATAATTTTTTAGTTTCAATAAAGTTGCTATTTTTGTTAACTCTGTAATTATCAAACAACATAAAATTGAAACAGTTTAGTTATTACAGAATAAATTTCAAACTGGTAAGCAATAAGTTCATAATATATTGCAGGAATTAGGTCCTGATAACTATATTTCATTGTGATTCAATAATTTTTTAAATAATAAAATAACTACTAAAGCAGCAACAGCAACAAAAATTATGTAGCAAACTAAAGATCATTTAATCATCAAAGTCTTTAAAATCTCAGTAAAGACACATTCAGGGAACAATCTACTTTAGTTGAGGAATTTTATTCAGATTAGGAGTGAAAGATTTTCCAGTTCATTTTTAAATTTAACCTGATTTTGACCAAAATCTGAAAGTAATAGCTTATAAATTAATAATATGAACCAACTTCATTTGTAAATGTTGGAGTTTTAAAGTGAAATAAAAAATGATTTTTTTTCCTAAAATTTAACAAACCGCGTCAAAATAAATCACAAGTAAAAGGAAAAAAAATTATAGCGCATGGCTGTGGACAGTATAGAAAAGTGTAATCAATTCGTTAGTATTTCTGCTCCTGCCCATTTTCAGTATTTATTTAAACAGTTTTTTGTGAAAGCATTTGTGTTCATTCTTTGACAGCATTCTAATACCATCTTTTTACTTTTTTAAAAAATTCTTATTCTGAGGTTCTCTTGATCATTGTCATCCACATGAAATGATGGATTTCCTTCAAGGTTGCATTGAATACAGATTTATTGGGCACCTTCAACATTCAGACTCTGTGTAATGTGTATCAGCATCCTGATCTCTTAACGTTTTAAATGCAACTCTAAGTGGGCATAAAGTCTTGTTAGTATAAAGAGTAGAGTTTATTCAACTAGGATGTTCCCTCCTTAGAAAGCTGATAGGGCCCAAAAGAAAACCATCCCTGTCTCAATCTTTTCAGTCTTTACCGTTTTTGTAGTAAATGATAAGTAAAATAAATCTAAACCATGAGAGGCGATGCAATAGGTGTTTAGGAGGATGGGTATCTGAGCGATAATCTCAGAAAGTTGCAGTTGAAACATATACATATTTGATAATTTGAAAAGTTAATGATAGCTTACAGATAACTTTAACAAGTTAAAATATATAAAGAAGTTCAAGAAATAGAGAATAATGCAATGCTCCTGAGTAATAACAAACCCTGAACTTGAAGTGATAAGACAAATGATGTGGATAGTGTCCTAGACTAAATAGTTCTTCCTTGAAATTCATGTCCACTTGAAACCTATGCATGAGATTTTATTCAGCAATATGGTCCTTGCAGATGTAATTAAGTCATGAGGTCAACTGATTAGCCTCGGTCCTACTAGAGTGACTGCTGCTTTTGTAAGAAAAAAGACACTGAAACAGATATGTGGAAAAGAAGGCAGTGTGAAGACAGAGGGTGAGATTAGACTGAACTATCTAAGAGAAGAATAATGTTAAGTACTACAGATAACCAGAGAAGCTAAGAGACTCAAGAAACAATTGCATTATTTTCAGGAGTTTGACTGTCAAACATCTTGATTTTTAAATGTCTTGCCTCCAGTTTTATGAGAATAAATTTCTGTTCTTTAAAGTCATCCAGTTTATTGTATTTTATAGCAAACTAATATATATACCAAAAAACATAGGGAAGAAAAGAACTTATTCAACATGCAGAGAGTGATGAAAATGAGAAATAAAAAATATTGATTTAAATTATTACTGCACATTAAAAATGAATGCTGGCCATTTGATTCAGGATTTCCAGAAACCTGCAGTATTGCAGTAACTAACCAGTAACCAGGTTGGTCAATAACTAGGGCTAGGAGGTTAGTGAATCAGTCTGGGAGTGCTTATACATCTTCAATGAAGGAAAAATATGTGCCCCAGAGTGCATGTAGCAGCTAGTGTCATTTAAACAAGTAAACTACATTAACAAAACACTGTGTGTGTGTGTGTGTGTGTGTGTGTGTGTATACTTTATTTCTGGCCATCTACATCACGGGCAACTCTGCCAAATTATGCTGACCACTTAGAGTTGTATTTAAAATGTTAAGAGAGATAAGGATGCTGATACACAATACACAGATTCTGAATGTTGAGGGTGCCCAACAAATCTATATTCGATGCAATCTTGAAGGAAATTCTTTCAGGATAAATGAATGAAGTCCTTACATAAACTTAAGAAATATTAAACTCTGTCAGTATTGAATGCCATTTCAGTTACAAATATAATGAGTGGAAATTCGCATAACTCCATGTACCTAATGAAAAATATATTTTTGATTATACTTGGTTAGGAATTTTATTCTAATCTAGACCTCAAAATAACCACAAATTTTATTCTTGTTCAGAGATAGTATTTGTGTTTATTTAAATATGAACTTAACTTTAACTTTAAGCCTTTTTATTTAAATATTATCATACTTTACTTTCTAAAAAACTATTTTGCTTTTTAAAAGTCCTTTAAGTTCTTAGGATAAATGAATATTTACTTTCCATAAATTAATTATAATAAGCAAAGTTGTTTTACTTTCAACTATGGCTCGATAGTGTGATTTGCAGTAACATCTTTGGGATCCTAGAACTGCTTATGACTACTGGCTGACCTGTGGTATGAGACCACTCAAAGAATCAGAAATGGTTTCCCCTGGTAAGTATGCCTCTTTGAAGAGTCCCTTAGCAAGAGATGCTTTATGTTCTTGCCTCTGCTATTCCCACCTTGCTTTGCACATGCCTGGCACATAGTAGGAACCTGGTAAATATGCACCAAGTTGAATCAAACTAATTTAATGCATGGATATTCAGAAGAAACTGTCTTCCTTTTACCACTGTCTCTGACTTCAGCCTTTAAACTCAAAACTTAAAGGGCAAAACATATAAATATATGCAAAACTACTTGTGTTTTCATTTAACTAAAGGTATTTATATCATAAGGCATTTAGAGTCATCTGCAATGCTTTGTGAGACATTTAACTAGTATTGCCTTGGTTTCTCACTAATTAAAAATCAAGTTATTAGAATATAAATCTACTGGCAGCATATATAAGCAAGCATAACACGTGGTATGACATAGAGGGAGGGTAAGTGTTAAAGTCTGATTACTCTAAACAATGAAAAAGATGTTCTCATTAAGAGAACATTTCACTATGGTGGTAGAAATAAATCAATGCACTACAGCACATGGAGTAGGCCTGGGTTCAATCCCCAGTACTGTGTATGGTCCCCCAGCACTGCTAGGACTAACCACCAAGCACTGACACAGAAATAGATCTTAAGAACTATCATTTGTGATTCCCAAACCAAAATATAATAGTAATAATAAATGAAAAAAGAGAAAGTATGTGAAAACATTTTGTCTCAAAATAATATAACTGTTTTCAGGGTTTCCAGTCCTATAATATCATTACCTTGATGTCATTTTCTTCTATAATTTTATTTTCATTTTTCTGTATGTCTATAAAATAGAGTTAAAGGTAAAATCATTAAAGCATATAAAAGCTTTGTCAACACAATGGTGTAAGATGGTGTGCAGTGGACTTCATACAATACATGCAAGAAGCAGACAGTCGTCAGAGACTCCCTCTAAGGTAATTGAAGCTACAAAAGTTTTGTGTTTGAGAGATAAGGTAGAGTTTATCTTGGCTACTGTGGTGAAGTACAGATTGTCTTGACCCATTCTGGAAGCTATAATGAGCTTTATTGTGCAATGCTAGTAAATCAGTGATTTTGAAGACCATTCTGCCAAGTTCTAGTGCTATTTCAGACACTCACATGGCTTTTCTTAAAATATGAATGTAAATCTAGGTTGAAATGTCCCTTTCAGATCTGAGATCATGCTTCTTAGGGACCAAAATGAGCTTAAAATAAGTCATTGAATAGCTAGAGAATAATTACCAAAGGGTCTATTGCTCCAAGGTTGATTTTGTAAGTGACTTGCATCTCACTCGAGGTCCTAGAGGTTCAGTGGATGATATATTCAAGATCATGAGCTTTTATATGTCCTCTATTCAACTACCTATGGTTGAAAAATATCTGTCTAATGATCCAGGTAGTAGTAGAGTTGTTAGGCAAAAGCTTAGTGTACGATCAACTTGGTTCAGGAACCAGTACCACATAAACCCCCAGCTATTGCTGGCTGTAGCTCAGGACACTTTAAGCAACACCAGGTGTTGCTCTTGATGCCACCAGTATTTCTAAGGTGTCTGAGGTATTCCCAACATCACAAGGAGTGGCCTGAGAATCTCAGGCACAGCAGGTCTTAAGCAATATCACATCCTCTGAGCCTTGCACAGAACTACAGACTGAGAATCACTGGTGGGGTACATGAGCCTTCTGATAATGGCTTGGAAGCCACCTGCCCCAATAAATATCTATAAAGATCATAGCTGTTTCAGAAGTTATTCTGTAAAATATGTCTCAGTTTTTGATTTCTTTATAAAACGGGTTTTTAGCAATTGCCATGTACTTCATGGATCCTGTGGATATAAGGTTGAATGAGATTCCCTGTTGATAAAACATCATAGCTAGGGCACATCTACTCAGTGCCATAGAATTACCAGGAGTGACTATGGAGAGCATGATAAAACAAGGGGACACTTAACTCATCTGAACCAGAAGGTACTTAAAAATGTTGTTGCAGCTATAATGAAAGTGTCTCAAAGAAATTAGGAAACAGAATTTTCCTATACTCCTAATACTCAGTGGTAGGAAACTCCATCATCCTACTCCTGAAATACACAAATTTGACATGACCAATAATGACAAATATAATTGTTTATGATTGTAAAATATGTAGTGTGGGTGCATATTCCCCACCCTGTACGTTACAGCATGGTTCATAGTAACAGTGAAGAACTGAAACATATTGAATGTCCATTGAGAAATGGCTGTATATAAAGACATGAGGCACATATAACAAAATTAAAATCTACTTAGCTACAATAAAATGACATCCTGCCATTTGTAACAACATAAATGGACCTAAAGGGTTTTTTGGTAAACTAAGCCACAAAGAATGAAAACATATTATTTAACTCATTTGTGGTGCATAAATAAATAAAACAATCAGGGGCCGGAGCGATAGACCAGCGGGTAGGGGCATTTGCCTTGCACGAGGCCCTCCCATGCCCACCGGTTCGATCCCGGCATTCCATATGGTCCCCGAGCACTGCCAGGAGTAATTCCTGAGTGCAGAGCCAGGAGAAACCCCTGAGCATTGCCGGGTGTGACCCAAAGCGCAAAGAAAAAAAAGAACAATCAAATATAAGGAAAAATGAATATGTAAACATAGAGGACGAGTTTTGAGGAATTTGAGAGAAAAAAAAACAGTAAGTACTCAGACATAGAAACGAGAATTCCTCAGCTCTGAAGACACGGAGCGAATTATTCATGATGCTGTGGTCACAGGTCCCTGCAGGGTTGACAGAAGAAGTCTGATAGGAAGAATGGATGCAGGCAAAATCATGGGTTTATATAAGATTTCTATTTTATGCTGTAAAGGTTGGGGAAATATTAAAACATAAAATGTAAGCAAAAATTAAACTAAAATTTTAAAAAATAGTCTTGCTCATATCTGTAGATGATAAAATGATTCAATTACCTAGATGTTCAATCCACAAGCATGGTTTCATCATTTATTTATTCCTCTAATTCCCAATATCTAAACGACATTCTAAATATTTTAGAAATAATTTTCTTTGTTTTATTTCCCATCACCACAGTGGCTTGAACTGTCTTCTCTTACCTGGATTGATGCCTAACTTGCCTTTCTGATTCAGGCTTCGCTCATCTGCAGTCCAAATTCTGCATACCAAGAGTGAGTTTATTAAAAATTAAACTTTTTTCTTAAAACTCTCCAAATGTCAGTTTATTGTTCCTAGAATAAAATCCCAGCTCTTTCAACAGCATTAGTTCAGCTCTCCCACCATTCTATCTCTCTATCTCAGCTCTTACATTTTTCTAATCTATATCAGTACTAGCTTGATCTCTACTCCATAAGGATCCCTACTTAAGTCTGGAAGCCTCTCTCTCCAGTTCCCCAGAAGGCTGGTGCCTTCTCATCTGTTCAAACTCAGCTAAATGCTACAAACTCACATGCCTTTTTTGAAAATGTTTTCTTTCCCTGTATCCATTGGAGAGGCACATACATCACTTTATCATATTGCCTTTGTAATATTTAAGGCACCTACAATTATCTAATTTGTTTTCTTGATTTTTTGTGTCTTTGAGAATCAAATGAAAACCTCTTATAGCAGAGAGAAGTACCTGTTCTTAGGTACGTAAGTAGCACCAGTTACATAGTTGGTACTCAATAAACATGCATTTATTGGGTAAAAATACAGATAATAAAAATAAAATTGAAGGTATTAAAAATAGCCCTAGTGAAAACTGAGTTTAGGCATTGACAAAGAAAGCAAGAAGTAGATCAGAGATATATTTGGTGGATAGAATGACAAATCTGAATTTAGGGATAGTAAGAGATTAAAAGTGAGAAAGACATATCCATTTAGCTCAGAAATTAAATGTGTCCGACATAAAATGCCCTTCGGACTCTATGAGCTTAAAGATTTGGAGTATTTATTTTTCTGAATAAAACGATAAACAGAATGTGCTATTGATGAATGTAATGATCATCTTAACAAAGAGATAGTGAATTATTCATGTTACCTAGGAGAACATACAAAATATCTATTGAAATTATGCTGAATGGCAGCCCTATGTTAGATGTTATAGGGATAGGGCAGAAGTAAAATATGTTATCTCTACTCCTCTTTTAGTTGAGGAATATCCAGTGAAACAATCACAAAAATTCAATATAAATCCATGGTGGTATATCTAATCAAGTTTAAAATTTCAACAGAGCTTCAAAAATCACAGAGCAGTCATAGCATTTTAATTTAATACATCTTAGGATAGAAAATTCTGATTCCACCTTAAATCTTCTCTGAACAAGAATGATCCTAGATTAAGTGAGCTGTCTGTGGGGGCTGCAAAAACATTGACATTTGAGAATTAATTCAGTAACATTCAAAGAAGGTGGAGCATGAATCATTTTTTCAAGTAGTAAGTGGATTTAATATTTATAGAAAAGTGCCAAAGTGGCACTTACTGCTCCACTGTTCTATGGATAGCATAGACCCAGTTTCAAACAGGATCAGTCAAGGACAGAATTAATTGAAATTGCTTTAGGAAGTATTACCTAAGAGTCTGTTTGTTCTTCTCAGTAATCTTAGTTTCTGAAATCACTGAAATTTCTCTTCAATGAGGGTGACTTAATCTCTTTTTTTTAGTCCTTATCAAAATTTTATTAGACTGCATTTAAATTACAAGGATAACAGAAATTTAGAAATAAAATACTGAACATCCATGCCTTTAAAAAAGAATATGCTCATTTTTCTGTTAGATTTTTTTTTACTGTGATGTTTTCTTAGATTAACTTTTAAAGACTTTACAGTGGTTTCTTTTTACTTATTCTCTCACAGTAAAAAAATTTTAAAAAATTAATCACAATGAGATACACAGCTACAAGGTACTTCATGATTTGGTTTCTGTCATATAATGTTCCAACACCTGTACCCCGTACTCTCTCTCTCCCCCACCCCCCCTGCTTTGAGTATTGATCACTTGATCACTTGAATCCGTTATTCATCGATTTGCTCGAGCAGGAGCCAGTAACATTTCCATTGGACCCCTATCACGTGCCAGTGTAGCCCAATGGCATCGGGTTGATTCAGGAATATGAAGAGCCTCAAACTGTTCATTCAGGGTCTTGACAAGGAAGTCTGACCATCTTGTAGGTGGGTGGCCACGTGATCTTTTGACATCCCTTGGGATCCAGTCAGTAATGGCTCTAGTCCAGCGGTCATCTCCAAATAGCACTATATGTCCAGCCCATCTGATTTTCGATGCCTTGGCAAACGAGACAGCATCCCTGATTCTGGAATAGTGACGGAGGTCGGAACTCTGGATTCCTTCTCTCACTTGAGTGAGGTGTGATATTCCAAGCATAGCTCTTTCGATTCCTCTCTGGGAGACCGAAGAGCATTCTCATCCTGCTTTCATAGGGCCCAGGTCTCTGAGGAGTATGTTAATATAGGGAGAATGGTAGAGTCAAAGAGATGTGCCCAGAGCAGGAGGTTCTTTGTCCTTTTTAGCGATTTCTTCGATGCCTTTGAAGGCATTCCATGCCGCTCTATTCCTCCTGCGCAGCTCAGGTTTTAGGTCGTTCATCATGTTGACTTCTCGAGCTAGATTCACATAACTGCTTTGCGTATTACGGTTTGCAATACAATCAGTTCTTGTCCAGAATGACCATTTCATTGTCATACTAGGCCCTTCTCTATCCTAACTGCCCTTTGACCCCCACACACTTGTGGCAAGCTTCTAACCATTGCCCCTTCCTTCTGGCCCCCTTTCTCCTTGATTTGGATATTATGTATTTTATTATATACGTAATTTCATACAATTTTTTATAGCCCACAAATAAATAAAATCATTCTGTATTGTCAGTTTTCAGCTGTGTGGCTGACTAAATGATAGTAACAGGTACAGAAGCAGTCCAGAGGCTCTGAACTCTTTTTAAGACTATCTTCAAACTATTTCCAAGCACTCCCTTAGGCATGCTTAGCCAACCGTTCTCTCTGCTCCTCTAACACCTCTCTCTGAGTCTCTAACATCCTGGCTCTCTGCTCCTCCAAGTCACTCCTGCCAGTCAGGCTGAGAACCCAGGGGTGCCTTAATCTCTTAAGAGACATGTCACAGGCCAAGAGAATGTGCAAAAGAAGTTTGTTTATATGCTACTTCCATAAAAACAAAAATTCCTGAAAGTAGAATGAGATAGGTAACATGATTTTGAATATTCCTTTGAACTTGATGCATGCTTTTAACTTTAAAATAATGTTCACATTTTTTCGTAATTTTCTGATTCCTATTAACTGTATGGTGAAATCTTACCTTTTATATTATTATTAACATTACTGTTTATTGCTACGAGTAAAAATTTAACTTTACAGAGGAGACTGTTAAGAGTTTTAGATGGCTCACAATTAGTAGCCCTGGAGTTTGAATTCAAGTTGGCCTCTCAGCTCTTGTTCTTACTCACTCCATCCAAATTATTGGGCATTACTCTATGTGTACAATAGAGAGTTTTGAGCATCATCAGGTCAGTTTTGAAAGACTCACAGCTATTCCCACTTCCTGCCTTTCTCCTCATGCTTGGAATCATAAAATCATTCCATGGCCTTTCACTGACAGTCAGTATTATGAACACTTATTATACTGATAAAAATTTATATATACTCTGTGCACTTGGCAGCCTCAACCAGGATCACTTCTGTTACGAAACAGTGCCAAAACACATAAAGTTTAAGGCTTGACCAAGCGCTAATGCAGAAGCTTTCACCCTTGAGAGTAGTGAATAGAGGAATTAAATAAACACTTTCATGCTGTATCAAAAGCATATCTCACTCTGCTAATTAGGACCAAATTGAAATAATAAACAATTGTACTAGTGCTTCTTCAATAACTGGCAGGGAATCCAATATTTTAGAGTTTAATGTAGGTTAACTTCATAGATCCTAATGACAAAATCCTGTAAGGAATGGGTAGCATTAAAATAATATGTAATATATATTATATAATACATATATATATATACATACATATTATGACACCAAAATCCAATGTCAGGTGAAACGTGGATCAGGAGGTCTTACCAAAAGTGGAAATTACCACAAACATGTGGGAGTCAGAGGTTAGGTAAGACAGAGAAGGGAACATGTTTGAATAAATGTCGAAAGGGTTAATACCAACTTAGAACTGAGCATTAAATACAGGCAAAAAAATGCACATGATGACCTCTAAGTGTATGTAGTGCAACCCACAATGTATAAGAGAAGGAAAAGAGAGGGAGAGAGAAAAGAGATAAAGAACCTGCCATTTAGGCAGGCTATGGGAGTGGGGAGGGAATTAGGGACATTGGTGGTGGGAAATGGGCACTGGTGGGGGGGCAGGGTGCTGGAACATTATGTGACCAAAACCTCTAAACATGAACAATGTTGTAGTTGTATATCTCACGGTGGTATAATAAAATATTTAATAAAAAGAAGATAAAAGAAAATAAAGAAATAATGTTGTAAAATTTATTAGTATTTGTATTTGGCATCGGTATAAGTATTTCTGTATTAATAACTAGAATTACAAAAAGCATGAGAAGGCAAACAAAAGTTCTATACCTCGGTAAAATATTCCAGAGTCTCGCTTTGTGTATATTGCTTCTATAAAGGCAAAACTAGTATTTCAAGTAAGTATTTAATACTCTGAGTAATAATTTAGAAAAATTAAAAGCTGATCTTGTAGCCATAAAAAATAATAACATATAATTGATATTCCAAAAATCATGTTTTTTAAAAAGTGGTAAGAAAGTGTCATAACTTATAACTTATACCACGTGAAATAAATCCTTTATAAGAAGTATCTATTTTAGTTCATTTTTTAACACTTAGCTGCCCAGTTTTCCCAGCACCATTTGTTGAAGAGGCTTTCATTGCTCCACTTAATATTTTTTGCTCCTTTATCGAAGATTAAGTGGTTGTATATTTGTGAGTGTGTTTCAGGATACTCAGTTCTATTCCATAGGTCTACCGGTCTGTCTCTATACCAATATCACACTGTCTTAATTACAACTGCTCTGTAGTAGAGCTTGAGGTTGGGGAAAGTGATACCTCCCATCTTCTTTTTCCCAAGGATTGCTTTAGCTATTCGTGGGGTTTTATTATTCCATACAAATTTCAGGAGTGTTTGTTCAATTTCTTTGAAGAACATCATGGGTATCTTTATAGGGACCGCATTGAATCTGTATAAAGCTCTAGAGAGAATTACCATTTTGGTAATGTTAATCCTTCCAATCCATGAGCAGGGAATGTGTCTCCATTTCCTCAGGCTCTTTTTATTTCCTGAAGTAACGTTTTGTAGTTTTCTTTTGTAGAGATCCTTTACATTCTTTGTCAAACTGATTCCTTGGTATTTGATTTTCTGCCGCGCAATTGTGAATGGGATAGTTTCTTTAATGTCCCTTTCTTCTGTTTCGCTGTTTGCATATAGGAAGGCCATTGACTTTTGGGTATTGATTTTGTACCCTGCTACTCTGCTATAGGAATGTATTATTTCTAGGAGCCTCTTGGTAGAGAGAGTTTCGGGTTTTCCAGGTATAATATCATGTCATCTGCAAATAGTGATAACTTGGCTTCTTCCCTTCCTATCTGGATGCCCTTCTAACGCCATGCACAAAAGTCAGATCAAAATGGATTCTAGATCTTGACATCAGACATAAATCTATAAGGTACATTGAAGAAAACATAGGAGAAACGCTCTATGACATTGAAACGAAAAGTATCTTTTAAAGACGACACACCACTGACCAAGCAAATGGAAGCAATGATAAACAAATGGGATTATATAAAATTGAAAAGCTTCTGCACCTCAAAAGAAACGGTGACCAAGATACAAAGACAATCCACAGAGTGGGAAAGGATATTCACCCAATACCCATCTGACAAGGGGTTAATATCCAGGATATATCAGGCACTGGTAGCACTCCACAAGAAGAAAACAGCCAACCCCATCAAAAAATGGGGGAGAAGAAATGAACAGAAGCTTCCAAAAAGAAGAAATTCCGAATGGCCAAAAGGCATTTGAAAAAGTGCTCTTCATCTTTAATCATCAGGGAGATGCAAATCAAAACAACAATGAGGTACTATCTCACCCCACAGAGACTGGCACACATCCAAAACAGCAAGAACAACCGGTGCTGGCCTGGATGTGGGGAAAAAAAGGACTCTCATCCACTGCTGGTGGGAGTGCCGACTGGTCCAGCCCTTTTGGAAAACAATATGGACATTTCTCCGAAAACTAGATATTGAGTTCCCATTTGATCCAGCAATAGCACTCCTGGGAATATACCCGAGAGACCGAAAAACACATAGCAGAAACACTATCTGTACTTCTTTATTCATCTCTGCACTATTCACTATAGCTAGAATCTGGAAACAACCTAAATGCCCGAGAACAGAGGACTGGCTAAAGAAACTGTGGTTCATCTACACTAAGGAATACTGTGCGGCTGTCAGAAAAGATGAAATTATGAAATTTACCTGCAAATGGATGGACATGGAGTCTATCATGCTGAGTGAAATTAGTCAGAAGGAAAAGGACAGATATAGAATGACTGCATTCATTAATAGGATATAAATAGATACCAGTGTTTTGCTAAATATGGGAAATGGTAATGGCAGATTAAAACTCACCACTGAATATACACAAAGAGACTTAAGTGATAAACTCTAAATATCTGCAGGGCTAGCCACAATGTGTAAAATAAGAGGGAGAGAGATGCAGAGACAGAGAGAGAGAGATAGAGAGAGAAAGAGAGGAAACTGGGGTACCTGCTATTAAGGCAGCCAGGGGGGTGGGAGGGGGTGGGGTACATTGGTGGTGGAAATGGGGCATTGGTGGAGGGATGGGTGCTGGAATACTGTATTACCAAGAACCAATTACGAACACCTTTGTAATTGTATGTTTCAAGGTGGTATAATAAAAAATTTAAAAAAAGAATATCTTTCAAAAAACAAAATACATGAGGACATTAAAAAAAAGAAGTATCTATTTTAATCCTTAAACTTCAAAGATGTTATCTATATCTCATAAAAGAAACTGGTCTAGAAACGTAAAGCCGTTTCTTAAGACTCAAAACAAGTAATTCTAAGGCAAATAAAGTAGTAGAGCCCTCAAGCTAACAGAAATTTCAGAAATTGGAGATAAAGGCAGCAAAGGCACCATGTCAATAAAAGGCCATGGGTGAAAATTTAACAAAAGAGAAGCATATAGTAGTGAGGACTCAAACAGATTAAGTAATAAGGAGATATGGATCTGGAAACAAACTACTCACTTTTAAAATTTTGCATAGGTATAAGTGAAATCTGAAACTTGCTTTGTTCCATTGGCCTAACAACACAGATCTAACACCTCCCATTTTCAACGTAAATTTTCATAAATTATCTTTAATAGTTCTGAGATCTCACCCGTCATATTCAGAGGGCCAGAGGCAAGTAAAGTGGAGAAAAAGAAGTTTATTGAGCTGCATTCCTGGGTCGACTCTACTGGCCCTTGGGAAGCTGTGGAGAGCTGTGCTCTGGGAGAGACTAAGCGAGATTTTAACTTGTCTTGGACCGGGAAAAGGAACAAAGACAGGTAAGACTGGTGGACTTGGTCTGGCATTCTTATATAGAATATTGGATGGAGCCGAGAAAGCATGGAATGCAGCCTGGTTGATTCCTGTTGCCAAATGTGCCCTAAATCCTGCTTTCTGCCCTGGGGACAGGTGATCTTTGATTCTGGAGCACTACTGTTTCATCAGCAGAGCCAGTCTAAGCAGAGCAAACCTTACAACCTTTTCTTTATAGACTAAAATTCAAAGATTGTGTTACCAGATTTATTCTGCTGTTGGAGAGAGAGTGGCGTGTGTGATGCACCCTTTCCCTTTTCTTCCAGCACAACAATAGAACAAAAACTTTAAAAGAATCAGTATTAAGTCCTTGTTAAAATATAGGGAAGAATTAAAGATCAGCAAATAACCGAACAAAGTATTTTGATACCTAAGTTCTCAGAGATGCCTACCAAATAAGACAGGATTACTGCTCCATGTTTTAAAACTGCTCCTCGAGGCAGGCCCTCGGAATTCACTGGATTAAATGGATCTGGGAGTGTTAGACGGATTTTTTTTTTTATCAGCTCTTGCTCAGAACTCAAAGGAGAACAGACAAGATTCTGGGCTTTCTGCCACATTCCTTTATTATCAAGGATATTGCTGACACAATGATAGAATTGAGGTAGAAATAATAATAATTTATTTTCATGAAGAGTATTTCTCCAATAGGAAAGAAATCTCCAATTGAGACAGTAGGGAAAGAGATCATCCTGAATGCAAAGATATTCCTTTCCTAAACTTCAGATAAACTTTCATGACTTCTAATAAAACTGGGGAAATAATATCCATGGGTCTATTGACCTTTATCTGAGATTTTGTATCCAGTGAGAAATTTTCATTCACATGATGCATAAGGCACAACTTTTCCCTTTGAATAACAGTGCACTGGGTTTTCCCTCATTCTCAAAAACAGTTGTGATTAATTCACCCCCAAATTGCGTGGTGCAAAGAAGGTGAGGTACTCCCTGACCCTTGCACTGACTTTAAATAATATAGTAAATTACAGGCTTTTGCAACTCTTAAATCACCTTTGCCTTGACTGTCCAGATATATATCTAATTGAGGCCTGTCAAATTCCTGCTCAAAGCTGGCACCGTGTCAATGACCTCCTGGCAATGGTCTCAGAGGGGTGAAGTGTACAATGAAAGGAAGTGTTTTCTTTTATTGGTTCTAAATTTACTAGCCTTTAGTTCATTGAATTAAATCATGGCACAGGGTAGAACAGTATAGTTATAACTGACATTTACAAACTACATTCCATCCATTAATCCTGAAATGCTGTAAAACAGATTTGCAAAATGAAATGTATAGAAAGAGTGCTCCTCCAGATTTCCTGATGACTCTTTGGATACTTTTGGGTACCCAGAGTTTCAGTGAAACAGAAGTTACCTCTTTTACCTCCATTTCCAATACCAGCTCCCCAGCAGAACACCAGCTGTCTTAGAATGTGTCCATTTCCTGCAAGTTTCTAATTATCTGACTTGGACAAAGGGAAATAAAAGCCACTGAATGGTGGCCCATAGTCTTAGAACCTCGTATGTTTAATAGTCTAGATCACCTACATTTTTTAATCTTTCCTTTTTTCATTTCTTCTTTTGTCCTTCTTTCTTTTATCCCCTTTTCTCTTTTCTCTCATTTACATCTCTTTCCTTTGACCATTTCTACTGTTAGTACTTGCATACATTTTTTCTCCATCTTCATATCTCTCTTATTCATTCATTTCTTAAGTCACTATAAACGGAAAGTTTCCATTTCTCTTCTTCTTACCTATGGAAACTGAATGTCGAAAGTCGAATTAAGTCAAAATCTTTGTTGAAAGATATAGTGTATGTACATCCACCTATTCAAAATTTTTCTACCTAGAGGAGCAAATCTCTGAAGTGAAACCTCAGCCTGGACTCAAGATGTATTGTGTAATTTATTTAACTCTATGACAACTGTGGAATAAAAAGGTCAAATGGTCTGAAAATTAATAGGTGAGTATGTATTCAAAACTGTAACACTTACTTTCCAGGTGACTCAGGAGAAAATCAGTGATTTAGTTTTAATTTTATCATCTGCTAATAAATGTTTAAAAGTAACGTAACAATTTGCAGTTCTTTACACAAATTTCTGAAGTTTTATGCTACGCCAGCTTTCCCCAGGTTGAAAATATTTTTTATATCTCAGTCTCAAAACAACCCATTTATTTCCAATATATTTAAAATTATAAAGTTAACAATGGATATATCTAAATAACTAAAAGGAGTTTTTCCTTTATGCATAAATATGTTTATAAGTTTGCAATATTCTACTTGGGTATGTAAACAACTACTGAGCATATACTTCATCCAGTGTTTCCTAAAGTAATACTATACCCAGAGGATGTTGGAATAATGCAGGGGAGCAGGAAGGCTTAGGTAGAGTTGGAGGGGAACTTTGTTTCCTTGAACGTAATTTTATTTAGGAGCTACTGAGTGACATTTTAAAATGAGGTATTAGGCAGAGCAAGTCTGGTAACATTTGAGAGATCCATAATGAGAATCCCATCTCTCCATAATCTCAGTCTCAAAATTTATCGTCTACTTTGCCTTTTCTCATCTATAATAAGAAAGTTGACATATGATATTATACAAGTTTAGGGTGTACAATGATGTTTTGATATATACTAAAAGATTGATTATTTAAATAAATTGGCTAACACTCCCATAAGAACACATACTTATTTATTTGTAGTGATAAAGATATTTAAGATCTACTATCAGTATTCTTTATTATTTTTAATTTAATATTTTTATTATACCACTGTGAGATATACAATTAAAAAGATGTTCAGATTAGGTGTACAGTCTTAGAGTGTTCCAGCACCAATATCTCCACCAGTGACCATTTCCCACCACAGTGTCCCTGATTCCCCCCCAGCCTGCCTCTATGGCAGGCTTATTATCTCCTTCTCTTTCTCTATCTCTCTTTCTCTCTTCCTTCTCTTACACATTGTGGATTGCAATACATACATTTAGAGGTTATCATGTTTATCTTTTTGCCTGATTTAATGATCAGTTTTAGGTTGGTATTTGCACTTTCGACAATTATTAGCACTCTGTTCCCTTCTCTGTCTTACCTAATCTCTGACTCCCACACGTTTGTGTAATTTCCAACTTTGACAAGACCTCCTGATCCATGTTTAGCCTGACACTGGATATTGGTATCATAATATGCATGTATATATATATATTTTGTCATGCAAATAAATAGTCATTATATATCTGTCTTTTTACTTCCAGCTATTTTCACTCAACATGATCTTCTCAATGTCCATCCATTTATAGGTAAATTTCATAACTTCATTTTTTGCTCAGATCAACTATGTGCAGGGCAAGGTTGCACCCAACCTACTGTACTACTATTGCTCTAGCTCCAAGAAAAAATGTGAAATGTTTTGTGATTTCCTGGGGTTTATTCCAGTATTTTTTTGTTTTGCTTTTTTTAAATATCAAAATGGCACACCTTAAAGAGTATAGGGAGAAAATCATAGGTCCAGCATCATCTATAATAATGAATAGGGGTCCCTTCAAAATAATTGCTGCAGTGAATTTTATTGTCAAAATCATGAAAAGGTAATCCTGTTGGGAGGACCCATGGAGCAACCCATGGAGCTGACCTCCCAGTAAGGGGCTCGGCCATCCCCTGGCTGAGTCCAACATTGCTCCAAGGGTTCGCTCACACTTGCCGGGAGAGACAATGCTGGCTGGACTAGGAGCTGAGATTTGTCTCCACCCTTTCCTCCACCTCCATGCCATCTACCCTTAAGAAAAGACCCACCTATAACAGACCCATAGCTACGTTGGGTTAGCCATGGAACTTCCCAGGATCTTTCACATTTATACACTGTATACAGTTCTAGACAGGTTCTAACTGATACCTGTCATCCCAGGAAGCCTAGCAAGAAGTAGAGCAACTCACACTACAAACAGTCAGTTATTCTCAACATCCAGACTCCATAGTTCCTTAGAGCTCCATCCAAGAGAAAACCTGATCTTTCCCTTTTAAGTTTCATCAGTAAATGCTTGAGATGAGAGCCTTCTACTGAGAGTATACCACCTCCATGGCAGAGCCCTGGCAAGCTACCTGTGTTTTATTTGTTATTCCAAAAACTAGTAACAATTATGGACCTCAATTCCATGACCTGAAGAATGGTTTGAGGCTTTTCCTGACCCTGGAGCAAGCAGATGCCCTTGGGCTACATTTGCTTGCAACAGGACATATGGAGATGTTTCTCGTGCCTGTTCGAAGCAAATCGATGAACAATGGGAAGACAGTGATAGAGTGATACAGTGATACAGTGTAGATGCACAACAGTTTTTTTTATATCCAGTCATCAGTCTCAGGCTCTCTTGTTGTTTCCAGATTTTGGCTATTGTGAATAGTGCTGCTATGAAAATAAATGTGCAGATGGTGTTTTCATTGTGTGTTTTTGGCTTCCCAGGGTGCATTCCCAAGAGTGGTATGGCTGGGTCAAATGGAAGGTCTATGTCTAGTCTTTGGAGGAATATCCATATTATTTTCCAAAAACACTGCACCAGTCAACATTCCCACCAACAATGGATAAGTGTCCCTTTTTCCTTGCATCCACACCAGCACTTGTTGTTCTTGCTTTATTGGATACGCACCAGTCTCTGTGGTGTGAGATGATATTCCATTGCGGTTTTGATTTGCATCCCTCTGATGATGAGTGATGATGAGCATTTATTCATATGCCTTTTGGCCATTTGAATTTCTTTCTTGCCAAAGTTTTGTTCATTTCTTCTCCCCATTTTTAAATGAGGTTGACTGTTTCCTTCTTGTAAAATTCTACCAGTTCCTGATATATCCTGGATATTAATCTTTTATCAGATGAGTATTGGATGAATATTTTTTCCCATTCTGTGAACTGTTTTAGTATCTTGATCACTGTTTCTTTTGAGTTGCGAATCTTTTTAGTTTCATATAGTCCCATATGTTTATCTTTCCTTCAAGTTGCTTATTAGTGGTGTTTCACCTTTGAAGATGCCTTTAGCTTCACTGTCATGGAGAGTTTTTCCTATATTCTCTTCAATGTACTTTATGGATTCAGGCCTGTTTTTGAGTTCTTTAAACCTTTTTTGTTCTGATTTTTGTGCATGGTGTTAGATATCCAAATTCATTTTCTTGCATGTAGCTGCCAAGTTTTCCCATCACCACTTGTTGAAAAGCTTTCCTTGCTCCATTTGGGACTCTTTGCACCTTAATTGGAACTAAAGGATCATGTGTTTGAGGATTGGTCTCAGGATACTCAACTCTATTCCATACATCCATAGGCCTGTTTTTATTCCAATACCACACTGTTTTAATTTATACTGCTTTGTAGTACAGTTTGAAGTTGGAAAAGGTGATGTCTCCCATTTTCTTTTTCCCAAGGATTGCTTTAGCTATCCACGGGGTTTATTATTCCATGCAAATTTCATGAGTGTTTGGTGAATTTCTTTGAATAATGTCATGAGTATCCTTATAGGGACCACATCGAATCTGTACAAAGCTCTAGGGAGTATTATCATTTTGATAATGTTGATTCTCCCCAGTCATGAGCAGGGAATGTGTTTTCATTTCCTCATGTCCTCTTTTATTTCTTGAAGCAGTGTCTTTTAGTTCTCTTTGTATAGGTCCTTTACACACTTGGTTAAGCTGATTCCTAGGTATTTGATTTTCTGTGGTACAATTGTGAATGGAATCATTTTCTTAATGTACCTTTCTTGTCTTTCTCATTATTTGTATGTAGGAAAGCCACCAACTTTTGGGTATTGATTTTGTACCTTGTCACTCTACTATAAGTATCTATTGTTTCTAGGGTTTTTTTGGTAGAGAGTTTAGGTTCTCTTGGTATAATCTCATGTCATCTGTGAATAATATCTTGACTTCTTCCTTGCCTATCTGGATGCTCTTAATGTCCTTTTCTTCTCTGATTGCTATGGCAAGTACTTCCAGTACTATACTGAATAAAAGAGTTTTGAGTGGGCAACCTTGCCCTTGCCCCTGATCTTAGGG